>OY744571.1:0-455000 GCA_963556235.1 Cryptophagus acutangulus
AACCTAACCTAACCTAACCTAACCTAACCTAACCTAACCTAACCTAACCTAACCTAACCTAACCTAACCTAACCTAACCTAACCTAACCTAACCTAACCTAACCTAACCTAACCTAACCTAACCTAACCTAACCTAACCTAACCTAACCTAACCTAACCTAACCTAACCTAACCTAACCTAACCTAACCTAACCTAACCTAACCTAACCTAACCTAACCTAACCTAACCTAACCTAACCTAACCTAACCTAACCTAACCTAACCTAACCTAACCTAACCTAACCTAACCTAACCTAACCTAACCTAACCTAACCTAACCTAACCTAACCTAACCTAACCTAACCTAACCTAACCTAACCTAACCTAACCTCACCGGAACCCAACCTCAACTAAACCCGACCAGAACCTCACCCCAACCTCATCCAATTTTCTACCTGAACTAAAACGGACCTCGATCAGGGACCATCACGCCACAAGTACCGAGGCCATTTGGCTACAATTCTGACCTCAACTTAGTTCTTGCATTGACAGTGCGTTCCAGTGAGATTGGGATTTGTTTCAATTACAATGGGGTTTCGGTGAAGTTCAATTACGTTGGACTCAGATTATAATTCAGTTTGGTTAGAGTGGTGTTTTGTTGCGGTTAGGTTTAGGCTGGACTTAGGCTGGAGTAAGATTAAAATTAGATTGAGGTGAAGTTTGGCTAAGGTTAAGTTAGGTTTAAGTAAAGTTAAGGTTCAGAGAAGGTTACGGTAACGTTAAAGTAAGATTTGGGTGAGATTTTGGTAAAGTTTGGGTAAGGTTTAGTTAAAGTTTAGTTAAAGTTTAGATAAAGTTGAGGTAAAGTTAAGATGAGATTTAGATGAGATTTGGATTAAGTTTGCATAAGGTTTGTTTAAGGTTTAGGTAATGTTAAGGTAAGATTTAGGTGAGACTTGGATAAAGTTTGGGTGAGGTTTAAAGGTATGGGTGAGAATAGAAAAAGTTGAAAAAGACTTTACAAAAAAAAAAAAAAAACAAAAAAAAAAAAAACCTCAAGCTTACGCGGTTCCGGGGTGGATGGGGATTCAACAGAGTAGAGTTTAAAGTGGTATTACCCCCTTAGATAGGGGGGGTCGAGTCCCGTACAACGTGCGTAAATGCATTTCTCCACTCCTACAAAAAAAAAAAAAAAAATTAACGAGGTTAATTTTTTTGAGTGATATGATGTTCTGATGTGGTGATGTCCTGATTTGTTGAGACAACATAACGTGGTGAGGAACCAGCTGCCCTGTGTCGATGTTATGCCGAAAGGTGACCCCGACGCAGGTGATAGAGTTTTAGTGGGTAGGGCCCTAATGATTAAGGAGGAGTCCCACACTCCCCTGTAGATATGCAGAAGGTAGTGCGTAAAGCATTTCTCCATCGTTAAAAAAAAAAAAAAAAATTAAGTGAGGTTAATTTCCAAGTGAGGTTAATATCGAAGTGGGGTTAATTTTAAAGTGAGGTTAATTTTTGAAGTCAGGTTAATTTTAAAGTGAGGTTCATTTTGAAGTGAGGTTAATTTTGAAGTGAGGTTAATTTCAAAATGAGGTTAATTTTAAAAAGAGGTTAATTTCGAAGTGAGGTTAATTTCAAAGTGAGGTTGGGTAAAATTAAGGTGAGGTCATTTCCAACATGTCATTTTTAAAGTCTTACTCAACGAGGTTATTTCCAAGAAGTGAAAGTCATCTTCAAGGGTTGCCTGCACGAGATCATCTCTAAAAAGTTCTTTCCTGGACAACATCATTAAGGGTCATCACCAGGGAGGTTATCGCCAGGAGGATCTTTCGAAACCAGGAATAACTCACGCTCACCTATTGTTGCTGAGTAACTGATCCTCACTCTAAGCGAAAGCTGCAAATAAATAAAAGTAATGTACATATTAAATAAAAATTTACGATATCTAGCACTACTATGTGAATCGATGAGCGTCCTTTTTCAAAGTAAAACAAAAAATAATTTATAGTTATTTAAATTAATAGGTCGAATACGTCGCGAATTTCTACACATAAAATGTTATCATAACCATTAATTATAATACACGCCAGCTTTCCGTTAAAATTAGTTACTCAATAAATTGTTAAGCGAAAGCATTAATTATAAGGCACCGCATCATAATAATATTTATTTACCTCCAAACTTTTAATTAAATCGTCTTTAAATTAATTGTTCAAAAATTGACGGTGTTTTGATTCTTATATGTGAGCATAATCTACCATTTTCCATCAGTAATTTTATATATATTCACATAATGAGTGATTAAAAATAATTTACGACCCTAACTACACTATGGGATATGGATCGGATTTTCTTCATATTAGATTTCTACTATACATTTAAAACAGATTGATAAATAATCTAATTATAAATAATATGCGACCTTTATTTTACAACTTCAACTTTTAACATACCCTTTACAGTCAAAATACTCAGATTTCTTTCAAATTCGGTAGTAGTAATTTTAACTTATTTAACTTATCAGTAATTAGTTAATTAAATTGAAATTAGGCTAGATCTACATTTTACAATTGTAACCCCTAATACACCCTTCATAATTAGAATTGTCAGATTTATATAAATTTTAGTATATCAACGAGAGAAGTACTGTAGAATCTCATTTCCAGCGAATTTATTTTGTGATATTTAATATTTATTTTGTAAATATTTTTATTTTAAATAAAAAAATAAATTTTATATTTTCTTTTTTTATATTTTTATAAATGACTGAAGCAAAGCGCCAGACCACTCTGCAGCTGGAGATAAGCCGCAGCGGTAAGCGTGCTTACGTAATGGGCGCCGATCTATGTGCGCTGATCGATGAGCGCTGATCTATTTGCGCTGATCGGTGAGCGCTGATCTATTTGCGCTGATCGGTGAGCGCTGATCTATGTGCGCTGATTGGTGTACGCTGATCGATGAGCGCTGATCTATTTGCGCTGATCTATTTGCGCTGATCGGTGAGCGCTGATCTATTTGCGCTGATCTATTTGCGCTGATCTATTTGCGCTGATCGGTGAGCGCTGATCTATTTGCGCTGATCGGTGAGCGCTGATCTATGTGCGCTGATCGGTGTGCGCTGATCGATGAGCGCTGATCGGTGAGCGCTGATCTATGTGCGCTGATCGGTGTGCGCTGATCGATGAGCGCTGATCGGTGTGCGCTGATCGGTGTGCGTTGATCGATGAGCGGTTATCTGAGTAATGATAGCCGGAGCATTATAATCACAAACACGAAATTATTGAAAACTTACCAAAATTCAATGGCATCGCTAACAAAAATAAGCGAGCGCTTATTTTCATATAACTAATGAAAAAAATTCATAATTAATGAAATTTCTCCATTTAAAAGGGCAAAATAATGAAAATTTCCATTAAATAAAACGCCCTTTTACATCTTTACCCACCCAGCACCCCTATTCACTCCACGATCCCGTAATTGGCGTTATGACTATAACTAATGGAAAAAAGTTGTAATAAATGGAATGTCTCCATTAAAAAGGGCGAAATAATTGAAATTTCCATTAAATAAAACGCCCTTTTACACTCTTTACCCACCCAGCACCCCTATTTACTCCACGATCCCGTAATTGGCGTTAGGACTATAACTAATGAGAAAAAAGTCGTAATAAATAAAAAGTTCCATTTGAAAAAAAAATGTAAAATTAATTAATAAGTAATTACACTTTAATTGAATTATAATGATTTTGGCAAAAAAATGTAAATTTAGGAAATTATTGAAAACTCATCAAAATTCAATGGCATCGCTAACAAAAATAAGCGAGCGCTGCCGTATAGAATGGTGCGATAGAAACGACTTGATTTCCCATCAAAATTTTTTTTTTAATTTTTGTGAATAAATTGTTGAAAATTTAACTAATTTGAAAAAACTAATTATGTTGATTTGTTTTTAATTACATATGCATTAATTTTGTACAAAAATGCCGCTTTTTTTCGTAAAGTTGAAAAACTTTCAATTTTTTCAACTTCAAACTTGTCGAATTTTCGACATCCTAATGTATGGTTTCAATCGTAAAAAAAAATATTTTTTAAAGAAAATGGAAAAAAAATTAAAATTAATTAATAGGTAATTACAATTTAATTGAATTATAATGATTTTTGCAAAAAAATTGTAAATTTAGAAAATTATTGAAAACTCACCAAAATTCAATGGCATCGCTAACAAAAATAAGCGGGCGCTGCCGTATAGAATGGTGCGATAGAAACGACTTGATTTACCATCAAATTTTGTTTTGAATTTTTGTGAATAAATTGTTGAAAATATCACTAATTTGCAAAAAATAATTGTGTTGATTTGTTTTTAATTACATATGCATTAATTTTGTAAAAAAATGCCGCTTTTTTTCGTAAAGTTGAAAAACTTTCAATTTTTTCAACTTCAAACTTGTCGAATTTCCAACATCCTAATGTATGGTTTCAATCGTAAAAAAAAATATTTTTTAAAGAAAATAGAAAAAAATGTAAAATTAAATAATAAGTAGTTACACTTTAATTGAATTAGAATGATTTTTGCAAAAAAATTGTAAATTTAGAAAATTATTGAAAACTCACCAAAATTCAATGGCATCGCTAACAAAAATAAGCGGGCGCAGCCGTACAGAGTGGTGCGGTAGAAACGACTTGATTTCCCATCAAATTTTTTTTTTTAATTTTTGTGAATAAATTGTTGAAAATTTAACTAATTTGCAAAAACTAATTACGTTGATATGTTTTTAATTACATATGCATTAATTTTGTACAGAAATGCCGCTTTTTTTCGTAAAGTTGAAAAACTTTTAATTTTTTCAACTTCAAACTTGTCGAATTTTCAACATCCTAATGTATGGTTTCAATCGTAAAAAAAAATATTTTTTAAAGAAAATGGAAAAAAAAATAAAATTAATTAATAGGTAATTACAATTTAATTGAATTATAATGATTTTTGCAAAAAAATTGTAAATTTAGCAAATTATTGAAAACTCACCAAAATTCAATGGCATCGCTAACAAAAATTCGCTGGAAATGAGATTCCACAGTACTTCTCTCGTTTATATACTAAAATTTAAATAAATCTGACAATTCTAACTATGAGGGGGGTATTAGGGGTTACAATTGTAAAATGTAGGTCTAGCCTAATTTCAATTAAATTAACTAAGTAATGATAAGTTAAATATGTTAAAATTACTACTACCAAATTTGAAAGAAATCCGAGCATTTTGACTGTAAAGGGTATGTTAAGGGTTGAAGTTGTAAAATAAGGGTCGCATATTATTTTTAATTAGATTATTCGTAAATCTGTTTTAAATGTATAGTAGAAATCTAATATGAAGAAAATCCGATCCATATAACTCAAACTGTATATTTGGGGGTGGGGGGTGTGTAGTTAGGGTCGTAAATTACTTCTCTCGTAGAGGAAGTATTGTATTCATGAAAAAAAAAATTTCTCCAAATTTCACTTTTTTCTACTTTATAGAATGCGTAGATTACGAAAATCATATTCACTAATTTCCGTCTGTCGGTCTGTCTGTCTGTCGGTCTGTCTGTCGGTCTGTCTGTCGGTCTGTCGGTCTGTCGGTCTGTTCGTTTCTTTAAACCGCTATATTTTGGAATCTACTGAACCGATTAAAGCAAAATTTGCGTCCTTTTTTTCTACCTGCCCATTGATTAGGTCAAATAAAAAAAAGTTAGGAAATTCTTAAGGACCTGCGCATTATTGACCAAAAACATGCCAAAAACAGCAAAATCGGTGCATCCACTTAATCTTCTAAAGTTGCAGACCGATTTTGACCAAATATTGAACATATGTTTTGTGTATACCCCAAGTGGTGAATGCTTTCAAAAAATCTGTAGTTTTTTTAAGGGTTGACTTTTTATTAAGGGTTGAAGGGTCAAAAAGTTGTAAAAATGCATAAGTTGTAACGTGAATACCTGCCAGGAGGAATATTTTATTTGAACCAAATTTAGCATACATATTAGGAATACATCGACAAAAATGCTGGTAGAAGTTTCATCCCCTAAAAATAAACCCTAGTGGCCTGTTGGGTCTTTAAATTAATTGTTCAAAAATTGGCGGTGTTTTTATTTTTATATGTCAGCATAACTGACCATTTTCCGTCAGTAATTTTATATATATTAACATATTGAGTGACTAAAAATAATTTACGACCCTAACTACACACCCCCCACCCCCCAAATATACAGTTTGAGTTATATGGATCGGATTTTCTTCATATTAGATTTCTACTATACATTTAAAACAGATTTACGAATAATCTAATTAAAAATAATATGCGACCCCTTATTTTACAAGTTCAACCCTTAACGTACCCGTTACAGTCAAAATGCTCGGATTTCTTTCAAATTTGGTAGTAGTAATTTTAACATATTTAACTTATCATTACTTAGTTAATTTAATTGAAATTAGGCTAGACCTACATTTTACAATTGTAACCCCTAATACCCCCCTCAAAGTTAGAGTTGTCAGATTTATTTAAATTTTAGTATATAAACGAGAGAAGTACTGTGGAATCTCATTTCCAGCGAATTTTTTTTAGTCACTCATTATGTGAAAATATATAAAATTACTGACGGAAAATGGTGAGTTATGCTGACATATAAGAATAAAAACACCGCCAATTTTTGAACAATTAATTTAAAGACCCAGCAGGCCACTAGGGTTCATTTTTAGGGGATGAAACTTTTACCAGCATTTTCTTCAATGTATTCCTAATATGTATGCCAAATTTGGTTCAAATAAAATATTCCTCCTGGCAGGTATTTACGTTACAACTTATGCATTTTTACAACTTTTTGACCCTTCAACCCTTAATAAAAAGTCAACCCTTAAAAAAACTACAGATTTTTTGAAAGCATTCACCACTTGGGGTATACACGAAACATATGTTCAATATTTGGTCAAAATCGGTCTGCAACTTTAGAAGATTAAGTGGATGCACCGATTTTGCTGTTTTTGGCATGTTTTTGGCCAATAATGCGCAGGTCCTTGAGAATTTCCTAACTTTTTTTTCTTTGACCTAATCAATGGGCAGGTAGAAAAAAAGGACGCAAATTTTGCTTTAATCGGGTCAGAAGATTCCGAAATATAGCGGTTTAAAGAAACGAACAGACCGACAGACAGACCGACAGACCGACAGACCGACAGACCGACAGACAGACCGACAGACGGAAATTAGTGAATATGATTTTCGTAATCTACGCATTCAATAAAGTAGAAAAAAGTGAAATTTGGAGAAATTTTTTTTTTCATGAATACAATACTTCCTCTACGAGAGAAGTAATAAGCGGGCGCAGCCGTACAGAGTGGTGCGGTAGAAACGACTTGCTTTACCATCAAATTTTGTTTTTAATTTTTGTGAATAAATTGTTGAAAATTTAACTAATTTGCAAAAAATAATTAGGTTGATTTGTTTTTAATTACATATGCATTAATTTTGTAAAAAAATGCCGCTTTTTTTCGTAAAGTTGAAAAACTTTCAATTTTTTCAAGTTCAAACTTGTCGAATTTTCAACATCCTAATGTATGGTTTCAATCGTAAAAAAAAATATTTTTTAAAGAAAATAGAAAAAAATGTAAAATTAAATAATAAGTAGTTACACTTTAATTGAATTAATATGATTTTTGCAAAAAAATTGTAAATTTAGAAAATTATTGAAAACTCATTAAAATTCAATGGCATCGCTAACAATAATAAGCGGGCGCTGCCGTACAGAATTGTGCGATAGAAACGAATTGATTTACCATGAATTTTTTTTTTTTTGAATTTTTGTGAATAAATTGTTGAAAATTTAACTAATTTGCAAAAACTAATTAGGTTGATATGTTTTTAATTACATATGCATTAATTTTGTACAGAAATGCCGCTTTTTTTCGTAAAGTTGAAAAACTTTTAATTTTTTCAACTATCAAACTTGTCGAATTTCCAACATCCTAATGTATGGTTTCAATCGTAAAAAAAAATATTTTTTAAAGAAAATGGAAAAAAAATTAAAATTAATTAATAGGTAATTACAATTTAATTGAATTATAATGATTTTTGCAAAAAAATTGTAAATTTAGAAAATTATTGAAAACTCATTAAAATTCAATGGCATCGCTAACAAAAATAAGCGGGCGCTGCCGTACAGAATTGTGCGATAGAAACGACTTGATTTACCATCAATTTTTTTTTTTTTGAATTTTTATGAATAAATTGTTGAAAATTTAACTAATTTGCAAAAACTAATTAGGTTGATATGTTTTTAATTACATATGCATTAATTTTGTACAGAAATGCCGCTTTTTTTCGTAAAGTTAAACTTTTAATTTTTTCAACTATCAAACTTGTCGAATTTCCAACATCCTAATGTATGGTTTCAATCGTAAAAAAAAATATTTTTTAAAGAAAATGGAAAAAAATTTAAAATTAATTAACAGGTAATTACAATTTAATTGAATTATAATGATTTTTGCAAAAAATTGTATATTTAGAAAATTATTGAAAACTCACCAAAATTCAATGGCATCGCTAACAAAATTAAGCGGGCGCAGCCGTACAGAGTGGTGCGGTAGAAACGACTTGATTTACCATCAAATTTTGTTTTGAATTTTTGTGAATAAATTGTTGAAAATTTAACTAATTTGCAAAAAATAATTAGGTTGATATGTTTTTAATTACATATGCATTAATTTTGTACAGAAATGCCGCTTTTTTTCGTAAAGTTGAAAAACTTTTAATTTTTTCAACTTCAAACTTGTCGAATTTTCAACATCCTAATGTATGGTTTCAATCGTAAAAAAAAATATTTTTTAAAGAAAATGGAAAAAAAATTAAAATTAATTAATAGGTAATTACAATTTAATTGAATTATAATGATTTTTGCAAAAAAATTGTAAATTTAGCAAATTATTGAAAACTCACCAAAATTCAATGGCATCGCTAACAAAAATAAGCGGGCGCAGCCGTACAGAGTGGTGCGGTAGAAACGACTTGCTTTACCATCAAATTTTGTTTTTAATTTTTGTGAATAAATTGTTGAAAATTTAACTAATTTCCAAAAAATAATTAGGTTGATTTGTTTTTAATTACATATGCATTAATTTTGTAAAAAAATGCCGCTTTTTTTCGTAAAGTTGAAAAACTTTCAATTTTTTCAAGTTCAAACTTGTCGAATTTTCAACATCCTAATGTATGGTTTCAATCGTAAAAAAAAATATTTTTTAAAGAAAATAGAAAAAAATGTAAAATTAAATAATATGTAGTTACACTTTAATTGAATTAGAATGATTTTTGCAAAAAAATTGTAAATTTAGAAAATTATTGAAAACTCGTTAAAATTCAATGGCATCGCTAACAATAATAAGCGGGCGCTGCCGTACAGAATTGTGCGATAGAAACGACTTGATTTACCATGAATTTTTTTTTTTTTGAATTTTTGTGAATAAATTGTTGAAAATTTAACTAATTTGCAAAAACTAATTAGGTTGATATGTTTTTAATTACATATGCATTAATTTTGTACAGAAATGCCGCTTTTTTTCGTAAAGTTGAAAAACTTTTAATTTTTTCAACTATCAAACTTGTCGAATTTCCAACATCCTAATGTATGGTTTCAATCGTAAAAAAAAATATTTTTTAAAGAAAATGGAAAAAAAATTAAAATTAATTAATAGGTAATTACAATTTAATTGAATTATAATGATTTTTGCAAAAAAATTGTAAATTTAGAAAATTATTGAAAACTCATTAAAATTCAATGGCATCGCTAACAAAAATAAGCGGGCGCTGCCGTACAGAATTGTGCGATAGAAACGACTTGATTTACCATCAATTTTTTTTTTTTTGAATTTTTATGAATAAATTGTTGAAAATTTAACTAATTTGCAAAAACTAATTAGGTTGATATGTTTTTAATTACATATGCATTAATTTTGTACAGAAATGCCGCTTTTTTTCGTAAAGTTGAAAAACTTTTAATTTTTTCAACTATCAAACTTGTCGAATTTCCAACATCCTAATGTATGGTTTCAATCGTAAAAAAAAATATTTTTTAAAGAAAATGGAAAAAAATTTAAAATTAATTAACAGGTAATTACAATTTAATTGAATTATAATGATTTTTGCAAAAAATTGTATATTTAGAAAATTATTGAAAACTCACCAAAATTCAATGGCATCGCTAACAAAATTAAGCGGGCGCAGCCGTACAGAGTGGTGCGGTAGAAACGACTTGATTTACCATCAAATTTTGTTTTGAATTTTTGTGAATAAATTGTTGAAATTTTAACTAATTTGCAAAAAATAATTAGGTTGATTTGTTTTTAATTACATATGCATTAATTTTGTAAAAAAATGCCGCTTTTTTCGTAAAGTTGAAAAACTTTCAATTTTTTCAACTTCAAACTTGTCGAATTTTCAACATCCTAATGTATGGTTTCAATCGTAAAAAAAAATATTTTTTAAAGCAAATGGAAAAAAAATGTGAAATTAATTAATAAGTAATTAAACTTTAATTGAATTAGAATGATTTTTGCAAAAAAATTGTAAATTTAGCAAATTATTGAAAACTCACCAAAATTCAATGGCAATCGCTAACAAAAATAAGCGGGCGCTGCCGTATAGAATGGTGCGATAGAAGCGACTTGATTTACCATCAAATTTTTTTTTTAATTTTTGTGAATAAATTGTTGAAAATTTAACTAATTTGCAAAAAATAATTAGGTTGATTTATTTTTAATTACATATGCATTAATTTTGTAAAAAAAATGCCGCTTTTTTTCGTAAAGTTGAAAAACTTTCAATTTTTTCAACTTCAAACTTGTCGAATTTTCAACATCCTAATGTATGGTTTCAATCGTAAAAAAAAATATTTTTTAAAGAAAATGGAAAAAAAATTAAAATTAATTAATAGGTAATTACAATTTAATTGAATTATAATGATTTTTGCAAAAAAATTGTAAATTTAGAAAATTATTGAAAACTCACCAAAATTCAATGGCATCGCTAACAAAAATAAGCGGGCGCTGCCGTATAGAATGGTGCGATAGAAACGACTTGATTTACCATCAAATTTTGTTTTGAATTTTTGTGAATAAATTGTTGAAAATATCACTAATTTGCAAAAAATAATTGTGTTGATTTGTTTTTAATTACATATGCATTAATTTTGTAAAAAAATGCCGCTTTTTTTCGTAAAGTTGAAAAACTTTCAATTTTTTCAACTTCAAACTTGTCGAATTTCCAACATCCTAATGTATGGTTTCAATCGTAAAAAAAAATATTTTTTAAAGAAAATGGAAAAAAATTTAAAATTAATTAATAGGTAATTACAAGTTAATTGAATTATAATTGTTAATGCGAAGTTCAATCGGTTTCGCACCAAATTAAAATAAGCAAAAGAGAAAACGGCGAACAGTGAAAATGCACTTACCTTTGGTTGCTGTTATCGTTGAGGTTGATCCTCGTCCTGGTGGTATGAAAGAAAAGCGAAGCTTGGAAACGAAAGCGAAGCAGGAAGGAAAAAGCGAAAAAGGAAAATGTAGGAAAAAATGCAGCGAATGCACATAAGCGAAATGTAGCCTCGAAAAATGCAGCGAATTGCATAAAAGCGAAAGAGTAGCGAAAAATACGGCGCGTATTCGAATAGTAAAAGCGAACTGCGGAACGTTAACGGTCGAAGCGGGAGAGCGGCTCCGCTGGCCACGATCGTGAACGCTCGAACGCCAAAAACAGTGCAAAAACACAAAATTCGCCGCTTCTCGAAACTAAGAATGTTAAAGCAAAAATCTATGTCTCTCTGTCTTTGTACAATAAAACAATTAAAACAAAACGAAAACGAACGTACAGAACATACCGCCCACCAAAAACGCGGAACGGTTTTTAAACAATCGAAGCATTAGGCAGTGGGCACAACTTGACCACTGGGCGCTTCAGTTCGCCATTAGCGGTTTTTACCGTTACAACCCGAACAATTCCATCTGGACCCGGATGAGTTGCGACAACACGAGCCAGATTCCAATCCCTCGGTGGAACTAAATTGTTCTTGACCAATACTAACGTGCCAGGTTCAATCGGAGTCGAAGGGATCGTCCATTTACTCCGTTGTTGTAGCGTATGCAGATACTCTAAAAGCCAACGCGACCAAAAATCTTGGTGGAGACGCTGAAGCAACTGCCACCGACTTAACCGATTTAGAGCGAGGTGCGTAAGATCTGGATCCGGCACGGCCGAAATTGGCTCAAGTGATAAGAAATGACCGGGAGTCAAAACCGAAAGATCGTTCGGGTCATTACTCAACGGACAAAGAGGTCTCGAATTCAGCAGCGATTCGATCTGGATAAGTACCGTGGACAGTTCTTCAAATGTCAAGACTTGATCGCCGACAACGCGATACAAATGGGTCTTGACCGATTTAATTCCGGCTTCCCACAAGCCTCCGAAATGAGGAGCAGACGGAGGATTAAAATGCCATTCGAAACCTTCCTTGACAGCAGCATCCTGAATAAATTGCACAATCAACTTATTGGCTCCAACAAAGTTTGTGCCGCAGTCAGAAAAAACATACGAACAACGGCCACGGCGCGCAATAAAACGACGAAAAGCGGCTAGAAAGCAATCGGACGACAAATCTGACGCGAGTTCAATATGCAAGGCCTTAGTTGCGAAACAAACGAATAAGCAGATATAAGCCTTTGTGCTCTTTATCCCTCTACTCCTTCCAAGGGTAACGTTGAAAGGACCGCCATAGTCAACACCGACGCACGAAAACGGTTTTAGTTGGGACAAGCGTAGAGTCGGCAAGTCGCCCATCGGGGGTTGGACTACGGAAGGATTCAGACGCCAGCAACGAATGCATTTAGAGACGATACGAGAGATAACGCGCTTAGCAGACAAAATCCAGAATTGTTGTCGTAAGAGACAGTGAAGCGTCTGGGAACCGGGATGCAAGTAACGAAGGTGGAAATGCTCAATCACCATCTCAGTCAAACGATGAGAGGCAGGAAGTAGCATCGGATGTTTAGCATCAAAAGATAGCGAAGAGTTGCGAATCCGTCCGCCCACCCTGAGAACATCGGCTGCGTCCAAAAACGCAGATAATTTCCGGAACGGATTATTTCTAGGACCAACATGTAACGAAGCGATTTGATCACGAAAGACATCTTGTTGTACATGCCTTACGAGGATTCTGAGGGAATGGTCGAGTTCTTGGTCTGACAGCGGAGCGGAATTACGAATCTTTGATTTGCAGTTTGTTATAAATCGACGGCAATAGGCAACAATACCCTGAATCTTTCGCAACGAAGAAAAACGATTCAATAAGTCGTCCCACGGAATCGACTCATCTTTTGCGACTGCGACTGTCAACATCGTTGTTTTCTTCTCCTCGAGAGAATCCTCAGGTAAGACCCCTTGTTTGTATGAAGCGACGAGTTCGGAATCTAGACTGTGCAGAAATTTGGGCCCCGCCCACCAAAGCGAAAACGAGAGTAAATCGGAAGGCGATAAACCGCGAGATGCACAATCTGCAGGGTTGTCTTCCGAACGAACATGGAGCCAAATAACCGAAGGTGCGAGTTGTTGGATCTGCGTGACACGATTTGCCACAAAAGTTTTCCAACGATGAGGAGAAGAGTTGATCCAAGCGAGCGTTACTGTCGAGTCCGACCAACCAAAGCAATGGTCAAAGGTGATCAAATTTTCATAAGTTTTGACGGTAAAATCCAATAATTTGGCAAGCAACAGCGCTGCGCATAGTTCAAGGCGAGGAACGGAGATTCGCTTAAGCGGTGCAACCTTAGATCTGGCACAAAGTAAATGAACATTAACTTGGCCAACCGCATCAGTAAATTTAACGTAAACTACCGCGGCGTATCCCGACTCAGACGCGTCGCAAAAACCATGCAGAACACAAGACGTAAAAATCGAAGCAAAGCAAAAGCGCGGTATTTTGAGACTGGCTAATAGAGGTAATTGCGATTTGTAATTTGACCATTGATCAATGATCTCAGAAGGAGGTTGTTCATCCCAACTTAAATTCAAAGCCCACAAACGCTGTATTAGAACCTTTGCACAGAACGTGAGAGGGGCGAGAAATCCAATAGGATCAAAAATACGAGCGAGTTCTGACAAAAGAGTTCGTTTGGTACAGGGGCGATCTAAAGGCTGCACTTTGTATGTGAAACAATCCAGATTTGAATTCCACTGCAAACCTAAAATTTTAACTATTTGTTGTTCGTCGGAATCAAACGAAAGCGGGTCGATTTGACAATGAGTTTTGTCAAGATTATCCAAAACGTCGGGGTGATTACTAGCCCATTTGCGAAGCTCAAATCCACCAGTTTGCAAAAGTTGAGTCAACTGATGGCGCAGCGTTAAAGCTTCTTCGATAGAATTGCAGCCGGTTACAATGTCGTCCACGTATACGTCTGATAATAGCACTGAGGATGCTAAAGGAAAACGATCTTTTCCATCCATCGCCAGTTGTATTATTGTCCGAAGGGCTAGAAACGGAGCGGATGAAACGCCATACGTAACAGTATTCAGCTGATATGTTTGAATCGGTTCTGTTGAGGAAAATCTCCATAAAATCCTCTGATACATTCGATGCTGTTCTGAGACCAAAATTTGCCGATACATTTGACGGACATCAGCGGTAAAAACGACAGGGAAAAAACGAAAACGACAAAGCAACGTTGCAATGTCTGGTTGAAGTTTGGGACCTACCAAAAGCGAATCATTTAGCGAGAATTGTTCCGAAGTTTTTGCCGAAGCATCAAAGACCACACGCAATTTAGATTCAATAATGCCCGTTTTTATCACACAGTGATGCGGAATGTAATACGAAAAAGGAGTGTCATTCGATTCGACAAGCAAATGCATATGTCCAGAGTCACGATAGTCTTCCATGAAATCGTGATATTGCTGTTTAATCGAAGGTTCCCTATTTAACCGTTTTTCCAGCGCAATTAACCGACGCTGGGCAATAATTTTTGAATCTAAAAAGGCAGGAGGTTCTGCCTTAAATGGTAATGGCACGACATAACGTCCGGACGCTTGACGAAAGTAATTGTTGGCGAAAATTGTCTCAGCGCGAACTTCGTCTGGACAAGCGGGTGGTGGCAGCGCGATCTCTTCTATCTCCCAAAATTTCTTGACAACCAAATCAAGCGAAGGTTCCGATACTAACGAACAAAAGGTATTTATAGATGGCGAAGCAGAGTTGGAGTGGAGATTAATTTTTCCCATGAGAATCCATCCGAGGGTCGTGTTCCAGGCAATTGGTTCCTCTGTTTTACCTTTCAATCGGCCGTCTGTCATAATATGCGCGAAAAGTTCAACCCCCATCAACATGTCGATGGTTCGTGAAACGTGATACTCAGGATCAGCTAGGTTAATATTTGACAGATGCGGCCACGGCGGCGGAGAAAACGACATATTCGGCATATCCCCACAAATCTTGGGAATAACAACGGCCTCTAGACAACATTCCCGGCGCGGCGCATACCGAGAGCGATAAGTACAAGTTATGCCAGACGAAGATTTGGAACTCATTTGATCTAATCCACTGATGCAAAACGATAGCGAATATTTTGATAGACCTAAACGAGAAACGCAACTTTCGGAAATGAAATTTGCCTGACTAGCATTATCCAACAGTACACGCACAGGCTCAAAGACACCCTTGGAATTCCGTATTTCAACAACAGCGGTCGACAACAAGACCGTAGACTTGGCAGGAATCATCGTAGTAAACGAAGTAACCTGATGAGAATTCGAAGGATGGTCCGAAGACGGCGCGGAACTAGTAGAAGGAAGCGAAATATCAGGTCGATCGGTCTGGAAATGCAGCAACGTGTGATGTCGTTGCGAACATATCCGACATCCAGACGTAGACTTACAGTCTTTTGATTGATGTTTTGACCCTAAACAATTCAAACACCACTTCTGCTGTTTGGCCACACTATAGCGATCTTGCGGAGTTTTGCCGAGGAATGCATTGCATTTGTAGACTAAATGATCAGAGTTACAAAGCGAACAAGAATTGTTAGTTTTTACGAAAAACGAAGAACCGCGTTTAGGCAAAACGGAACGAGAAACCGAAGAAGAAGC
Source organism: Cryptophagus acutangulus (assembly GCA_963556235.1). Lineage (NCBI taxonomy): Eukaryota > Metazoa > Arthropoda > Insecta > Coleoptera > Cryptophagidae > Cryptophagus > Cryptophagus acutangulus. Next base: position 16,124 of record OY744571.1, read on the forward strand.
GTTGCGAACCACATTAGAAGGTTTGCGAATCGAAGGTGTAGCGGCATCATTCACATTCTCAAGTGCGCTGCATTGTTGTGAGACGAAGGCCAAGAGCGAGGCAAACGTCGGCATTTCCGAAGAACTAACAGTAGAACCAATTGTGAGTTCGAAACGTGTCATACTTTCTGTGTCAAGCCGTTTCATCAACATTTGGAACATGATAAAGTCCCATTGATCGCAAGCAAAACCGAGATTTTTTAGAGCTGCTAAGTTCTCCGAAAAAATATTTATAAGCGCACGAAGCGACTGAGCGGAAGGCTGGCAATTCGAAAGAGTTGGTGCGCTATCTATGGCTTTCCAATGCGACGAGGCTAATAATCGTTTATTGTCAAATCTTTTCAACAAGGTATCAAACGCGATCGGATAATTATCGTGCGATTTGGGAATGCATTCCAACAACGACAATGGAGCATCTTCGAGACATGAAGTTAGGAAATTGAATTTTTCTACATTTGACAGTGCGGCGTTTTCATGAATAGTAGCGGTATACATATCGACAAAAGGTTTCCATTTACGGAGATCCCCATTAAACTTAGGTAACTCTAAGCGCGGCAGCCTCACCTGACTCTTAGCCAACGTACCGTCTGGCGTAGTCACTTGGGCCGAAATCCCGTCAAATAAATCACTATACACGGCCTTAATTCGATAGTACGAATCATAAAACAATTCCCGAACTTTCATTTGTTCCTTCAAATCGGCACCCTCGATGGTAGCCATCGCAGTCAAAATGGTACCCTGGAGTTGAGTAAACTCGTCAAACATACCGTCGATGTGAACATATCTGGTTTTGAACTCAAGGTACAAAAATTCATACGCTTCTTCCTCGCTGTGGGCTTGTTCCGCAGCGCGTCTTAGCTCCGATAAACGCGAGATGACATCTTCACGAAGCGCAATCGCTTGTTTCAATTTAGCAGCGGCGGCGGCCATAGTAATCAACAAGTCGACACGAAAAAATAAATTGAAAGTTTAGGAACGAAAGCGTAAAAAACGAAAGCGAGTTTTCGAAAAGCGACAGAGAAAAAGCGAAAATTAAAATGAAAGCGAATAAAACGAAAGCAAATTTTCAAAAAAAATAGGCAGAGAAATTGCGAAAATTAAAAACGAAAGCGAATTTTAACTCAACGAGAGAGACAGTTAAAAAATCGAAAGAGACAGAAATAAAATCTAGGCAAAAATCGACGAAATAGATCAAGGTCAGAAACCGACACACAGTGCGAGCGACAAAAAACTGCTGTAAAGCGACGCAAAAAACCCGCACCAGAATAAATGCGTAAAACAACCGAAACAAAATGGACTTTTGATAGAGTCAAGCGAAACAATTAATTCAATTAATAATCGACAGAGAGAGAGAAAATGGTACGAAAACGATAGAACTGCCAGTACCGGAAAATCCGGCTCGAAGGACCAAAATGTTAATGCGAAGTTCAATCGGTTTCGCACCAAATTAAAATAAGCAAAAGAGAAAACGGCGAACAGTGAAAATGCACTTACCTTTGGTTGCTGTTATCGTTGAGGTTGATCCTCGTCCTGGTGGTATGAAAGAAAAGCGAAGCTTGGAAACGAAAGCGAAGCAGGAAGGAAAAAGCGAAAAAGGAAAATGTAGGAAAAAATGCAGCGAATGCACATAAGCGAAATGTAGCCTCGAAAAATGCAGCGAATTGCATAAAAGCGAAAGAGTAGCGAAAAATACGGCGCGTATTCGAATAGTAAAAGCGAACTGCGGAACGTTAACGGTCGAAGCGGGAGAGCGGCTCCGCTGGCCACGATCGTGAACGCTCGAACGCCAAAAACAGTGCAAAAACACAAAATTCGCCGCTTCTCGAAACTAAGAATGTTAAAGCAAAAATCTATGTCTCTCTGTCTTTGTACAATAAAACAATTAAAACAAAACGAAAACGAACGTACAGAACAATAATGATTTTTGCAAAAAAATTGTAAATTTAGAAAATTATTGAAAACTCACCAAAATTCAATGGCATCGCTAACAAAAATAAGCGGGCGCAGCCGTACAGAGTGGTGCGGTAGAAACGACTTGATTTCCCATCAATTTTTTTTTTTTAATTTTTGTGAATAAATTGTTGAAAATTTAACTAATTTGCAAAAACTAATTACGTTGATATGTTTTTAATTATATATGCATTAATTTTGTACAGAAATGCCGCTTTTTTTCGTAAAGTTGAAAAACTTTTAATTTTTTCAACTATAAAACTTGTCGAATTTCCAACATCCTAATGTATGGTTTCAATCGTAAAAAAAAATATTTTTTAAAGAAAATGGAAAAAAATTTAAAATTAATTAATAGGTAATTACAATTTAATTGAATTATAATGATTTTTGCAAAAAAAATTAAATTTAGAAAATTATTGAAAACTCACCAAAATTCAATGGCATCGCTAACAAAAATAAGCGGGCGCAGCCATACAGAGTGGTGCGGTAGAAACGACTTGATTTACCATCAAATTTTGTTTTGAATTTTTGTGAATAAATTTTGTTGAAAATTTAACTAATTTGCAAAAAATAATTAGGTTGATTTGTTTTTAATTACATATGCATTAATTTTGTAAAAAAATGCCGCTTTTTTCGTAAAGTTGAAAAACTTTCAATTTTTTCAACTTCAAACTTGTCGAATTTTCAACATCCTAATGTATGGTTTAAATCGTAAAAAAAAATATTTTTTAAAGCAAATGGAAAAAAATGTGAAATTAATTAATAAGTAATTAAACTTTAATTGAATTAGAATAATTTTTGCAAAAAAATTGTAAATTTAGCAAATTATTGAAAACTCACCAAAATTCAATGGCATCGCTAACAAAAATAAGCGGGCGCAGCCGTACAGAGTGGTGCGGTAGAAACGACTTGCTTTACCATCAAATTTTGTTTTTAATTTTTATGAATAAATTGTTGAAAATTTAACTAATTTGCAAAAACTAATTAGGTTGATATGTTTTAATTACATATGCATTAATTTTGTACAGAAATGCCGCTTTTTTTCGTAAAGTTGAAAAACATTCAATTTTTTCAAAATCAAATTTGTCGAATTTTCAACATCCTAATGTATGGTTTCAATCGTAAAAAAAAATATTTTTTAATGAAAATAGAAAAAAATGTAAAATTAAATAATAAGTAGTTACACTTTAACTGAATTAGAATGATTTTTGCAAAAAAATTGTAAATTTAGAAAATTATTGAAAACTCATTAAAATTCAATGGCATCGCTAACAATAATAAGCGGGCGCTGCCGTACAGAATTGTGCGATAGAAACGACTTGATTTACCATGAATTTTTTTTTTTTTGAATTTTTGTGAATAAATTGTTGAAAATTTAACTAACTTGCAAAAACTAATTAGGTTGATATGTTTTTAATTACATATGCATTAATTTTGTACAGAAATGCCGCTTTTTTTCGTAAAGTTGAAAAACTTTTAATTTTTTCAACTATCAAACTTGTCGAATTTCCAACATCCTAATGTATGGTTTCAATCGTAAAAAAAAATATTTTTTAAAGAAAATGGAAAAAAAATTAAAATTAATTAATAGGTAATTACAATTTAATTGAATTATAATGATTTTTGCAAAAAAATTGTAAATTTAGAAAATTATTGAAAACTCATTAAAATTCAATGGCATCGCTAACAAAAATAAGCGGGCGCTGCCGTACAGAATTGTGCGATAGAAACGACTTGATTTACCATGAATTTTTTTTTTTTTGAATTTTTGTGAATAAATTGTTGAAAATTTAACTAATTTGCAAAAACTAATTAGGTTGATATGTTTTTAATTACATATGCATTAATTTTGTACAGAAATGCCGCTTTTTTTCGTAAAGTTGAAAAACTTTTAATTTTTTCAACTATCAAACTTGTCGAATTTCCAACATCCTAATGTATGGTTTCAATAGTAAAAAAAAATATTTTTTAAAGAAAATGGAAAAAAAATTAAAATTAATTAATAGGTAATTACAATTTAATTGAATTATAATGATTTTTGCAAAAAAATTGTAAATTTAGAAAATTATTGAAAAATGAAAACTCATTAAAATTCAATGGCATCGCTAACAAAAATAAGCGGGCGCTGCCGTACAGAATTGTGCGATAGAAACGACTTGATTTACCATCAATTTTTTTTTTTTGAATTTTTGTGAATAAATTGTTGAAAATTTAACTAATTTGCAAAAACTAATTAGGTTGATATGTTTTTAATTACATATGCATTAATTTTGTACAGAAATGCCGCTTTTTTTCGTAAAGTTGAAAAACATTCAATTTTTTCAAAATCAAATTTGTCGAATTTTCAACATCCTAATGTATGGTTTCAATCGTAAAAAAAAATATTTTTTAATGAAAATAGAAAAAAATGTAAAATTAAATAATAAGTAGTTACACTTTAACTGAATTAGAATGATTTTTGCAAAAAAATTGTAAATTTAGAAAATTATTGAAAACTCATTAAAATTCAATGGCATCGCTAACAATAATAAGCGGGCGCTGCTGTACAGAATTGTGCGATAGAAACGACTTGATTTACCATGAATTTTTTTTTTTTTGAATTTTTGTGAATAAATTGTTGAAAATTTAACTAACTTGCAAAAACTAATTAGGTTGATATGTTTTTAATTACATATGCATTAATTTTGTACAGAAATGCCGCTTTTTTTCGTAAAGTTGAAAAACTTTTAATTTTTTCAACTATCAAACTTGTCGAATTTCCAACATCCTAATGTATGGTTTCAATCGTAAAAAAAAATATTTTTTAAAGAAAATGGAAAAAAAATTAAAATTAATTAATAGGTAATTACAATTTAATTGAATTATAATGATTTTTGCAAAAAAATTGTAAATTTAGAAAATTATTGAAAACTCATTAAAATTCAATGGCATCGCTAACAAAAATAAGCGGGCGCTGCCGTACAGAATTGTGCGATAGAAACGACTTGATTTACCATCAATTTTTTTTTTTTGAATTTTTGTGAATAAATTGTTGAAAATTTAACTAATTTGCAAAAACTAATTAGGTTGATATGTTTTTAATTACATATGCATTAATTTTGTACAGAAATGCCGCTTTTTTTCGTAAAGTTGAAAAACGTTTTTTTCAACTATCAAACTTGTCGAATTTCCAACATCCTAATGTATGGTTTCAATCGTAAAAAAAAATATTTTTTAAAGAAAATGGAAAAAAAAATAAAATTAATTAATAGGTATAATACAATTTAATTGAATTATAATGATTTTTGCAAAAAAATTGTAAATTTAGAAAATTATTGAAAACTCATTAAAATTCAATGGCATCGCTAACAAAAATAAGCGGGCGCTGCCGTACAGAATTGTGCGATAGAAACGACTTGATTTACCATCAATTTTTTTTTTTTTGAATTTTTGTGAATAAATTGTTGAAAATTTAACTAATTTGCAAAAACTAATTAGGTTGATATGTTTTTAATTACATATGCATTAATTTTGTACAGAAATGCCGCTTTTTTTCGTAAAGTTGAAAAACTTTTAATTTTTTCAACTATCAAACTTGTCGAATTTCCAACATCCTAATGTATGGTTTCAATCGTAAAAAAAAATATTTTTTAAAGAAAATGGAAAAAAATTTAAAATTAATTAATAGGTAATTACAATTTAATTGAATTATAATGATTTTTGCAAAAAAATGTATATTTAGAAAATTATTGAAAACTCACCAAAATTCAATGGCATCGCTAACAAAAATAAGCGGGCACAGCCGTACAGAGTGGTGCGGTAGAAACGACTTGATTTACCATCAAATTTTGTTTTGAATTTTTGTGAATAAATTGTTGAAAATTTAACTAATTTGCAAAAAATAATTAGGTTGATTTGTTTTTAATTACATATGCATTAATTTTGTAAAAAAATGCCGCTTTTTTCGTAAAGTTGAAAAACTTTCAATTTTTTCAAAATCAAATTTGTCGAATTTTCAACATCCTAATGTATGGTTTCAATCGTAAAAAAAAATATTTTTTAAAGAAAATAGAAAAAAATGTAAAATTAAATAATAAGTAGTTACACTTTAACTGAATTCGAATAATTTTTGCAAAAAAATTGTAAATTTAGAAAATTATTGAAAACTCATTAAAATTCAATGGCATCGCTAACAATAATAAGCGGGCGCTGCCGTACAGAATTGTGCGATAGAAACGACTTGATTTACCATGAATTTTTTTATTTTTATTTTTGTGAATAAATTGTTGAAAATTTAACTAATTTGCAAAAACTAATTAGGTTGATATGTTTTTAATTACATATGTATTAATTTTGTACAGAAATGCCGCTTTTTTTCGTAAAGTTGAAAAACTTTTAATTTTTTGAACTATCAAACTTGTCGAATTTCCAACATCCTAATGTATGGTTTCAATCGTAAAAAAAAATATTTTTTAAAGAAAATGGAAAAAAAATTAAAATTAATTAATAGGTAATTACAATTTAATTGAATTATAATGATTTTTGCAAAAAAATTGTAAATTTAGAAAATTATTGAAAACTCATTAAAATTCAATGGCATCGCTAACAAAAATAAGCGGGCGCTGCCGTACAGAATTGTGCGATAGAAACGACTTGATTTACCATCAATTTTTTTTTCTGAATTTTTGTGAATAATTTGTTGAAAATTTAACTAATTTGCAAAAACTAATTAGGTTGATATGTTTTTAATTACATATGCATTAATTTTGTACAGAAATGCCGCTTTTTTTCGTAAAGTTGAAAAACTTTTAATTTTTTCAACTATCAAACTTGTCGAATTTCCAACATCCTAATGTATGGTTTCAATCGTAAAAAAAAATATTTTTTAAAGAAAATGGAAAAAAATTTAAAATTAATTAATAGGTAATTACAATTTAATTGAATTATAATGATTTTTGCAAAAAATTGTATATTTAGAAAATTATTGAAAACTCACCAAAATTCAATGGCATCGCTAACAAAAATAAGCGGGCGCAGCCGTACAGAGTGGTGCCGTAGAAACGACTTGATTTACCATCAAATTTTGTTTTGAATTTTTGTGAATAAATTGTTGAAAATTTAACTAATTTGCAAAAAATAATTAGGTTGATTTGTTTTTAATTACATATGCATTAATTTTGTAAAAAAATGCCGCTTTTTTCGTAAAGTTGAAAAACTTTCAATTTTTTCAACTTCAAACTTGTCGAATTTTCAACATCCTAATGTATGGTTTCAATCGTAAAAAAAAATATTTTTTAAAGCAAATGGAAAAAAAATGTGAAATTAATTAATAAGTAATTAAACTTTAATTGAATTAGAATGATTTTTGCAAAAAAATTGTAAATTTAGCAAATTATTGAAAACTCACCAAAATTCAATGGCATCGCTAACAAAAATAAGCGGGCGCTGCCGTATAGAATGGTGCGATAGAAACGACTTGATTTACCATCAAATTTTTTTTTTTAATTTTTGTGAATAAATTGTTGAAAATTTAACTAATTTGCAAAAACTAATTAGGTTGATATGTTTTTAATTACATATGCATTAATTTTGTACAGAAATGCCGCTTTTTTTCGTAAAGTTGAAAAACTTTTAATTTTTTCAACTATCAAACTTGTCGAATTTCCAACATCCTAATGTATGGTTTCAATCGTAAAAAAAAATATTTTTTAAAGAAAATGGAAAAAAAATTAAAATTAATTAATAGGTAATTACAATTTAATTGAATTATAATGATTTTTGCAAAAAAATTGTAAATTTAGAAAATTATTGAAAACTCATTAAAATTCAATGGCATCGCTAACAAAAATAAGCGGGCGCTGCCGTACAGAATTGTGCGATAGAAACGACTTGATTTACCATCAATTTTTTTTTTTTGAATTTTTGTGAATAAATTGTTGAAAATTTAACTAATTTGCAAAAACTAATTAGGTTGATATGTTTTTAATTACATATGCATTAATTTTGTACAGAAATGCCGCTTTTTTTCGTAAAGTTGAAAAACGTTTTTTTCAACTATCAAACTTGTCGAATTTCCAACATCCTAATGTATGGTTTCAATCGTAAAAAAAAATATTTTTTAAAGAAAATGGAAAAAAAAATAAAATTAATTAATAGGTATAATACAATTTAATTGAATTATAATGATTTTTGCAAAAAAATTGTAAATTTAGAAAATTATTGAAAACTCATTAAAATTCAATGGCATCGCTAACAAAAATAAGCGGGCGCTGCCGTACAGAATTGTGCGATAGAAACGACTTGATTTACCATCAATTTTTTTTTTTTTGAATTTTTGTGAATAAATTGTTGAAAATTTAACTAATTTGCAAAAACTAATTAGGTTGATATGTTTTTAATTACATATGCATTAATTTTGTACAGAAATGCCGCTTTTTTTCGTAAAGTTGAAAAACTTTTAATTTTTTCAACTATCAAACTTGTCGAATTTCCAACATCCTAATGTATGGTTTCAATCGTAAAAAAAAATATTTTTTAAAGAAAATGGAAAAAAATTTAAAATTAATTAATAGGTAATTACAATTTAATTGAATTATAATGATTTTTGCAAAAAAATGTATATTTAGAAAATTATTGAAAACTCACCAAAATTCAATGGCATCGCTAACAAAAATAAGCGGGCACAGCCGTACAGAGTGGTGCGGTAGAAACGACTTGATTTACCATCAAATTTTGTTTTGAATTTTTGTGAATAAATTGTTGAAAATTTAACTAATTTGCAAAAAATAATTAGGTTGATTTGTTTTTAATTACATATGCATTAATTTTGTAAAAAAATGCCGCTTTTTTCGTAAAGTTGAAAAACTTTCAATTTTTTCAAAATCAAATTTGTCGAATTTTCAACATCCTAATGTATGGTTTCAATCGTAAAAAAAAATATTTTTTAAAGAAAATAGAAAAAAATGTAAAATTAAATAATAAGTAGTTACACTTTAACTGAATTCGAATAATTTTTGCAAAAAAATTGTAAATTTAGAAAATTATTGAAAACTCATTAAAATTCAATGGCATCGCTAACAATAATAAGCGGGCGCTGCCGTACAGAATTGTGCGATAGAAACGACTTGATTTACCATGAATTTTTTTATTTTTATTTTTGTGAATAAATTGTTGAAAATTTAACTAATTTGCAAAAACTAATTAGGTTGATATGTTTTTAATTACATATGTATTAATTTTGTACAGAAATGCCGCTTTTTTTCGTAAAGTTGAAAAACTTTTAATTTTTTGAACTATCAAACTTGTCGAATTTCCAACATCCTAATGTATGGTTTCAATCGTAAAAAAAAATATTTTTTAAAGAAAATGGAAAAAAAATTAAAATTAATTAATAGGTAATTACAATTTAATTGAATTATAATGATTTTTGCAAAAAAATTGTAAATTTAGAAAATTATTGAAAACTCATTAAAATTCAATGGCATCGCTAACAAAAATAAGCGGGCGCTGCCGTACAGAATTGTGCGATAGAAACGACTTGATTTACCATCAATTTTTTTTTCTGAATTTTTGTGAATAATTTGTTGAAAATTTAACTAATTTGCAAAAACTAATTAGGTTGATATGTTTTTAATTACATATGCATTAATTTTGTACAGAAATGCCGCTTTTTTTCGTAAAGTTGAAAAACTTTTAATTTTTTCAACTATCAAACTTGTCGAATTTCCAACATCCTAATGTATGGTTTCAATCGTAAAAAAAAATATTTTTTAAAGAAAATGGAAAAAAATTTAAAATTAATTAATAGGTAATTACAATTTAATTGAATTATAATGATTTTTGCAAAAAATTGTATATTTAGAAAATTATTGAAAACTCACCAAAATTCAATGGCATCGCTAACAAAAATAAGCGGGCGCAGCCGTACAGAGTGGTGCGGTAGAAACGACTTGATTTACCATCAAATTTTGTTTTGAATTTTTGTGAATAAATTGTTGAAAATTTAACTAATTTGCAAAAAATAATTAGGTTGATTTGTTTTTAATTACATATGCATTAATTTTGTAAAAAAATGCCGCTTTTTTCGTAAAGTTGAAAAACTTTCAATTTTTTCAACTTCAAACTTGTCGAATTTTCAACATCCTAATGTATGGTTTCAATCGTAAAAAAAAATATTTTTTAAAGCAAATGGAAAAAAAATGTGAAATTAATTAATAAGTAATTAAACTTTAATTGAATTAGAATGATTTTTGCAAAAAAATTGTAAATTTAGCAAATTATTGAAAACTCACCAAAATTCAATGGCATCGCTAACAAAAATAAGCGGGCGCTGCCGTATAGAATGGTGCGATAGAAACGACTTGATTTACCATCAAATTTTTTTTTTTAATTTTTGTGAATAAATTGTTGAAAATTTAACTAATTTGCAAAAACTAATTAGGTTGATATGTTTTTAATTACATATGCATTAATTTTGTACAGAAATGCCGCTTTTTTTCGTAAAGTTGAAAAACTTTTAATTTTTTCAACTATCAAACTTGTCGAATTTCCAACATCCTAATGTATGGTTTCAATCGTAAAAAAAAATATTTTTTAAAGAAAATGGAAAAAAATTTAAAATTAATTAATAGGTAATTACAATTTAATTGAATTATAATGATTTTTGCAAAAAATTGTAAATTTAGAAAATTATTGAAAACTCATCAAATCGCTAACAAAAATAAGCGGGCGCTGCCGTATAGAATGGTGCGATAGAAACGACTTGATTTACCATCAATTTTTTTTTTTGAATTTTTGTGAATAAATTGTTGAAAATTTAACTAATTTGCAAAAACTAATTAGGTTGATATGTTTTTAATTACATATGCATTAATTCTGTACAGAAATGCATTTTTTTTGGAACGTGTGCAACTCACCGAAATTGAAGAAAGACTGAAGCAAATCGCCCGACCACTCTGCAGCTGGAGATAAGCCGCAGCGGTAAGCGTGCTTACGTAGTGAGCGCTGATGAGTGAGCGCTGATCTATAGGCGCTGATCTATGTGCGCTGATCAGTGTGCGCTGATCGATGAGCGCTGATCGATGAGCGCTGATCGGTGTGCGCTTATCGATGAGCGGTTATCTGAGTAATCATAGCCGGAGCATTATATTCACAAACACGAAATTAATGAAAACTCATCAAAATTCAATGGCATCGCTAACAAAAATAAGCGGGCGCTGTCGTATAGAATGGTGCGATAGAAACGACTTGATTTACCATGAAATTTTTTTTTTGAATTTTTGTGAATAAATTCAAGATCTTGGAATAAATCTTGGAATAAATTGTTGAAAATTCAACTAATTTGCAAAAACTAATTAGGTTGATATGTTTTTAATTACATATGCATTAATTTTGTACAGAAATGCATTTTTTTTGGAACGTGTGTAACTCACCGAAACTGAACAAAGACTGAAGCAGAGCGCCGGACCACTCTACGGCTGGAGATAAGCCGCAGCGGTAAGCGTGCTTGCGTAATGAACGCCGTTCGGTGAGCGCTGATCGGTGTGCGGCGATCGGTGTGCGCTGATCGATGAGCGGTTAGCTGAGTATTGATACCCGGAGCCATTATAATCACGAACATTTAAATGTATCAACCATACCTACTAGTCGATTTGGACAACTTTTCACACTTTAAACTTCAGAATATTAAATTTATGCTCAGTTTCTTAAAACTTTTATACATTTAATAAAACTTTTTTTGAAAATCCGGGTATAACACATGCTTAATCAAAATCGCTAAATAATTAAAAAGTTGTGCGAGTTGCAATTAGATTAAAAGAGTACGTTTCATCGTTATATTTTTAATAATTTAATACCTTTAATTTGGGCACTCTTTCAGTTTTAGCTAGCAAAAAAAATTGGCGCGTCATGCTAGTTTGTAGTTCAATAGAACACAAAATGTTGTCAATTGAATTATGTAAATTACTAATAAAATTCATTATTTAATCCAGAGAGAAACATGTATAGTAAAATTGATCCATTCCCTTTCGAATATTATAATTAATAACGATAATATTAAATAGTAATAAGTAGTAAGTATATGTATATATATGTAAGTATATGTATATGTTCGGAAAATTCAAAATTATAAGGTAATAAAAACCTGAATTAATTGTTGGAAAATTAGTACTTCGTAATCTGCACTCTATAACACAGGACATACTACACCGCACCATACAATTATTTATTTGTCACTATTCACTAAATGAGTGTTGTAATTAACTAACTTCACCTAATTAAAACACAATCCGTATGGTTCATCAATTGTTAAGAGCACAGAATTTCTTACATTTAATTCCAAGTTGCACTACATTATTAGCAAATTCACAAAGCGCGTAGAAGTCTGCACCGCACCGAGACTGGACAGAAACTATTATTAGAAAATTGATGGAACGCGTTCGGAAGTCTGCACTGCACCGAGACTGAACAGAAACTGATGCTGGCGCCTGACACTGAGCTTGAGCGCTGGAGCCTGGCCAGTGAAAGGTAATGCACGCTGGGCGATGCGCTTCCGAGACTGAACAGTAACTGATGCTGGCGCCTAACACTGAGCCTGAGCGCCGGAGCCAGGCCAGTGAAAAGTAATGCACGCTGGGCGATGCGCTGCTTAATTATTTCCGGCAAAACATTAGGGCGCTCGCATTAACTTAAAATGTAATTAAAAAATGCAATTCAAAGTATAAATACTTATTAAAGTAACAAATAATTTATAAAAAATTAATAGTGGAAATTATTTAAATAAGCATATGTGTTCGTTGAATTTGAATTAAACGAGCAATAAGTAATGCAAATACTTGTATGATTAGTTGCTGAAATTGGATAAAATTTCCATAAGTTTTAAAAGTCTTAAATATGCTATGCACTTACGAATTAAAGAACAAATATTTATTCTGAATATTATCTGGTGTAGTATCTACAACCAGAAATAAATAAACAGTATAATACTTTTATTAATAATACATTCATTACTTTTAATATAAAATAGTAGTAAGTAATTAAAAAAATAATCATAATAATGTAAATATTATAAATAATTCTTTGGTAAATAAAATTAATATTAAAAAATCAAAAAACTGTGGAGATTTCCGTACAAATTTCTAACGAATCCTCAAATACATCATGAAATTTTCCTTCATCGTTCAATGGCTGCTTTCTATGATTGTAATTATAAGATTTTTCCACTTTCCGAATAGTAGGTTTTGGATAAGCATAAATACCATCATCATTATCAACACTTCTTGTTCCACCACAATCATACTCTGACCGCAACACATTTTTGTAGTCTTGCTGTTGGAAATAATGATGAGAACTATAGGAGACTTGATCAATTATTGGCAAGGTTGAATTCGATTTAGGTGCCACTAAGTTAATCGAAATATCTAAAGGTTCTAATGAATCAGGTGCTATACTTGTACTATTAGTCCAAATTAAAGAGTCTCTAGTAGTGCTTATGCTAAAATAAACTTTAAATTATTTATTCTTAATTGCAAATTTTACAAATGTATTATATTACGAATCTCTTTGTATGTCTTCAGAATCCAAAGGCAGAATGGATCCAAAAAATCTGGTAGCTTGTATTTGGATATTTTCCGTTGATTTTTCAAGTTCTTGATTTATAGAAAGGGCTTTATGTGGTCGTGGGACATCGTAATCTGGCTCTGAAAGTCTTCGTTTGCGTATTGGCACTATGTGCAACAGCTACGCATAAAAACACATAAATATTTTGAAAATAAAAATGATATTTTAAGTGAACCAACAATTAATCCAATAAGAAATTTTAAAATTTGAAATTACAAATGAAAAAAATAATAATAATACCTCTTCTTCATTTAAGATGACTGGGTTCATTAGACTCATTGTAGCTCCAGAGGGTATAATTGGAGCACTGGTAACTTTAGCTAACTCTTCCAATAATTGCCCCAACTCATCATCCGAATAGCGATCAATGTTCCCAATATTTCCATGCCGCCTTAAAACTACATCCACATTTTCTTCCGGATTATTAAATTTGTTAATCAACTTATCAATTGCTTTTGGTTGTTTTTTCTGACTTAAACTAGCTTCTTTATCTAACTCTTCTAAAATTTCATCCAAATTTTTATTACCATGTTTTACAGGTAGACTTGGAAGCTTTTCCTCTAGAAATGGTTTTTTAATTTCAAGCACACTTTGCAGCTCTGTAAGAATTTGCATGGTACTTTCATCCGGGATAGAAAATTTATTGCTCACATCTTCTGCAACCGTTTCGTAAATATTTTCTTCTTCTGGTTCAGGTGAGCGTTGTTTCTTGGTTTGTCTCCATACTCGATTAATAAAGCTGCGTGATTTCTTTAACTCTTTCGGTGGTCTAGTTTTCTCATCTTCAAGAGTGCGCTCTTTGAACCTGAACTTTTTGCGAATGCTTGTAAACTTGTCTCTAAATGTATGATTAGCATCAGGTTGGAAATATTCCACTTCCAAATATTCGTGACTTTTATTTAATGATTCGTTGGATTTATTGTTAGTTAAAACATATTCAGGATTGTCGATTAAAATACTATTTTCATTGCAATCAAAATTTCGATCAGACTTTGGTTCAGTGTAAATGACTTCATCGTCGGTATTAGGAAATTTGATTGTTTTCTCTACACTACAATAAGCTTCGTTGTCCAAAAGAAAACTATTCCTTTCTTCATTTTCTTCACTTTTAGATTTATTTGGTACACTGTAAACATCACTTTCTCTCACGCACTCATACAAATCTTCTTCGGATTTTGGCAACAATTTTCGAAACTCTACACTTCCATTCGTCGCACTTTTCAAGACACAATATTGATCGTTCTCAATCATAATAGTTGCAGATTTGGGTCGATGGCTTTCCTCATATTTTGGCTCCTGCGACGAGCTCCTTCCACCAAAACTGTACGCCAGCCTGGAAATCTGTCCCATACTGCCACCATAAGATTGCGCACCCATTTTTTGCAATTTTTGTATCAAACTTGTTCCAGTTCGTTTTTCGTTTTTGTTGATATCGTCCAATGAATAGCGGAAATGGTTCAATTTGGCGGATGCGGGACTATTTGTGGGATTTAGTGCAGACATAATAGCCTGCATCCATCGATTTTGGTCTTCGATGTCGTTGGTGCGTAAAGTGATTGTGTTGGATCGGGTTTCAATTTGAAACACTCCCAAGTTTGAAGAGCACGGTTTTACAGTGCAGGGTGGTCCTAGATTTATTGAGCCTTTGCAAGGGGAGATAGCTTCATATTCGTCTTTGGAGCGATAGTAAAGCAGCAAACGGCCTTCTAGTACAAACCAGTACTTTTTATAACTTGTCATCATTTTCTGAAAATGTTATTTTATTTTTTATTAATAAATAAGTAAAGAAATGTTTTATATCCGATGCGTTCGGTTTTTTATTTCGGTATTTTAAGCCTTTTTAACTCTCTTTCACCTTTCTAATACACGTACTTAAATATTGAGTGCAAGAAATGGATGTGAGGACCGAGAGGAACTAAAAGATTAGCTGAACCGAATAACAAAATTTGAAATTGTAACCAATAAAATTCAAGTACTAATTTAAAATACGCGAATATCTGAGTGCGTACCAAATTAAATACAATCAGTTAAAGATCTCAATATAAATATGATTATTATTTTATTACCTTTTTCTTCTTCTCCATGTATCCAGTTACTTTTTGGATTTTATCCATTGTGTGTAGAGCTTCAATTAAACAATAATTGGTAATCTAAAAAAAATCATAAATAATGAATGAAGATAAATAAATACAAATTGCAAATTAAACTCGCTTTTTGTGCTGTCTGTATGCATCGTTAAATATGTTTTAAAGAGAAAGTCAATTAATCATATAAAATTAACAGTTTTTATTGTTTGTATTCATTATTTCTGCTTAATCCTTTTAATACAGATTTATCGCGAGTTAATAATAAAAATGCATTCAGGTTATTGCAGGAAATTAAATAAATGAATGCACTTGCTGAAAGCGTAAGATAAAAATCTAATCTAAGCTACTTTTACTTTAAAATGTTTAAACATTCATTTCATGTGGAGGCATAAAAATGATTATTATAGAGCACAGATATATTTATGGTAATTTAATACTAGAAAACTGATAAAAAATATGTTTTAGTTTATATGATTATATTTATGAATGTTTCTCTACTTTGCTCTAATTCATTTACTATTAACATATAAATATACTAAGTGTATAAATTATTTATGATATGCGCAAAGTTTGTAATTTATACTGAGTGAGTGAGTGTTAATACGCCAAAAATTAAATATTTAATTGAAAATGTAATGCTGCTGTTGTGCATAAATTGTCACTGTCGCTGTTATTTTGTTAATTGAAATGCGCTTCTATATTTTGTCTAACTTTTCAAACATTGAATTGAAAAAAGAAAGTAACGTTGCACAACATTAATTATCAATAATTATCAAACACCGTAATCATTTGAAACACATTGCAGTTCCGTTGAACAATAAATCAGTTTTTCTATTGAACAAAAATAATAAATTAGCAACAATAAAATAAGTAAAAGTTTAAATTTTCATTACAATATTATGGTGTAAATAAATATACACTTTCAAACTCTCATGGGATTTTTATCAAGTCGTAATTCCTTTGTTTTGCAACAACCAAAACATGTTGAAATAAATTAAATTATTTTTGTATGAAAATTACATGCGACATTAAAGCCCATTTCCGTTCAATCGAAAAACAGATTTACCTCTCTGCTTCCGGATCTAATTATAACGGCGTTCTAAATTTAATTTTGGGGTAGCTTTTTCATACCTTTAACTTGAAGGGTCTGTTATTTTTATAAACTGCACATTGCAACACAAAATATTATTATACCGTAAATAAATTAAATGCTTATTTTACAATCTAAACGTTGCTAATGAAGCAATATCCGATAATTATTGCCTATTAATTAATTATTGAAAACTATGCTAATTTAATGCAAATAGTTAAGGAATCGCTTGTTAATAACAATTAAGATGTTGTTTTAAATAATTAATTAAACGGTGAAAGTAAATAAGACATCTGGCAAATATAAATTAGCGCACTATGATTAATATGAAATAGTTTAAAATGTTTTTTGTTTTTCGTTTTAAATGCAAACATAAACTCGCAACTGTAGAGTACAACAAACCGAACGTTAGTTAATTTTGCGGTGTTATTTCACAGCACAGTGTCACATTTAATTAGTGCACTAACGAAACAGTCACTGAAAGAAGCGCATCTTTCCACTCATTAAACTTGCACAAATTTCGTAATTTTTCTGGTTGCTCTTTAAAAATAAATTAAAACGTAAAACCATAAGGAACGACGAACGACATTTATTTTGATCTAGCTTGTAGACTCTTGCGGAAGTTGTATTTCCGTGTAGATATCGCATTCAACTAACCAACATTATTTCAAACAGTAACAGACATCAGCGGAACAAAGAATTGCGGTAGCAAAAGCGTGCGTGTTTGTTTAGGAAATGGTATAGCACTCGTAGGAGTACCGCCGTCGTATCAAATTCAAAGTACACTAGGAATTTAATTGCAAGCTAATCAAATTGCATTTCGAATTGGGACCACCACCCTGTGGAAATATGATTATTTGATAATGTTGACTTGATATCATACAAACACTCCTTTTTTAATAATAGTAATTGCATTCCACATTCCACCCCTTAGTTCTTAGTCAAAACAACCAATTGGCAATGAGCTTTCAAAGAAAATTAAATTAGTGGAAAAATGTTAGTGAAGAAACGAGTTGAAAATTAAATCTTTTTTACGCGTTTCTTTTTTTTTCAATTTCTATTTATAGTGAAACCTATTCTGTTTTGACCTGTGGGCTCTCAGCTGATTCCGCCTGCACCAAATCAATTGAAGGCCATGTAAAAATTTTACCAGTAGCGTAGAATATCTTCCAAGCAGGAGCGACACGCCAATACAAAAATAAAAGATTATATTCATACGACGGCACTGAACGACAACAAGACGAAAGACATACGTGCATGTATCTTCTTTGTCATTCATATTGATTGTATTCATAAAATCTGGGAAGTCATGTCGCAGCGCTGGCAGACGTACGTTCCTGTTATTGTTAGCATATACTGTAATGCGCTGGCACAGCGTAGCAATAAAAAAGTACGTCTAGCACATTCGATACAACAGGTCAGAATGTAGTCGACTTGACTTTAGTGCATAAATTTCAAATGGTAATTGATAATTGAGGACTTAACTGTTCATTTGATTCTTTGTACAACTAAGGACACATATTGTACCTATTAGTTTTATTTTAAATTTATATGAAGAAACATTACATATTAATATATTATTTAAGATTAATCTATGTTCGTATTTATTTATTTTATACTACAGACATGTAGGTATAATAAATACATACTAAGTACCCTACATACATATATTGTTCCCTATTACAATACTTTGCAAAAAAAGCATTTTGAAATGTTTAGCATTTTCTATTAGGCTATAGTTTTGGGATTTCGACGTCGTACATAATAGAGAGTCACCTTTAACAAAATATTAAAATAAATTATTGTATAATAATATTGAGCACACATTTTGTATATACACATTTATTAATACTCGTTTTTTTCAATCAAGCAAAACTGCTGTATCTATTTAGTTATTATTTTAATATTTAGGCCGTTTGTCTACTTTTTAGAAGACAATTTATACAAAACGCCACAAATCCTTTTATATAATTGTTTTAGTTATCCATTTTTAATTAAATCAGTCTTTATTTAAGCATTTATTTTTTTAAATATTATTTGTAAATTATTCATAAGGCTCTCATATTTATATTTCTTTTTATAATCAAATACTTATAACTAATACAAATACTAAAAGAAAAATAAATCTACATACATGGAAACAATTCGTCAATAAACTGAATAAGGTTCTAACATCAAATTATAGAAATTATTGTTTCATTATTCACGTTTTTTTTAATATTTTAATTAGAATTATTGAAAGTAGTTAAAGGACTGAGAGGCACAGCTAGGAAAGGCAGGCTGATATGATAAATTACTATAAGAGTCTAATAAATCTTAATAGATACATTTTAAAACATGTTCTAATTAGAACACCGAGTATAAGTACATAGATCTAAAGTATAGTCGACAATCACGAAATAGCATTCATCTTGAAGTCTTATCTATAAGATACCTTTACTTTTTTTTACATTAAATAATCAATCTTGACATAATTTTACAACTTACGAGTTCCTTATAGATATTTTTTTATTAGTAAAACTGCAGTTTGTAAACTATCTTTCTGGAACATTAATCATTCCTTCTATCAAGCAATATCAAACGTTGACAAATGTGCAAAAAAATCAGGCTGTTAAATTGATGTTAAGTTTTTCGTTCGCTGTATATATTTTAAAGAAACATTGTATTATTAAGAATCATCATCAATTATCATAAAATAAAATAGTTTTAAATTTCTCAAAAGTAAATTAAATAAAATATAAATAAATACGTATCTTGAATGATGATTGTTTTTGTAAATTTGTCAACCCTTAACCCTTTTAAACATAATTTTGTGGCCAATGATTATTCTAACTATTAATTGACATTTTTGCAGTTACATAATTACATTCATTAAAATATTTTACACACTATATAGGTACAATATATATTTTCTCCATAATAAAAAAAGAGTTTGCAGTCTTAAAAATTTTCCTTTACAAAGTTCGCTGTATAATAAATTTCCTGGTGGGGAGGGCTGGGATGTAATAAATATATTTCTATAAAAACCTTCTTTTTTGGATATGCCAAAAAAAACCAAAATCAATCACTCGCTCTAACTTTCGACTCCTTCAAATAAGATTCCATTATCGTGCACTTGGCATTTGTCATCGCTAAGTACCTGATGGCAAATGTGGCCGTTTTTAATAATGCCACTTTTATGCACTTGACACAATTCCTTCTTATCCTCCTCGACATTTGTATGATTGCCATTTTTCTCGCACATAGCGTGATGTCAAAGGTTAAGTGAATCACGATCGGAGATTTCCACCAGAGGCCAATCGCTGTCCGGACTAGATGCTCGAGATGGTGACGACGTCGTCGAAGACACACTGACGACGCTGATTGGTCTCATCGGGCTTAACGGCGGTTTCAGTGTTGGTCAGGCCACGGTTATCATTTGTCCTTCGGGTTCCGGTGACCAGCAATTGTCCGAAAGCCAGCAGCCTATCACCACCGTCACCAAACCGATCAGCAACGCCAGCATTATGTAAACTTCAGCATTACCTAAAAACAAAATTAATTCAACGTCTTCTCTTATATAAAATATAACGAACATCTGGTCTTTTGTGTCTAAGATCGGGAGGTTATCATGAATCTTGCACAGAGTACAAAAGGCATTGAAAACTGCTCTTTTAATGACCCTCTATAATTTCTCAAAATGCTTTTGTTATACTTCTTTATGCAGCGCTTAAATTATGTTTTTTCTTATACTAAATTACAGTGAGAAAGAAATCTAACAAAAAATTTAGAATCTATTTGAGAGAGAACTTGAGAAAAACCAACGATAATGCGGAAAATCAATTTTTCCTTTCAGTATATGTTAAAGTTACGCAGTTAAAATAAAGTTGCTGTTCAAATAAATTTGAGTTCATCTTACGGAATTCTTTCAATTGTCTAAGAATGTGTTTGGTTCAAATGAGAGAATAAGTTTGAGCAATTTTATTCGTTTAACTTGTAAAAAGAATTGTTGCAATTTCTTTTATATAAACTGTTGAATAATAGAGAATCTGTTTAAATAAAATAAGCAAATAGTTGGATGCTGAATTATTCGAAAATAGACTTAAAAATAGTTTGTCGTAGTTTTATTTTATAGAAGTTTGGAAACTTTTAAAAATGCAGTTTAAACTCGTCTTTTATGTCTTGATAACAAAATCCAACCAATAAATTCAATGCACGATTTAAATTTCCACAAAAAATCTATAACTTAGCACATTGTAAAAATAGGAAGCTTGAAAGTTCTATTTTAACAGCGGAAAAAAAAATGTTAATTTTGGTCTCAACTACATTCCGACTAAACTATAAAAAATATAATTACAAATTAAACTTGCTAAACTATTCAATTTAAAAAACTTTTTATCTGTTAAATTTATTTGGTAAACTGACCTAGCTGCTTCCGGATCCCATTTCCCATTTTATTCCTCCACAGACTATTAATTAGCGTTGGATCTGCTCTTCTCCATTCGCGCCAAGCAGATAAAGTTCGTCGGACACCACCGACAGCACCTCCAGCCGCGTTGGGAATCGGAGTACTAGGTGGTACCCCAGCCTGTGGCTGCCCATGGCCCTGGGGTGCTGGCATTCCTGTAACTGCCACGATATGTTGTTGTTTGGTGGAAAGCCTCGCCAAAGAAATCAACTTGAACTCACCCATGATTGCAATGAAGGCTAGCAGAACAATTATAGTTAATGCCAGCCCATTTTTGCTGGTTAACAGCTTGATGGAACACATGCAAGCGGCATTACTCTATATTGAACTCGAAAAAATTGATTTGCTCAATACTAGCTCGCGTTCCTTCTAGATTTCAATCAATCTTGCATTGGTGCTAGTCGAATTGTTTGTTTATTTGGTGCTGCAAGAAATTGGAAAAGTTTTGATTAAATTGGGACAATTATCTATTTTTAGACGATGCGGTCTGTTCATAAATTTTATAATCACCAGAGGTATTCTCAATTGCAAATTGGTCTCAGTAGACAGAACATGAAACCATATATACATACAGCGTTTTTAAATGTGATTAATACATTTCAATTTTTACTAAAGTAAATACGTATAGCATATTTGGTAAATATAAACAATTTTCTGCTTTAACAGCTCCAATACCAAATTGGCACTCGACTCTTTATTGGATTGGGATATTTTCAAATAAATGTATCGTTGACGATATAAACTGATAAACCTTGGTATAGAAATAGAATAAACGCCGTGGTGATTCGATAAATTCGTGCCGGGTTAGTGGCTAGGCACAAATGCGATTGAGAACTAAACCGATATTTTGGACAGACCTCTCGAGACTGTCGCAAAGGGACCTCTAGCACCGAAAAGATTTCCGAACCTTGAATTGTAACTGTGCGAACTATAGGAAATAAAAATAAAAACTATTTTATGTGAGGTCGCAAATGCATTTTTAAACTATATGCTAGATTCCAAAAATAATGTCAGTTCGTATATGTAATTGCCGCAGGCGGTAAAACAGATAAAAAATAAATGATTTTTCTGTTGTATCATAGATATAGTTCAAGGTCGGTTTTGCATTTTTGATGGTTTTAAATATTCAATTTAATAGTCGGTGCGCTCATAGAATACATGGATGAGAAGAAAAAAGTGAGCAACGGACACAAAACACTGAACATAAAATAACCCACTTTTAGATCTATCTTATAAAATGCAAAAGGTGTGAGAAGAAGGTTTATATATTACGTGCATGTGTGAAAATCGGTTTTCTTTTTTCTTCTTCTTTTTTTTTTCAGGGTGAGTGAGAATGCAAAAGAAAAGAGTAATTTGTTTGCTGCCAAATATAAACTAATCTAGGTGATTTGATCCAGTTCGGTGAAAAATTGCAGATTTATTTCGTCGCTTTTGTTTCTCTGAGCTGAGGCTAGCAAACAAATTATGTTGTTTGCAATTATTGAGATTTGTTACACTGCTTGCAATTTCTACTAAATGAATTTCATCCAAAATTAACTAAAACTATCTCAGCATATTTGATCATGTTTATCGTAGCAAGGTGGTAAATAGTATTAAAAGTTCATGAAGGCGGTAAATTTTAAATCCAATAAACTACAAAGTATTCCGGAAAATATTTTTACTCGCAATGAAATCAATTTGAACGATGATTAAGTTAAACTATGGACTTGTAACACTTAACTATTTGCTACTGTGCATTTCGATCAATGATTTTATATCCGTAGGATTTTTTGAACTAGAATAAAATTAGTAGAAAATCGTATTTCACTTTACAGTATATTGCACGTCGACTAATTACATTTTGTGGTTGACTTTACTTACTACACCATACCTTTGCTTCCCACTAAGTGCCTATACATGCTTTATGACGGTATACTTCCTTTTGCACATCCACTAACTTCCCGATACTAACTAACTTTTCTTCTTCCTATATGAAATTTCAATATCTAGTAGTAGTTTAGTTCTAGTATAGATCCCTTAATTTTAATTTTATATCAAAGTTTTAATTTATAATAGTGATAACCATATTTTAAATTTGTAATTTGTATTATTGTTGTTCAAGAGCATTTTTTGCTAAATAAAAGTAGAATGAAACAGCTAGCTAGATTGTGCCTTTAAATATTGAATAAAAAAGACCAAACAATCCTCACATGCAAATTTAACTTCCGGATTTGAAATACATTTCCATTTAGCTTTAGGTCGTAATTCCTTCTTTACTCCATCCACCAACGAAACAAACGAAAATAGATTGTGATTAGTGCAATAGTAGCAAACCTCTGTATATGAATGGACTAATATTCCATTTAAAGGCATTAATTAATCATTATCTATGTGCATGATGGCTTAGGCAATGCTGCTGCTTTCTGTGGCTGAGGGCAAACAATGCGCATCCATACAAATTTAATATTGTACAATGCTAAGAATGGTTTTATACTTACTCGTACGCTTCAAGAAATATCAAGCTAAAAAAATAATAAGACACCTTGGAATTCGCTAGATACTAAAAACAGTCGAGGATCAAACTGCATTATTAAAAAGGATTTAGAAATACAAAGAGAAGCATCAAAATAAAAGGCTATAAATAGAAAACATTTCTAGTAGTTTCCTTCAAAACTAAACTAATCCGAGTCAAAGTTTAATTAATTTCAAGTAATGTTACACATCATCAGTAAGTTTAGTGACTCTTAAAAGGAGCGTCTAAACTAATCTTAACACGACAAGTTAATGAACGTGTATAATCATTTTATGAAACCAAAATTAACTGGGACTATAAAATTTTCGCTTATAAGAGAAATAACATTTTCAAAATTTATTATAATTAAATTTTTTCTTTTACCAATATTTACGTTACCTTCTATCTTTTCAGGGTGCTTAAGAGATTTGGAATATCGACAACCTAAATACAAAAATATAATAGAAAGTGGAACATTAGGAAAATATTTTCCTGAACGCATTTCCCTGACGACACTTTGGTGGATGCGCCGGTGATTACAATTCATTTTTGAACTTAACAGTAAAGTAGTAAATATAAATGTATTTTCTTAAATTTGACAGATAGTAATACCTTAATACCTTAGTAAAATTCCAATTTGACCTTAAATATAGTATTATTGTAACTTGGAGATAAGTGCTATTCATTCCCATTATGTCAATACGTATGATTCTGGAAGATATTTTATTTAAGTTTGGAAAATCAAAGAGAAACTCGTCTATATTGAACAGTTTGGTAGATGTGCCTTAGATCGAAATATTGCTGTTTTACTTTTATGTGTCCAACAGTAAAAAAAATATGATTTCCTTCAAAGGTTTTATGTTATATTTTTTATTGGATTGTAAACTTATACTAAAGTTTACTAAAAGAGACATACTAAAATTGAAATTGCCATGTTTTAATATAATTTGCAAATTTTCTACTATATTTTAACACTGCATTCTATTTATTAATATCCCAGAAAATAAAAAAATAAATAAATTAAAATTATTCAGTGATGTCACTTCAATTTTATGACATAATAGAATGCGATTCTATAGATATTTACCATATTAATTTGAAGCTGAATTTCATATGATTAGTTTTTTTATTCTACATTTCTACAATAATTAATTTTCATTGTGTTTAATTTTGGCACTAAAAACTTTTTTTTTTAATTTTATAATAAAGTTCCACATTCAATATCATTGAATCTTGAACTTTTGAGTTCAATATTTAATTCGAAAGTATGTTCCATTTAATCAAACTCTTTGAAATTAATTATTTATTATATTGGTTTGATTTAATATTCAATTTGTAAAACTAAAAAAAAAAAATTGCTACTTGTAAAAACATGTTAGGATTTGTTTATTGATGAAATTGACTGGCTTATTGTATTGGAAGTAAACTTCCAATTTAAACGAAAGCCTTTGCATTCATGTAGAATTTTTTTCCATTGTCACTTTAGAGCAAAACTCTTCAATCAAATACAAACAGATTTTCATCTGAATTTTCCAGTCGCTTTTCCTTTGTGGAAATCCAATCGAGTTGATTCATTTTTAAGATTTCTATTTTTTTCTAAAATGTTATCAAATCAAAAAAATGCATTGTATTTTTATAAAAGAAAAATCTATATTGAATGAAGCAAAATGATACACTTCCCGGATATTCAACTTCCGGCCTACATTTCCACTTCTTTACAGGAAAAATCATTTTTATTAAAATTGCTTTTAACTTATTTCAATATCAACTTTGTTTTAAATTTAAATTTTTCGATCGTGTCTTTTTAACACCTAATTGCCAAACATTACTTTCGCACAATTTGTGATGCATACAAAATACTTGTTTGTACCTGTCGCCCCAAAGTGTCTCAAAGGTACAAAGTTAAAAGGTGAAACTTTGCACTCGCAATAAGAACAAGAAAACACCTTACTAAATTTCGCAGGACCTGAAAAATCTGAAAAGTTTGCCAAGAGAATTCGAGTATAAAAGCAAACTTTCCAAACCCAATTCGGTCATGAACCATTTTTCATGCATTTTTTCCATCAAGCTTCACTTTTATAGATGTAAGTTGTTGATCTTTACCGCAAAGCAATAAGTAACGCTAAAAAAGATTCAGCATTAACATTTTGCAGGCAAAGTTCGTAACTTTTTTTTTTAGACGCGTGAATTACATAGCAAATATTGTGCTAAAAAATAGTAATAGTAATAAAACTAAAGTTTTATTATTAAAAACTTTGCGCCTGCGAAAAACTACTTGGTTTAATTGAAAACAGTTGGAATATATTTATGATATTCAAGAGTGATTTTTTTTTTCTCTATATTTATCTATGATTTATTAGTTTGCAATTCAAATTTAAGTGCCTTCTACATATTTGAACGTTTTGCTTTTTATTTGCGGATATATACCATCATTATTTTCTGTCCAACCGCACATCTAATGCAATTTTGTATTTTGGAACAAACAAATAACTCATTAATCAATTTTAATTATCAATCATTTTAATTCAGGCTCTTGATGAAAGCCTGAAAGGTATTTTGTCTAACCCATTATAAAACATTTTATTATAATTCAAAACACATTTTATATTAAAATTAATTTTAATATTTTTTTGAAAAATAAAAAGTTATGAAATATCTGGAAACCAAAATGAATAATAAATTTCTTACCATTATCAAAAACTATTACAAAAAGAAATCAGGGTGCAAACCTGCAAAATATAAATCACTAAATTTGTAATTATTAATATATTGTTGCCTCTTGATCTCTAAATCCGGTTTTGGGGGTGGTTTGATTAAGTAGGTGTGTCAGCAAGCACACATCATATATTTCAGGACGTAGACCGAGAATGAACAATAATAGATGGATAGAAAACAGGGCACTAAATAATAGAGAAAAGCTACCATACACACACACACACACATAAAAGTCATCTCTGCGATTTTATAGGATGGTCGCACCAACATACGAGTGATAATTCTTCTTAGCCATTGAGCTAAAAATACAATTGCACTATTTCATATTTACAGCGATGATGCGAACAAAGAAGCGAAAAAATAGTGTCGAGTCGAGTTTTTCAGCTATTAGGATTGGAAAAGTTATTTTATTTATTAACATTGTTCCGGTGGATGTAGGGCTAATTTATTTTTCGGAGCGCCGCCGTCTTAAAATTCTAAACTTAAGGCGATTATGCATTTCGAACATGAGGAGTCTTTTAATGGCTTGCCAACAACAAACGTTTCGCATTTGCATGATGATGATGATGGCTGCTTGTTGGAATGATTACCGACTCAAACTTTTCTAATATTTATGAACTTTGTTTCGGAAAGATTAAATGTACACTTTTTAATTAGTCTTACAACCCATAGACTTACGCCTGGGTTTAATTAATACACTAATAAAGTTGTGTAAGGAAAAAACCATTTATTGAGATATTTATTAACGACCCTTGTCTACTGGCTGATAATTAGTAGCTCTAGAGAATTGCCAAGAAAACGCTCGTTGCATGTCTTGCGTATTAAGGAAAACATTTCTTGGGCACGAAGATGTGTTATTTAAAAATACGATTGTGCCATAAATCAAACATTGCACAAAAGCTTATGGTATGAGAAGAATTTGGGCTAATGAGTAATGGCTTGGAAACATTTGACATGGGCCACGAGCCAAAGCGACTAGATGTGTACAGAGTGAAGAGATAAATTGAAAAAATATTAATACCACTATTTTTCGTATAATATCAAAAGGTTTTTAGTTAACCGATTTTTTAAAAATATAACTTGCTAAAATATAGAATAAAATTTAAATGGTTTTATTGAATGGTAAAAAATGCGATGTAAAAATCAGTAAAATGCCTAAATGCTCCCTTTGTATCTCGAAAAAGACTATAATTAAGGTGCGCGTTCCGAATTTTAGCTAATTGAAAATAAGCGGGTCATTATACGATAATTTTCTGTTACAGACAAAATGAGTTTAAATCTCTACGGGTAATTATTCTTCATAACCACATCGATCGCCATATTTTTAAATCTTCTTGTTTAATTCGATGAATGTAACTTAACTTTATGATGAGAGTTGAACTGAACTAGATGCGGTTTCCAGTTTGTTAGGTAATAAAATGAATAAAGTGACTGTTTCGGACAATGCTGAAAGGGGCCCAAAATTAAATGATAATGGGAATATATTGTTTTAGTTCTGCTTCAATATATGTATAGTATATGCAGCAACGGGAAAATTGCTAGAACTTGGACGGTTGCAAGAGAAAGTTTGGTAACAAAGTTTGCTGTGATGTGGTTTAGTGCCAATTTATTAGTGCCATTAAACATATTGTATGTTTGTTTCTCTCTCGCTATCATTTACATACCTTAGGCGGCACAAGATTTACTAAGCAATACTAATTTTAATAAACTACCACCAGCCTAGAATTTTCTGCACCGTTTTTCATTTTCTTCCAGCCGCAGAATAATTAAAGCCATAAATTGCGATATTTTGGAAGCGTTTAGGAAAACAGACAGGTTTATCTATTCGAGATGCTTAGAAGTGAATTAGAGTTTTTTCGATTTAATCTAGAGTGCCAGTTAAATGTAAAAGAGCCGCAAGAGAGACAAGGGTGACTTTAGCAGCATCTGTCCTGAATATATTTAGGTAACCACGTTTAATGGCTTTATTTCAGCTCATTTGTCTTTTTTTTGTGATTTCTCCTCCCTAATCTAAAATTACTCAAAGGTACATAATAATTTGTATTCATTTCAGTCATTCAAGAATTTAATTGAAACTTAATGACAATTATGTACATTTATCTAGTTGAATAATAATTCATTATGTTAACTCATGTTTAACTATTTGCTACGAAATAATACACTAAATTGCTAGTAGTATATTTACTCGTATATGAATGCATCTGGATCGTGGTCGGTGATTAATTTATTGACACATTTGACAATTATTTACTGTGCTATGTTTCTATCTTGAAGTTTAAACTGATTGAATTGAAATATTTGTCACCAATCCGATAATTACAAATAATAAATTTGGTTTTGAATTTTTACTTTTTTATTTTTCTTACGACCTCATCTGACAAATTTAAAGTATTTGGGAGAATTCTATTGTTGTAAATAAATGGTACAATTTTGTTTAATGATATCATTTTTATTAATGCACTACTTAAATAAAGTGCATTTAAAGCAGATGCATAATGCTATTATTGACTGCTCTCTGTAAATTACAACTAAATATTTTAGCTAATGCCTTCATATTACTTTGAGTGTTGTTTTAACGAGAACCAACCAAATATTGTTGTTAATATTGATCATTTTAATATAATAATTAGTTTTGTATATTTTCTATAAATATATATACACAAATATTTTAATAAATGTTTCAAAATTGAATATATTAAAACGGTAATTGAATTAAAATTTTGATTGAAGAAATATAATACCATCAATATTTTGTTATAATAAATATTTAGAATTATCAATGTATTTCAATTATTAATTAGTGAATTCAATTTCGGCACTTTTGCAAACAATTTTATATAAACCATTAAATAATACACAGTTCAATTTCTAAAACTTTCAAAATTGTTAAATAAAATGTTGTATAATACAAAGTTAAAATTTTGTTTACAAATACAATAAATTTATGTTTAAAGGATAATTTTTGGATTGCGTGACGCGGCCGCGATAGAACAAATTTATTTTATAAATAAAGTAAAATTACTCACATTCATTACTTTTCGCCCGTATGTTCCTGAATAAAATGTATCATTCACAATGCTTTTTGATAAATAAAAAAATGTACACAGAAAAAAGTATTTTTTGTTAAAAAACCTTCGACAATATCTTGTATTCTTAGCTTTGCATAGTGCTTTTATTATGTACAGGTGCAAATAAAAAAGCTTTTTGAGACTTTAATAATTCATTCAAAGACTAGAAATTTATTAGCTGAACCCAGCATCCCGATAATTGTATTGAATTTTGCGCTTTTGATCGCGCTTGCTCTTCCTTTTACATAAAATCAGCAATTATACAGTGTGTCTCTCCGGATAGAGTTCAAAATAATTAAAATAGTTGGTATTCATATTTTTGCAACCAATTTGAATAAAATTAATTTACATATAATTCAAATTTAATTTTTTTCTAATTGATTATAAAATAACTGCACAAATTTTATAAACATTTATCTCAAACCCTGATTCAAATACAATTAAACAATAAAAATATTTTTTTTTCGTCAAGGTAAAACACACTGTACTATAGATATGTAACTTTTAGTTTTGAGCTGGTAGATAATCCGATACAGGAAAGCTTTCATGGAGTTGTTGACAAGCATTGTTCATCTCAGTTTCAAGCATTATTGAATTGCTACACGCAATATTCGTTTTGAATTTGAATCTAATCAATGTGCTCCGAACATGCATCTTTCATAGAACAACAATTAATTTATGCGCTAAGTAAAACATTATTGCATTATGCATAGTACCTATATTTAATTTTAATGATTCACCCCTAGGTTCAACAACATATTCTCAGTTTGATTTACGAGTTATATATGTGTACATCACAGTTTATAATTAAAAGTAAAATTAATTTTCGTTGGAATACAGTATGCAAAAATCTTATAATTAATTATATTTTCATCACAATAGTCATGCATTTGCCTTATAGAGACAAATCTCTGCTTCTGACAGTCTCATTATATTCGAACAGACAAAAGACTTGGATTTTCAATTCCATACATGTTTATAATCTTGAATAATAATATCGAATGTCTGTATGTGCAAATTACTCGATACCTATGACCTATTCGTAATTGAAAATGGGTCATTGGTCAATTACGAGGATTTACTGAACTGAAATAGTAGTAGGCTCCATAAATGTCATTTTGATGAATGAATGGAAAATTGGTAATTTATATTATTTCATTTCAATTTAGTCAATTTGAATCAAGGCATTGAAAAGGATTATATTTTTAAATATTAAAAAATAAATATATATTCAAGTTGGATGGATGCTGAATTATCAATTTATCAATTAATTTTGATAAAATAAACTATAGTGCAAATTTTGGTCAATTAGCTTCAAATTTCAATAGAATTAAACTACCCTTCCAAATATACAGTTAAAGTGGTCTACCACTAAATTTATGTATATAAGTGTGTGGTTTACCTTCAACATTGCCTAATTACAGCAGTTAGTAATATACAATGTCGCAATTAATAAAGAACATTTAAATATTTAGTCCAATCTACAAATTTGACAATTTATTTATCATTAAAATGTTCAATAAAATGTTTATTTATATACTTGTAAATAAACGTAGTGCTAAAATAGATCTATAAATGGTTTAAATTACAAGCATTAAATATTTATTCAATCAATCAATGCACTTTAAATTAATTAAATATAAATATAATCTATAAGATCCATAAAATTCCGACTAACCCGATTTTGAAGCAATTTTAATTTAGTGCCTACACCATTTATGGTAGCAATCGAAAAACTAATTAAAAATTGATGAGTTTCCCAGCGTATCACTTCATTT
Source organism: Cryptophagus acutangulus (assembly GCA_963556235.1). Lineage (NCBI taxonomy): Eukaryota > Metazoa > Arthropoda > Insecta > Coleoptera > Cryptophagidae > Cryptophagus > Cryptophagus acutangulus. The sequence goes on from OY744571.1 coordinate 47,384, forward strand.
TTAACCAAATCCTGCATTACATCTAAATTACATGGACACAGATAAATTGATTCTATTTACATATGGATGGCATATTCTAAGGGGGCTAAAAAATTGCCGATGCATTTTTATTGTCATGTACGTCGTTATCCAGGTGGGCGACTGAAAGCACAAGGTTCTCGCGAAGTGAGATGGTATTGATCTAAGAAAGTAAAGAAGAAGGTGTATGTACTCCAGTCTACAAAGTTGCACCTGACTAAACCCCACGACTTCTTTTAACGTATCCGCAAGTTAACCCGGCGGAACTTCAAAAAAGTCGTAGTAGTGAGACCAGACTCATTAATTTCGCAATTTTTCTTTAATTCGCCGAATTGTTTCATCAAATTTTATTGCATAAGTTTTTAAATTAGTTCAAACTTGTGAGAATAAATTGAGAAAATTAACACTGATTCTTTCAACTGAATATATAATTTTCAAATTTAATATTAAATTTCATATTTTGTTTGACTCAAAATAAATTCGCGCATGATGTAATTTTTCGCTTGCGCTCAAAATAGATAGATTTTTTTAATATTGTATGATTGAGTTCAAAGTAGCGTTTCTCATTTCTGATGCATTTTCCAATTTATTTTTCTATCGTTTACTTCCCGTTCCGATTTTTCAAATGTTACGATTTCTTGATGCGTAGTTTTAACAAATGAGAAAAAACTCTACTAAACCAAATCCTTCGTTAAAAATAATTTTGCAAATATAAGAAAATATGTTATTTGCATAGGCAAAAGGATGAATGTACAATCTAGATGTGTAGGTACTTGTTAAATTTAATGGTTGGTGATAAATCAACGCTCGCAACCACTTTGCTATTTTCAGTAGTAAAGTTTTTGATATAGTAAGGCAGTGAATGAGCTACTTAGTATAATGCCGAAATCAGCTTTGTACCTACCTAGAAGAGTATAAGACAACCACTTAAATTTAATCCATCCAACAAATCCAGTTGGGTTTGAAAAGATGTGGATTTATATCGGGTCAAAATAATTCATTTTTTTAAAGCGAGTCAAAGACGCGCAATGATTTCCGCAATTTTATACCGTAATAAATAATTAAGAATTAAATAAAGAAAATATGTATACATACTAGTATTATTAAAAAATCCTGAAATCCATCCACTGTATATGTATTTCTTTAAAATGCGCGGAGATGCGATCACGTCTGTCCCGTCCGTATAAAGCAGTAAATTAGATGTAAATTTGGAAATCCATTTAAATTTGAAACAGATATCTGCAATTGAAAAATCCATATCACTTTTTATTATTTTCGCTGGATTATAAAGAAAAACTTTTACGATGAATTTAATGCACATCTAATTTAATATTCTGCCTTTTCATTTTTATTTTGCCTTTAATAAAATTAAGCTCTTCAACTTTTTCCAAGAATTTTATATTCCTAAAGTAAATATGAAAACTTATTGCAAACTGCGTTCGAAAATATACATAGTTATATTTTTATAGTTTGTTATTACTCTTTTTTCTTCCTTTATCAGAATATGTTGATATTGGAACGATTATTCTTCTGGAAATTTTCTATCATATTTGTTTGCTTGACAGATGACAAATTTCCGTTATGTAAACCTGCGATGCTATTGATGGTTTTTTATTTTTTTGGTCCTACACGTTTATCCTGCATTTGAGTTTCGAATTTATGTTTTCTTTGCGGAAGAGTCAACTTCAAACATGATCTAATATTATCTGAACCGGATTTACAAAAAATCTTTCTAGTGTTTGATTTATCAATATGTACTGAAGCTTTGTTCTACTCTACATACCTACAAGTGCAAAAAATTAATCCCAGAAATTAGTTTCAATGTTTTTCTATATTTTTTTAACATTTATTTTAATGGACAAATATTTTTTCTTTGAATAAATGGTTCAATATACTCGAAATCATTGTGAATTCCTTGCATTGCAGAAATGAACTGCATGCCTGTCGACTATGCAAAGTCCTAGATAAAAGTTGAAGGGTCTGTTTTTTTTTTATCTTAAACGAAGCCGAATTTTCCTGCGGGCTTCAAAACGGGAATGACAATTTTATTTATTCCAAGCGCAAACTTACGTTTCTTTGATTTATTTTCAGGCACCTTTTAACTTGTGTACTTATAAAATCCAAAAAAATCATGAGGAAATAATAATGATGCTAATGTTACAAACTTTTAATAAAGCAAGAAAATTTAATTGAATATTTTCACAGAGCTTTTTGGTTGTCATGATTTCAAAATAAAATAAAAATACGATAAAGCAAATTAATTTGCACTAAAAAAATGATACAAAGAAACATAGGTTTGCTCAAGATTGAAGTCATACGTAACGTTTATTTTGTTCGAGTCCAATTTTTTCAATGTATTTGTGGCACGAACATCCCCATAGGAAATAAAAATGTCCTTCACAATAGAAAGCAATTTATTTCTCTGTATGAATAAAAAAATTAAACCCCAAACAATAATACTGCAACAAACAATATTTTTTACTAGATTGTCATTAAATGTTGTACTGTTGAAACTATAGTTAAGGAACTTATGTTCTAAAATAAAACTACATAGGTGCACTTATCTAAAAAAGGAAATCCTACTAAATTAGCTGCTAGTAAAGGAATAGTAGAACAGACGATTCCTTACGTTCTAATTAAACCGACTTAAATCACTTCACGTTTCCCATTTGTTTGCAGCATGACATCATCCTGATGTTTTTGTTTACTGTCATTGGACCATTAATTAGCGTTAAAGAGCACAAAATCGGCTTTGATGCGGAAAATAAACGTGAAGTTAAAGACTTTTGAAGAGAATTGAAAAACAATTTTGTAAACAGCGATATTTTCTATGCATGAGGATTAAGTTCATTCGCATAGCAGCAGAAAAATGCTTGCTTTTTAGATAAAAGAGGACTTAGTCCTAATTGTACAGTTTGCATTCGTTAAGTTCTTTAGTTTATTATGCAAATATTTATAAGTATAGCAATTATTTTAGTTCATACATAAAATTTGCATATAGCACTTGTGTTCAATTGGCTAATGAAAATCAATGCCAAGCTCGAAATTGAAGAGCAATTTCACATTTTGTAAATTATTCATATTACAACATAATTTAAATATTGTGTTTAGTACGATTCAATCGTAATGTTGAATTGAATTTTAATTTAAAATACGTGTACCTGTCTAATTTGTTAGAAATTTAAATTGAATTAGAATAGCCAGAAATATTATTTTTGTATTACCTATAATACTTAATTCGATATAATAACAGTTAATAATAAATTTTCTAAAATTAACCTTATAGACCTAAACTAAACTTTAAAATAAAATACCTTTCCTAGAACGAAATCTTTTAAGCTGCTTTTCAGAAGTAAATTTGTGCATCGATAAACGCACCTTGAGCTTATAATTAATTAGTCTTGTCTTCCCGATTGCACCCTACGTAAAGCGGGTGTTTCTAAAACTAGTAGGTTTTTTTTATATGCTATTTTATTTTTTAAATAAATTCATGTTGCACATTTTCGATAAAAAAATTCTATTATTTCCTACAATTATATTTTATTTATAAATTACTCTTATATTTTTACCTCAATAATACACACAAGTGCATTTGCTCTTGCAAATAACTTAGTAAACACCCGTTATATTCATAAACTTAAATACCTAGATGTGAATGCGTAGAGCACTCAAGGACTCTGAGCAATATTTAAATGATGTTATTATGCAGTAAACCAAAATTGCGACGGCCAGAAAATTAATTATGCATTTTGGAGAGAGAAATTTTAAATGGCATACTAAACTTCAACAATGGTATAATAATCTCAACTGGATCGTTTGTTAGATTGTACGCCGGCTATCACGTTCGTTTGATAAAATATATAAATGTAGTTAATATGTGGGCTTGGATGAGTCTGAAGGCACTTTAAAACGAGCTCTAAAATGTAATAAAATCTGTCAGCTGCACTACATCCGCATATTATAACACTGTGACATGATAACCGCGTCTAGAAAAACATGACGCGGTGTTTATATGAACTTTGATCAAATGTTTAATCGATTAATGAAATCCTTTGATCAAAGGATTGATGATTGATTGGATTAATTCGCGCTATCGAATCAAATCGCTATTTCCAGACGATTTAACGCTGAAAATAAAATGCAGTAGTAACTCTATTATCCTCGTACTGAATAACTAATTCGAATAAAACTTTGCTTTTGTAAAAATTAATTTCTAAAGCATTTTGAAGAGTTTTTGGTCTATTTTTTGAATTGTTCATAAACCAGCAAGCACTCAAAAAATTAAATTTTCAAACACATACAGAATGTCATATATTAAAAAGCATTTGCATTATTTGAATAAAAAATCACTCAAAACATATTAAATTAAAAGGTTTTGTTTAATGTTTATTAGATGATGGAAATTGTTCTGTCACGATACAATTTCCATCTATTTTCATAAGAAATTGTCTGCAAATTGTTATTAGGACGAATGGATGGCCCTCGGGACCGCTTCTACTAGACGACGCATTTCCATTCTTTCATTGTATAAGGTGTTTGGAAATAGAAACACACGCGTATAATAACATCTAAACCCAACAAAGCTTTGCAAAGCTCTACAAACATGGTTTCATGCGCAACTGGTAGTTTTCCTAGTTCCCAACTGTAATTAATATATTATAATGCCTTAAGTCTATTTTTTTTTTCAAAACTACTAAATCTACCCTTTATCTGCCAGATTAACGACTAATTCTTTAATTAACTCGACTTTTTGATTTAAGGATTTAGACATAAAACTTTGTGTAAAATTTTGATTGCAAAAGATTTGGTAAAATCTGAATAATAAAATTAATAGAGACTAAATTAGTTTAGTTTTTTTCATTACGCCTATCTCAAATAATAACAACAAAACGAAAGTTCGGAACCCATAAGCGCAACTGGTAGTTTTCCTCCCTTGTACCCACTTTCTGTTTTCCACAAGTGAGCTCTTTCTAAAAGCCAAGGTATATATGCATTATAATAAAGCCCCGGCTATTTTCGCTTTTGAGCAAAACACTTCACTACATATAAAACTCGACATCTGTTTGCTATCCATTTATTTTACCCTTTTTCGCTTCAACTCCACTTCTTAGTCCAGCTTGTTTTTCGAAATGCTTTAATTGAATTTAATTGACAAAACAACGCGTTTGGCTTTTTTACTTTCTATTATTTTGCTGGATTGTGATTTATGCGAAAACAGATTTATTGCTCCAAAAAAATTCGGACCATTTGTTTCCATCGCAAGATTTTGTTGTGTGGGACATGTTAGGTACGATGTGCATATGTTAAATGGAAATATAGTGTCGTATTTCATTGTTGGAATGACACACTGTACTTTCTGGGGTAGGGAAATAGATCATATTTTATATTTGCATGTGCAATGCTTATGTGCACTGCTTATAAATGAGCTTAATCATATGCGCTTATCCGCTTCTTTAGATTGTGAGGCGCTACTGAACTAAATGCATCATTTTTACAAAAAATGATGATTTATCAATAATATGAGCGATTTTATTTCATAATTGCATTACCAATAATTTAAATAGTATTTTCTTTACCAAAAAAGCCAATTAATCTATCTGATAATAATAAAATAATAATACTAATATTAATTAAGTATATATTATGTATTATAAAAATTTAAAAAAAAAAAAACATTAAATAGAATTATATTTTCGTTGCATCTTTGTTAATGTGCTCAAGTTTAAGCCTTTACATGATACAATATGTTAGAATATATGAACATTTTCCGATATATTTTATGAACCATGCCCAGACAATAATAATAAAAGATAAACAAGAAGGAGCATAATTAATTTATGTTCTTTATTGAAAATCTTCATTAATGTTTAATTAAAACTTGTTCTCATCTGTAACGTATAATCAACTTATACATATTGAAGCAAATTGATTGATTTAATAATGTTTGTTGGCTATAATAATAGTTTTAGATTAATTTTGCCTGTAAAGTCAATTTTTTAATTGAAAATTCTTTATTTACATTTGCACATTACACAAATAATTTTCTATTTGATCAAAACATTTATTCAGCTAGCATTCAAACAGTGAAATTATGAAAAATTGCCTGCCCCGAATGCAACGTTTCAATGTTAAGGGCCATTTACAATCAAAAACATTACACAAACATAGGTATACTACAAGTCCGCTGTTATATATTAATTTAATCATGCTCTCGGCCAAATTTGGCATTTCAAAACGAGAGATTCGTACATATACATTGTATATACTAGCTATTTGCTTAACATTCTCGAAATATTAATTATAGCACCGTTTTATTTAATTATTTATTCAGCATGAGTGAGTTTGCAGATTGAATGTAGGAGGTTCATAGAAACTTTACAAAGCGACCAAAAGGTCGACTGACTCCCTCTATGCATATTAACACTACAACGCCATCAGAATTAAAAAACTACGGAAATTATAAAAGTACCTACTTTTATACGTTTTAAAATAAACTAAGTAAATGATTATTTTTAAACAATTTGAGATAAAATTGTTAAAAATGTTAATACAAAATTAATGGAATTTATAATTTGGAGACTTTACTTCGCTCAGTCCTCAAACTTTGGTCTTCGACCATTAAACGACCGTTCTTAATACTTAATATACTATTATTCACAATCGTTTGTGTAATATTGTAATTACAAACATTTTAGATGTAGAAAAGTGGATTATTACCTACCTAGATCAGTAATGAATTTGATAGTTGCAACCTCGGTGAACATGAATTTCCATATTGCTGCTTTGTTGAAATCCGCGAAATGCCAATTTTAATGTCACTATCTGAATTACTCATTTTTCTTTCAATTTATTGCAAATTCGTCATGTGCATCTCACAATTTTTTAAAATTTAACTAAATGTCAAATGTACTTTAGGGTTTTTTGTTTTATAACCAGTGTTTGCCAATGATAGAGTTGATTTCCACCAGGGTCTAAAATGTAATTGTAATATTTTGTAATTTATTTTTATTTTGATAATTTATTGATCGATTGTGAATAAAATAGTATACATACTTTTCTGGGACGTTTCATTAACGCATTGCTGAAAATTTAGTTTGTAAATTCAATTATGGCCTCAACCCTTACACAGATTCATAGTATCAACAGTTATTTTTTTCTCCCTATATGAGCTTTACTTTTCAAAATTCAGAAACTAAAAATATAAAAACACATTTCAGTTGTCTTCCAAGTTTCACTTTATAAATAATTTATTTCCAGGCAAGAGTTTATCTGTCATGAAGATATAATACGAGACAGTTGTTTGTTTTCGGTTACATCTCTAAAAGGCTTTTATATTTCAGCAGATAGGGGCAATATAATAATAACGCGCTCCATAACTAGCTTCTCTCCGTTTAATATTCTACTGTCATTCAATTCAAACCATCCGACATCCATAATATTATTTTAAATAGAACATTAAACATTTTCGCGAATTCCGTACCTTTCAAAATGCGACTGTAAAAATACTGCGCGCAGCTAAATTAAAACAAAACTCACTGACAAGTTGTTTTGAAACCAAACTCATTTTCCGTAAGTCCAACATTTCATCCAAGTCGGAATCGAAATCAAAAAGCTTCTAGCTTAGTAGCATAAGTCGTGACGATGATTTATCCCGACCCAAGGGATTTTGTCAAACCCCAAAGAACATGATGATGGTAAAGAGAGGTCTTCCCACATCATACCCCACTTTAAAATTTACTCACATCCAAAATTAATATTAATCTTGTTTGACTTTTATTTTATATTCATTTTTCCGAATTCCGAAAATGTTTTGTCAAATATAAATGAATACTGTCCTGCGGACTTTTCAACATGTATTTACATTTTATTAATTATGGATCAGTTCACGTTCCAACGTCACTGTGAAAACGCTTCATCGTGTTTATAAATATTTGAATCGTTTTTCTCTGATGTGAAAAACCGGAACCAAATTACAGTTATTTGCCGATAATTTTCTGTATTCTATTTGAATTGTATTTTCAACCGTTCTGTAATTAAATTGGATGAACAAACACGCTAATTAACATATACTACTAAAAATACTTGTGTATAAAAACAAGCTACCTCTAACGCGTGGTCAATAAGTTTTAAGATTGTTGATATTTTAATTATTTGCAATGCTCAAATAATGGACATTCCGGAAATGTTTTAATGCGACGCTGGCTTAAAGAATTTTATATTCAATACAGCATTTCATAAAATATAATTAAAGTAGATGAGAAAAACTCTTATTAGCTTTCAGAAAGTATTTTCCACTGGCATTTTATTGCAATTGCAAACCATTAGTAAAAAATTCAAAAAAACAATATTGCTACTCGAATTTCCATTAAAATGTAAATTCCTTAAAATATTCATCGGAGAATTAAAATTGTTACCAATTTAATAATTCGATTTGTATTCTTTAAATTTTAATGAAACTGCGAGCCTAAAGCAAAAAAATCTGATTGATTGCTGAAATTTTTTCTAATTTTATTTCTTACCAGATTCAAATCGCTCTTAGAGAACGCAAATGCATGCAATATTTTTCATGCTTTTAGTTGTTAATTTTTGTGAAAGCTTCTTGTTTTCAGACGTTTTCAGACCTCCCACTGACTTGCTTTTAATATTTACAACAACAACGATATCGTAGGATTTAGTACGCACTGAAACCACCTGTGGCGTTATTTCGGAACGCGCCACTTTCGAATCACGGAACGCAGCCGATATACTGGCAAAGCTCCAGTGAGAAGAAGAAGAGGTTAGAGAGAAGAAAAATGACAGCAGCGAATGAAATGTCAATATATAAAACCGCCCAATTTTAGATCAATAAAAGTAATAAAGAATCATTATCATCATAGTGTTATTCAGTAGTTATAAACCATCATAAACACTATATTGGTGACCCCGACTACCGTTTTACGTAAATAATACAACTACTTCGGCAAGCACAAAGTTCGTGTATAGACTTTCGCTATGGAAGAATTGCAACGACAGTTAGTTGAACTGCGAGCCCAAAACGCGACGCTTCAACAGCAACAACAGCAGCAACAACAGCAGCAGCAGCAACAACAGCAGCAGCAGCAACAACAGCAAGCAGCAAATCTCGCCGTTAATCGCGTCGCTGTTAGGTTACCGCCTTTCTGGTCAGACAAGCCTGCAGTATGGTTTGCCCAAGCCGAAGCGCAATTTGAACTGGCAGGCATAACACAAGATGCCACAAAATTTAATTATGTGTTAGCCCAACTCGACAGCCGTTTTGCATCTGAGGTCGACGACATCATTACCAATCCTCCAGCAACCAATCGCTACGAACATTTGAAAACCGAACTTGTTAGACGTCTATCGCTCTCAGAGGAACAAAAGGTCCGACAACTTCTTATGGCGGAAGAATTAAGTGATCGAAAACCTTCGCAATTTTTACGACACATGCGATCGTTAGCAGGTAACACCCCGGTACAAGACTCATTACTTCGCACACTATGGCTACAGCGCCTACCCTCAGCCATCCAAGCAATTCTGCAGACGCAATCTACCTTGCCGTTGGATGAAATCGCAGTACTGGCTGACCGCATCATGGAAGTTTCGCCGCCAGTTTTACCTGTTTCCGTATATTCTGCAACTGCACCACCGACTACAGACATTTCTACACTTATCCAGCAAGTGGAGGAATTGACCCGTCAAGTAGCAGCCTTAAGAACTCAGCAAACCAACGCCGCGCATCATTCAAGATCTCGAAGCCGTTCAAACGTTAGAGGTAGGCATTATGGAAGAAATGCCGATCATTCCGCCAGTCAAAATGAACGTTTCTGTTGGTATCACAATAAGTTTTTCGATAAAGCCAAAAAGTGCGTACAGCCCTGCTCATATGGTTCGGAAAACTCCCAGAGCAGCCAGCACTAGCGGCAACTAGCTGCCAACAAGAAGGAAGCCGCCTAATTATTTATGACAAATTAAACAAACACCATTTTCTCATCGACACCGGGTCAGACGTTTCCTGTTTTCCAAACTCGCACCTGAAAAATCATCGCCGCCCTACAAATTACGAATTGAGTGCAGCCAACCAAACAACAATCAAAACTTATGGTATCTTGTCGTTTCATCTTAATATAGGCCTGCGACGCAACTTTTCATGGCGTTTCATTGTGGCTGATGTTTCATTGCCTATAATCGGTTCTGACTTCCTCGCGCACTATAATCTGCTACCAGATTGTAGAAACAAACGTATCATAGATGGCAGCACTGGACTTTTCTCGCAATGCCAACCTGTTAATTCACCACAGACGAGCATAAAGGTGCTATTTAATAATCAGTCAACCTCTCATGAACTTTTAAAAGAATTTCCAACTCTTACACGTCCCGCCGGAACGTTACGCGAAGTGCAACACTCGACAGTGCATTTTATCCGCACGACTCCCGGACCGCCAGTCTTTTGTCGTCCTCGTCGACTCGCACCGGATCGTTTTCGCATCGCCAAAAAAGAATTTGACAACATGATAATGGAAGGAACAGCGCGACGCTCTGAAGGATCGTGGGCTTCTCCGCTGCATTTAGTCCCCAAAAAAACGGAAGGATGGCGACCTTGCGGTGATTACCGCGCACTAAATTCCCGCACCATACCTGACAGGTATCCTGTTAAACATATACAGGATTTTTCAAACAAAATTTCTGGCTGCACAGTATTTTCAACTTTGGACCTAGTTAAAGCCTACACACAAATTCCTGTACACTCAGAGGACATTGTTAAAACTGCGATAATCACTCCTTTTGGGTTATTTGAGTTCCCCTTTATGGGATTTGGTCTTCGCAACGCTGGCCAAACATTTCAGCGATTTATCGATGAAGTAATTCAAGACTTTGATTTCTGTTTTGCCTACATCGATGATTTATTGATATTTTCCAAGGACGATGAACAACATCAAAAACATCTGCGCCTACTTTTCAAACGTCTTGCTGACTTTGGCCTCCTAGTTAACACCCAAAAATGCGTGCTTGGCGCCTCAACAGTGACTTTTCTAGGTTATCAAATTTCGGCGGAAGGCACCTGTCCACTAGGCGACCGCATCTCAACACTTAAAAACTATCCAACACCAAAAACTGCTAAAGAGTTACGTCGATTTTTGGGAATGATTAATTTTTACAGACGATTTTTGCCAAACGCAGCCAAATATCAAGCACCTCTTCACGATGCTGCAACCAACCTTCGCGCTAATGAGCTTATTCAATGGACTCCATCTGTAGAACAAGCTTTTGCAGATTGCAAAAACGCTTTGTCACAAGCCACCTTATTGTGCCATCCAGTCGCAGACGCACCAATCGGTCTATTTACGGATGCATCCAACGTAGCTATCGGTGCCGCATTAATGCAATTCGTCAATAACGCATGGCAGCCTTTGGCATTTTTCTCAAAGAAATTGTCAAGCAAACAACAAGAAAAATTTGGCAATAATCAAACTGAGTGGCCGGCATACTACCGCGAGCTTCTGGCTGTTTATGAAGCTGTGCAGCATTTTCGGCACATCCTGGAGGCTCAACACTGCACAGTCTATACAGATCATAAGCCTCTAATTTTTGCTTTTCATCAACGTCGCGAAAAATTACCACCAGTGCAGTTAAATCAGCTATCGTTTATAGCTCAATTTACAACCGATATCCAGCACATTAGTGGAGCAGATAATGTGGTTGCCGACGCGTTGTCACGCATCGCAGCCGTTTCTCCAATCGCAATTGATTTACGATGTTTGGCTCAATTGCAAGAAAATGATGCTGAACTACAAACTTTTCTCAATAACGATTCCTCGCTGCAATTAGACAAAATTATAATTCCCGGTTCCGACGTTGCTATTTACTGTGATACATCTACAGGTCGCCACAGACCTTTCGTACCAGCATCGTATCGACGTACAGTATTTAACTCACTACATAATTTAAGTCATCCTGGTACTCGTGCTTCGGCGCGTTTAATATCCGATCGATTTGTGTGGCCTGCTGTTAAGAGAGATTGCCGGACATGGGCTCGCTCATGCTTACTATGCCAACGAACAAAAGTTACGAGACACGTAGTCTCTCCACTGGGTAATATTGCTACGCCACCGATTCGCTTTCGACACGTTCATATAGACATCATAGGACCACTTCCTCCAGCAGGACCGTACCGATATTGCTTGACCGCCATTGATCGTTTTTCTCGCTGGCCAGAAGCGTGGCCGCTGCAAAGTATCACCGCCGAAGAAGTCGCAGAAACATTTTTCTCCGGTTGGGTTGCACGTTTTGGGACACCCGAGAACATTACCACAGACCAAGGCAAGCAATTTGAATCAAGCCTTTTCAAAACATTAGGAATTTGCTCTGGTTTTAAGCGTTCTCGCACAACAGGCTACCATCCATGCGCGAATGGAATGATTGAGCGCTTTCACAGGCAACTTAAAGCAGCAATCATGTGCCACACAGGTTCCTCATGGCTCCAAGCGCTTCCTATCGTATTACTTGGGATTCGTAGCGCTTTCAAAGAAGATCTTCAGACAACAGCTGCAGAAATTGTGTATGGTGAGCCTCTTCGTCTTCCCGGTGAAATGCTGAGTCCAACTGCAAACAATAATAATCCAGGAATTGCTACTGATTTAGTAACTCGACTGCGTGAACAGATGAGACAGTGTCGTCCAATCCAGGCATCCCGACATACGCAGCCTACAACATTTATTTTTAAAGATTTAGCAACTTGCTCGCATGCATTTTTAAGAGATGATCGAGTACGTGGTGCTTTGGAACCACCATATACCGGGCCCTTTCAAATACTTTCCCGAAACGACAAAGTGTTTAAACTTCTCATACGTGGTAAAGATGTTAATGTTTCAATTAACCGCCTGAAACCTGCATATGTACTTGCTGATGAAGCACCCGTTTCTCGTCAGCTAATTACAAGATCAACCAACAATAACCAAGAACAACCAACGACGCTCTTGCCCACTAGCTCAACAGAAAACGCAAGTCCAGCTCCAAATGCACAGTATACTACCCGTTCAGGTCGCAGAGTGCGTTTTAACAATTTTTCAAAATGTTAGGCATTTTTACTCCCTAGGGGGGTACTGTGGCGTTATTTCGGAACGCGCCACTTTCGAATCACGGAACGCAGCCGATATACTGGCAAAGCTCCAGTGAGAAGAAGAAGAGGTTAGAGAGAAGAAAAATGACAGCAGCGAATGAAATGTCAATATATAAAACCGCCCAATTTTAGATCAATAAAAGTAATAAAGAATCATTATCATCATAGTGTTATTCAGTAGTTATAAACCATCATAAACACTATACACCTGCTATTTTGCATTCTCAGTTATAAAACATACATAAGCAAAATGTTAATAATTTATTTTTGGGGAACTGCTCGTAGAAAAGCTTTTTTATACATATATGTATTTCTTAGTGAGTGCAACATAATTTCTTTACCCAATTGTATATAAATAATTGGTAATAAAAAGGAAAATGTGTGTGCGTTAGCATTTATCGCGAGTAATGAAGATTTATTACTCTGCCACATATTTCAACCTACCTTGTTCAGTGTTCATTTATATTTCAAAACTAAACAATCCACCGCAATTAATTATTAAAATAATTTAGCTTGCAGCTCTATTTTAATTTTCAATATTTGGGTGTGAAATTAATGCAATATTTATTATTTATTTGCATACGGATGACCAAATAAAGGGTGATCAACAAGTGTTAGAAATGTACGAATACGCAAAAAGTGCAAAAAATATTTAATTTTTTTTTTTTTAATATATTAGGATGAATTTGAATTAAAATATATATTATATTCTAAAACTAATTAAATATAATTATAATATATAGGAATATACCCAGTTCATTTTTATAAAAACAATATTTGTTCAATAATAAAGTTTGCAAACAAATTTTAATTATTTTTCCTGTAGTGTTTGTACCTGGTTGATTTTATTTTTGGTAAAAGTTTCGCAATGCCTACCGGGCTGAAAGCTATTATTCCAGTTGGAACTTTTACAGAGCCACAAACACCTAATAAGAAAAGTTAATAAAAAAGCACAAGAAATTTATTTTGTTCCTAATTTCTGTTCAAAGATTGGAATCAAACACCACTACATCAATCTTGTGTCGCGGCGTATATTGCAAATTGTGCAATAATTATGTACTGCATAGACATAGTTTCAATTAACATCATTAATTACAAGAGATAATAATGTTGATCACTGTATATCTACATATCGATTGATTCGAGCGCATATTATAAGTTCCGAATGGGAATAATGTGGCCATGTAGTGCTTCAGTCTCAATTACAACGAAATTTACATAGGGTGGCGGTCAGTGTTAATTACATGAATAACATGAAGGAAACTAAATTCGAATGATGGAAATGTTGCGTTATAGCTATAGGACAAGTTGTTTTAAAAATAACGATGATAAATCTCATAGTGATAAATTTTTGATATAAGCAAATGATTGACATAGTGTCAGATTCGTTCAACAAGATTATAACAACCATTAATCATTTCATTATTAATGTGATACGAAAATTGTATTTAAGCTGACTTATTACCAACTTTTATTTAGTACTGAACCCTTGCTTCCGAATACAAGTGACACTGAAATATTCTTTAATATATCATTGCATTTCCATATTCCATCAGCCAAATAAAAGAAATATTTACCAACATTATTTTAGAGAACTTTTTATTTCTTCATATATTTTATTTAAAAAAATAATATTTTATTGGGATATTTTGTTATGGTAAAATAAAGACATTGACAAACCAATGCGAACAAGTGTGCGCTTACCTTTAAAATATTGCGATTATTTCGAAGCGTTTAGTGCTCGGTTCAATGTGTGCGTCGGATCTGTATAAAAGTGTACGCTTACCTTTATTTTTAACTAGTATGCAATTATCATTATGGCAATTTTTTTGCAGAATCATATTTATTTTCAATTTTATTATAGAATAATTAAAAAATATTTTCATTGGTTCTAATAGTCTTTTTTGAACAATACCTCATTTAGTTTAACTTTTTCTATTAGCTAATTATATTTGTGTAATCTACTTTTGATTAAGTACATAATTTTCGACACGGTTTTTTAAAAATAATTGCTAATGCATTTTTTATTGTGTATGTAACTACTCAATTAAAATATTTATGCGTTCCCGGAATTAGAATACTTAATAAACAACAAAAAAATCCTATTGCGGTTTTTTAAAAATAAATGCTAATATAGTATTATTAAACAAGATCGATTCCATCCAAAATTAGCATATTTGTTTTTAACTTGTAGATAGTGATTATCAAATATTTGATCCTAATGAAATAAGTAGAGCGGCAGAGTGCAATTAACTTAATTCTAAACTTATTTTTAATCGAATTAAAAGCACTTTTGCATTTCATTAGCACTATCTAATAATTTTTGGTATATAATTAATAATCGCTATTTATTTATTACAAAAATCAAGTAAACAAATAAAAAAACTTACATAGTCACACCAAAGAAAATTCAAATTTGAGCGTGAAAAATTGGTGGGTGCGAAATTTATTTATCTGAGAGGAAAAATCGCAGTGCAGATTCGACAGGTAGTTTTCCAATCTCGCGCGATCCCAAAATTCTCCGCCGCTATACCGCCGTCCTCCAATTTTTAATGTCCCGGAACATTCAAAGCACCGGAGAGCACTGGCCTAGACAGGACCGGGCGTTACACTCGCGCGCATGGTTTTCCTATCGTCCTGGATCACCAGCCCCATATACCTCCACCGGAGTTTCCCGGAGTTTATATATATGTGTATCTACCTACTTACATACCTATATGTGGCTATCTTTTAAAGTGCGAGTGCCTTTTCATGTAATTATTGTGCTAGTGCGTCGGTCCACTACCAATTTAGGTATCTTGAAATTCAATTCAATGTATAACTTAACGAAATATCATATATTAATTATATATTTACAATAAATAATTATAATATGGACATTTTATCACAGTCGCATCAATAAAACTGATTGTACCGTGTAAAGCGAGACATAGACACACGTTGATTACCACGCGGATATAATCATGCGTGTATGTCCCGCTTTAGGCACAGCATTACATTAAAAAAAAATGCATCAATAGTGTAATAATCTATCTCCCGATTAGAATGTCTAGTTTCTGTTTGAACCAACCGCCCCCGCGTTGAGCGCGTTTGTTCAGCGCGTCCTCTTTGAATTTTTTCCATTCTTCATAGCGGGCGTCGCTTTCCGGTCTCCATGTTTTGCAGGAAAATGTTTTTTTAATCATACGCTTAGTTGGATACTCGCGATTCGAATAAATATAGTAAACGACCCATATGCACATTTGTATCACACCAATGGCCAAAATCGTCCAGCCAATCGCCTCGATTCCAACCGGATAGAGTAAACTGTAAATTCCGTAACGTAACAGTTTGAGCGTTGCCAAGAAATAGATGAAAATTATTATCAACAGCACTGGCATAATTATGCCCCAGCATATGCGCCAATACATGCCCACTTTTTTCTTTGTCATGTATTCGATGTCCAAGGCAATATTTTCGACTCCTAAAAATTAAAATGCATTTCTAAAGTATTTTAATAAAAGTATTATTCAATTATAATTTACCATAAACCCAGCAAATGGCCACAACTTCAAATATGGCAAAAATGAAGATGATAAAGGTGCCCCCAAAGTGATCGACCAGCTCAAGCATGTATTGTCCACCAGGTGTAACATAAAGCAATCCAATTAAGAAACCAGCAGTACAAGTGCCTACCGAAATTTTCCAAGTGGCCCAGTTTGGAAAAGCATCACTTATCACAGTGTTAATACTCCCTTGGAGCGCGACCAAACTGCCAATACCCAAAATGAACAACATGAAGAAGAACAAAATTGCAAACAACTGCAAGAAAAATATTGTAATTTCTATTTTACTGGAAAAAAAAGTTTCTTACCCATGGAACAGCATCAAACTTGGCAATAGCATCCGGATAGCTGATGAAAGCTAAACCAGTACCACCTCCTGCACTTGTAACTTGATCAACAGGCACATTTAACACAAACGCCAAATTTCCGAGGATGCCAAAAATTGTAGCTCCAGATAACAAGGAAGTGAAAGTATCCAAAGTGGTGACCACCAAAGCATCCCTACATTACCAAAAATTAACAACTCATATTAACACCAAACACAAATTTAGTACCGATTAATATTGTGGTCAAAATTGTTGTACGAAGAATACATGATGATGGATCCAAAGCTAACATTAAGGGAAAAGAAGCATTGCGTTACAGCTGCATACCAAACTTTAGCATCTCCTAATTTATCCCAATCGAATTTAATAAATTCGTACATTCCATCAGCAGCACCATCCAGAGTGGCTGCCCGAATGAGCAAAGCAATCATGATCACATAAGGAAAAATAGCGAGAAAATAGGACGCTTTTCCTGAAGATTGAACACCTCTTATAGACACCCCACAGACGACGATCCAGGAAGCCAGAAGACATAGAGTTAGTTTCCAATCTGGTGCTCCGATGCCATCACTGATGTCATTGTATTCGTGGAGTATTTCGCTTCTGAAGTACAGTTCCGAAGAACTCATGCTACCTTCAATATGGGAATTATTGCTGCCGTACGAGGGTATGCAAGAAGTCTTATTGTTGGATGTGAGGTAGTTTTTGTAGGAGTCCAAGCAATCCGTCCATGGCAGATCAGAAGTGAATGAGTTGGCGAGGTAGAGGAGCGTGATGGCCATCAGCGAGCAGTAATAAGTGGCCACGCAAATTGAGCCAATTAATTGACCGTATCCAATGCCTACAAATTTTTAAATTATCGTACTTAAGAATTAATTAATTTTTTTGTTACCTTTGAAAACGGGTGAAAGTCGGGAGTACATTTTGACGTTGCCCCGACTGCTAAATTGTCCGACACCCATCTCCAAATAATATAGGGGTCGACCAATTACTGTTAGGACGATGATGTAAGGGATGAGGAAAGCGCCGCCACCGTTCTCTTTGGCTGTGAATGGAAATCGCCAAATGTTGCCTAAGCCTACGGACATTGCTATACAGGACATCAAGAATTCTAAACCGTTGCCCCATTGTGCTCGTTCTGTTCCTGAACTTGCCTAGAAACATTTTTAATGGTATTTTTTTTTTTTTAATGAATTATGCAAAATAGGGAAATGTTAGTGGATGAAACCATTTGTGCTTTTCTATAAAATAGCCCTTATTGTGATCGTTTCTTTAAAATTGTGTACCCAATTAAAATATTAATAGATAAAATAATAAATTAAGCAATATATAATCTATTATAATAAGCCTTCTGCAAATTTAGGATTACTATTCAATTCCTATCTGGTTTCACATTAAACCCACTTGCATCATAAAGTTATGATATGATTTGCATTTGACGAGCGATAAAAGGGAAAATGTCTATATCAAAATTATAATAATCCACAATCCATTTTGGTTTTATTTTACTCCCGTTTTTTTTTTAAATTAAAATTAAAAAAGCATTATTGAAAAAGATGCAAAATATGTGCAAAAATTGTGCAAAAAACCTATCAACTTTTACAAAAAAAAAAAAAAAAAATAGAAATGTATTGCCTTTCCCTTTCTTCATGAAATAAAATATATTTTCAAAAGTAATGCATTTATTATTTATTTACTAACAAAAACCTTCACACTCATTGACTTTGAGTGAGTTTCAAGTGTAATTAATATTACATGGTAAGGATAACATAAGCAAAGCAGAACCGGAGGTTTGCATATCCCTATCTAGGCTTAACCCCATTTTCATAAATATTTTTTTATAATATTTAAGATAGCTTAAAAGCGATTTAAAATATCAATAATAAACTGTCAAGAGCTTTAGAGATTAATTTGTTTCATTCCATATCTTATCAAGCGAAAAGCATAAAATTAATTTAATTTATAAAAGCCCTAAATTAATTACAGAAAAAAAAGCATCCCCTTGAATTAGATTAGTTATGCAATTTATATTCATTCACCTTGTAAAATTTGAAATAATAATAATACTGATTTAATGAATTACATTTAATTGTACTAATTTATTTGAATTTGAATAGATGAAATTACGAATTAATTACATGTTTTGGAGTTACCTCGGTATCAGCAGTAGCAATTTGTCCGTTTCCCTTTTCAACATCAGCCGCATCTTCTTGTAATTGAAACGACGGATTGTCTAGTCCAGATTTCTAAAAAATTCAACTTAATAATATAAATGGTCTGGCAGACACACAAAAATTAATTTCAACTTTTTAGCAGTCTGGCAGAAAAATTAATTACACTTTATTTTTAATTAATCTGCACTGTTGGCCTGATAATGATGAGAACGCTTTTAATTATTAATTTAAATTACCTTTCGGTTAGTATCATCCATTTTTTTAATTCGATGTATTTATCTGCACACATCAATGAATACTGATTTATGTTAGACAGGTGAATTATCTTGTGCGATATAATAAATAATAAAAATGAGTGGGGGTTTTGTTATAATAATGGCTAGGTATATCCAGACGCGAAATTAGAAAAAACGCTTTAATTAAGTTGGGTTTAATTAATTTTATGTTTTTACAAGTACGATTTCTGGGTTTTGTAAACTTAAAAATGCAGTTTGCATCTAAAGATATTATTATATATTTAATCTAGTGTAGTATCAGGAAAATATTTACCTACGAGAATATTGCAAAAATAAATATTTTGTTCGAACCATTTTGCAAGAATGAAGAAATATTTAAAAGGACTTACTTCATAAACAAATAATACATATACTTTTATAATTCATAAACTTTTTAGCTTATCTTTTAACTTAAAAATAAAAAATTAAGTTATTGATAATAAAGCATGTTAATTATGTTGCAATACCGCATTGTTTATATTTTTGTTCCTACTATTATTTATTATTAGTGTAAAATCTATTAGTATAGGTGTAAACATTGCATTATTTATATAAATAATTTGGTTTGTGAAAAAACCAATTACATAATTTATACCTATTACTGTAAAAACACGGGGATTTCTATTCACCATACATAATATTAATTAAATCAAAATTAATTCTGCTAGTGATACACAATGTAACATTTCAGCAAACAAATTAACAGACGCTTAAGTTTATAATACACAAAATAAATCTCTAAAAACAGATTTGCATTGTTATACATCTGTCGATTAAATAAGAATAATAAGATAATCTTAATACAACTTTTGTGCGGCTATTCAAATTCTCTCAAGATAATTGCCTTAAATTTAAAAGAAAAAAAATGCCAATTACTTTGAAATTGAATGTATACGCTTTCACCAAAAATCAAATAGAAAGTTTATTATTAATAAAGTCATTTAATCGAAAATATAATTTCCACGTATTAAATTAATTCGTACTTTAGTCTAAGTAATTTAAATAAAATGTTTGTTATAGATTAGATTTGCATGTTCCAGTTTACATTATTCATTCATATGTCCATTCTAATATTTGAATCCTTCAAATTCTTTGACCTCAACATATTTTTGCTAAATTTCAAAAGTCGCTGATTCATTTTACTAAATGGAAACTTTGCAATAAAGTTTAATTGTAATAATTAAATTAAAATGTGCATGCATCGGAATTAGCAACAATATTTATTTAAGCCCAGAAAATGATAACATTGTTATTGAAATAAATTAATTATCGAATAAGAATGTTGTAAATTTGGATTAAAATATGTTATTGTGTTTCAAACCAACTTATTGTACTCTAATTTTCTTTTCAAAGAAAAGAATTTAAGTAAACAATTGCAAAAGCTGCATATTTATTATAAATCAACAGTGACAATTTGCAACAAAAGTTTAAACAAAAAGTTGTAAAAATATAAAATATGTAGTATGAATCTAGCAAAAACTGGATATTACTTTAATTTATTATCATCACTAAAACAACTAAAGATTGTCTTCTTATTTATATTTATTATAGAAATGCTTTATATATTTAATTGGGGTTATACTAATATTCTTTAGGTAATTAAACTGTATCATGCACATTGAAATGCTTTGAAATTCCTTAAATTTCCAGACTGCGGTAATTAGACCTTAAATTAGATTTTACTTTTAAATCTAATCAGTGCTTGTAAAGTTTATCTTACTAATAAAATACTAATTATTTTATAAATTACAAACGAACTAAAGCCATTTTTATTTTATTTGCGTTTAACTAACGAAAACCAGTATTTACAACCGCATACAAAATTATATTCTAGTCGTCTAATTTAAAGTAAAAGTTTGGTACAAGCTCCAAAAGCTTAGCTTAATTTCTTCTAAGAAGTAAGTAAATAAGTTGTGGTTTAAATTAATTTCAAAAAACAAATCTTACAAAGTTTTGCCGCAAAATGTCAATTTTGAACTTCGCGCCATGAGTTTAGTAACTTTTGGTCGTTGGATGGTGCCAGCAATCACAGGAAGAGAACTGTGTGACATGTGCGTCTGTCCTGTATCATTATTTATTTAAAGCTGAATATATGCAGGAACTACTAAAACCAAGTGCCAACCGATCCAAGATATTACATGCATCCCTTAAAGAAGAGGAAAAAAAAGTATTCCTAAAAAAAGACATTAAGGTAAGCGCCGACTTATACGAAACGTTTGGTACAAAATAACTTAGCAGAATACGTAATTTTTTGCTTAGATTCTGAAAAATAAAATCATCTTTATGTGAAAAATAGTCAATTTTTTATAGGCTATTTAAAAGGAATGGCCAAAATGTGAATTACAAATTTCTTTTTAATACATCTTTTTTATCGATCATTAATAAAATAATTATATAATCATCTCATACGCGTTTATACTTCATAGACAATTTTTTTGAACATCAATCAGCATTTAGGTAATATTATCTATTAAATTAATTAATTGTATTTAATTCATTCTTAAAAAAATACCATAGAAAGTATATTTAATATTAAAGCACACCTATTATTAATTTTAATATAGAAAAAAAAAACATAATTACGGGATTATCCATTACAAATTATGTCTGGTTTTTTTATCTACTACAAACTATTATTAAAATTATTAACAATAATAATATAAAAATAATTTAACATGCGCAAGAATTTGTTTTCGCAACTTTATAGGGTTATAAAATAAAACAAAATATTGATAAATATTATGTTAATATAACATTTAAAATAAGGCCAAGTAAACTTATCGTCCTATTAAAATACATATTTTATCCATGAACCAATTTCTTCCTTGTGCAATTCGCATATCTTTAGCTTTGATTTTAAATTCCATCCATTTCTGGTGTTTCTCACTATCTTTCGGTCCCCATCCACTATGCTGAAACATACTGGCAAAAGCCTACGAAAAATACAATTTTACAAAGTTTGAAGTGATAGAATGATTGCCAACCTTTTTCCTGCCTCCACGTTTGCTAAATTCAATTATAAACCAAAGCAATGGTTGCAGCACTCCAAAGCACAGTAAAGCCCATCCAAAAGCTGCAGCGCATTACATTAAAATTTAAATAAATTTTTAAATAAAAATTTTAAATCCTACCTATAACTTTATCTGGATAAACCTTATCGTCATAAGTAAGTGGCTCTAATGTTACAATAAAATAGATAAAAACACTTAAAAGTACAAATGGAATAATCACAGCCCAGCAAATTCTCCAATAAGCTCCTGGTTTCTTTTTCAGCATAAACTCAATGTCCCAACAAATATTTTCTAAGCCTTTAAAAATTCATTTAAATATTTCTGATAATTATTTGAAAATTAATTTTATCTTACCATACCACCACATTATAGACAACACTTCAATTATAGTCAGTACGAAAAATATAAAAGTACCACCAAAATAATCTACCATCGTAAAAATATATTGGCCACCCTTAAAAATTAATTTAGTTTTAATTTAGTTTTATTTACTAAGTTAAACCTACTGGAGTAATGTAGACAAGTCCGACCAAAAATCCTGCAACGGCTGTTCCTAAAGAGACATGCCAAATTTTCAAATCCGTGAAAGAATCCATGATAACAGTAAAAGCGCATCCTTGTAAAGCTACCAAACTGCCAACACCCAGTACGAAAAGCATGAAGAAAAATAAAATAGCAAATAGCTGAAAGATTATTTTAGTATTTATTTAGATTGCGATTAAGAATTTTACCCATGGAACGTCTTCAAATCGATCAATTGCTTCTGGATAGGAGATGAAAGCCAATCCAGTACCACCTGATTTTACCACATCTGGTACTTCAATGTTCATTTTGTGCGCTAAATTACCCAAAATACCAAATATTATTAAACCTGCAATTACTGAAGTGAATGTGTCTAAAGTTGTCACCACCATAGCATCTCTAAAAAAAATTAAATTAAATTATCTATTTATGTATTTTTAGTTTTCAAAAAAAAATGTTTAATCTATACAAACCTATAAACGTTATGCCGAAAAGTATTATAAGACGCATACATCGTAACCGAACCAAATCCAATATTCAATGAGAAAAAGCATTGCGTTACAGCTGCATACCAAACCTGAAGAAATATAATTGAATTACAAATTTATAATTAAATTATAATTAGTGCTACTACTTTAGATTCCTTTAATTTGCTCCAATCTGGTTGGACAAAATACAAAATCCCTTTTGCGGCTCCTTCTAATGTGGCTGCACGAATTAGCAAAGCAATTAGAATAGTAAAAGGAAAAATTGCAAGGAAGTAGGAAGCTTTGCCGGAGGATTGTACTCCTTTGGCACACACCGCAAATGTGATCAACCAGGAGATGAACAAACAAAGTGTTAAACGCCATTCAGGTAAACCTATTCCATTTACGATGTTGTCGTATTCTTTAAGTACTTCGATTCTAAACATTAAATTTTGGTTAATTTTGTTCTAATTAATTATACAGGGTGATTTAGTAATATACTGCAAAAACCGGAGAAAAAAAATATGCTATACAGTCTGACAAAAATATGCTATACAGATGTATAGTTAGTGGGGGAAAGAGCGCCCTGTCTCTTTCTGACTACAGTAAAAGACATGCTCTTTCTGTCATAAGCACTGAATTGCCTATGTAACGTTTCTCACTTGTCGGTCTGTACAACTAAATCACCCCAAAATTGAATTTTTTATCCAAACCTAAAATAAAGCTCAGCCGAACTAACAGTATTGTTCAAGTCCGCTTGTGGGGTACTTGAAGCCAAACAAGTTGCATTGGTCAACCAGAAAGTACTGTTCCATTCGGGCTGACATTTCGACCATGGCAAGACACTATTAAAAGACTGCACCAAATAAAATAAAGTAATCGCCATCAATGAGCAATAGTAAGTAGCCACACAAATGGTGCCAATAAGTTGCCCATATCCGACACCTATTGATTTAATAAAATAATCGTATTGATAACTAACGTTAACTCCCAAAAATTTACCTTTTAAAATTGGTGCGAGACTTTCAAACATTTTTACATTTCCACGACTGGAAAATTGTCCGAGGCACATTTCCAAATAATACATTGGCCGGCCAAGAAATAGTAGCACCAAAATATAAGGAATTAAAAATGCGCCGCCCCCGTTTTCGTAAGCTACAAAAGGAAATCTCCAGATGTTCCCTAATCCGACATTCATAGCAATGCAGGACATCAAGAATTCCACACTGTTGGTCCATTGTTGTCGGTCTTCTGGCTCTTCATTTGGTTCCACGTTTTTTATCACCGCCTTTAATAAAAACGAATGTTAAATTATTTTATGGCACGGGATTATTTTTGGTTACTGTTTCGTTTGTTCTCCCATTATTATCCGATTCTGGATGTTTGTTGAAAGCGGCATTCGTATAATGGTTAAGTTCCTAATAATTAGAACAAATTATATCGCAAGAAATAGATATTATTTGAATTGTATTATAATTACCTGTTGCATTTTTTCAATATGTATTTCTGCACAAGTTGAATGAAATGAAAATTTTCGTGCACCGATTTTTTTCTTCTGTTTGCATCTGATAAGACGAATTATTATATTTAATTTAACTTTTATTGTTCATATAAAGATTAAAATCATTTTTTAAATAATATGTATAATATAATTTAATTTGCACAATTAAGGCTAACGGTACACAACTTATCAGAATGTAGTTTGTCTGAACGCAAAATGACAAATAATTTACTATTGTAATATTTTACTAATTATATCAACAATCAGTTCAGTTGGTATTGTTTATTGTTTATGAATTAGCAAATAAATATATTGTTTTCTTATTTATATGTATAACAAATTTTTGTAATATTTTTTATTTTCTTGATATTCCAATTTAGCAAGGGTAGCTTTATATCCTTAATGAATGACTGACTAATTTAAAATTAAGACTAGTTTATTAAAACGTGCACAATTTATTATGAAATATAAATTGTATTTGTCATGAATAAAAATTTAATTAAATTCGAATTTTTAAATAATAATTAAATTAATTCTCAATCGAATAAATTAACTCTTGAACTTAAATTAGTTGTTGTCTATTTGTGAGACCTAATTCTAATTGAGTTATAACTCAATTCTAATAGAAGTAATAAAATAATTCTAAATGTGAATGTTGTTATGTAAGATTTTGTGGTCCATAATTTTTCCAACCACAAGAAAAACAAGTGGAAATAAACCAATTATCAAATTAGTTTCAACACGTAAAGATTTGTAAAAAAATTGGAGCTTAGAAAAAATGTCTTTATAAAGTAAAGGAATGCTGCGAAAATAAATTTTACGTTAAAGTAAATAACGAGGTAAATTAATTAAAGGAGAGAATTAAATTTGTTCCACAAATAAACAAAAACTATGCCACTAAATAAAATTATCTAATTTAATCATTTGATTTATTGCATATATTAATTATGCTAAGTCATTATGAACAGTGATTCATCATATGCATTTGCTTTGTAGTTCTTGGGGCATAAAATTTATCTAAAAATAAATATTTAAATAATTAGTTTGTTAAAAAATGTAATAAAATGGAATCGATAAATATTTAAACTATTCAAAGTAAATTAGTAGATGAAACTGCTACTAATATATTGGCCAATAAACTAGACAAGTCCTTTTAGTATAGTATCTTTGGGTAATAGAAAAACTAGGTAAGTTTCATTGGCCATTCATTTTCTTGTTGCACCAATTTTTTTTATATTTTTTTATTATTTTTAATTAATTAATTATTATTTAACAAAATATTATATTCAAATATCTATTCTACAGTCTATTTAAAATAATAAATATTTTTATTTTCAAGATTGAAATATAAATTGTACTCCGTACTCGTATAGTATGCAACCAAACAATCCAATATATAATTGTTACAGAATCCGAAGCTGCAGCTAAGAATTTAAAAATATTAGTTATGCAACTTGATATATTCAATTTGGGGCGTTTAACTGCATGATTTACGATCTACTAAATATAAACAAAATTAAAATTACTAACACATTTTTAACTTTTTAATTAATCCACGTAGATATCAGTTTATTCATTGTTCGATATTAGATAAAATAAATTATCGGTGCACCTCAAGAGAGGCGTTGCTCTACGATTCAATTTAAATAAAATCAATTTGCCAATAGTATATTGCCGAGTTCTATTTATAAATTGTTTCAAGATTTTCATTCACTACTTCGGAGCTTGTAACTTAATTCCAAACAGTTTTTATTGCTCCAAATAAACGGAGGCTAACCAAATAAATATTTAATAGAGTCCGTAATAATTATTTTTAATTAAAAAAAAGATGCGAAACGGAGATGAGAATTCCGAGAGTGAAACTAGTTCAGACAACGACACAGATGTAGATGAAGAAGATTGTGTGCCAACACGTGGAAAACGAGAAATTGCATGGTAAGACAAAATTAATTAAAATCGTATAAGAATATTAAAAAATTTTAATTTTTCCATGCTATTTTTATCTCGTTGATGAAGCACATATTGACAAATTGACTAACAAACTATGTGTATCCTGCCACTGAAAAATAAATATTTACATTCCAATATATTTTAGGTGTGGTAATTATTCAGAAGACCATGTAAGTGGTCCTCCAAGAGCAGTGTGGCCGCCGCCGTCTTCATCAAGTGATAAATCAGAATGGTCCAATTTAAGACACGTAAGGGTTGGAAATCCTTTACTAGGATCAAAAATGCAGTTATATAGCAAAACGCAGCATTATTTAGCTATTTATCCAGATGGAGAAGTTAGAGGGACAAGAGATAGTAACGACCTGCATAGTAACAATGAAAATATTGTCAATATTTATCAATATTTATGTATTTATTTAATTTAGCTTATCTGGAATTGCAACCTGCTAGTCCAGGTGGATTTGTTCGAATAAAAGCTCTTTTAACAAATTTGTATGTAGCTATGAATAATCATGGTAGATTGACTGGAGAAGTAATTGGTATTAAATTTTGTGAATTTAGTTTTGAGAGATTATGTTTCAGCTCGATCAATCTGAAGAGTCCACAGTTTTTCAAGAGTCCTTTCAGGGAAGATACAAAACCTATTTATTTAGATTATACAGCCACTTGGGCTGGTTCATCGGAATAAAAAAGTCTGGTAGAATTAAACCAGGACCAAAAACAGCACATCGACAAAAAGCTGTCAAGTTCTTGTCCATACGGACCAAATTTCAGTAGGCGCATTTTACATTCAGGATACAACGACATTTATTTCAGTATTAACCAGTGCTAGTTCAAATAAATATTATTATATACAATTACCATTTTGTAAAGTATTTTTTCTTAAATAATATATACACAGTTTAAACAATTTTGAATTTGTAAGATTATTTCGCGCCCTCAACCATTTCCTTTTAAATTAAGTAAAGAATAATTATAACTTTATTTAAATTTTATTTTTATTTAAAACTAAAAATAAAATATCTTTGTTTAATTAATATATTTCACTTATTAAAATTCTGATTAATATAAATAAAAGGTCGATAAATAATTAATTAAATGTTTTCTATTTTTTATAGAATTGGTAATTATAATATCCGCAGAAATAATTGACAGTACAGATACAGAATTAAATACGAATATTTCTAATGTAATTAACATAGAATATAAATTTTACTATTGAAGAGCTGAATTTTAATTAAAAAAAATATTCGAAATTTAAAATCTTCGATGAAAATATATGACTAGCGAGCGTTTAAATAAATAGACAAAACTATTAGTCTTCTACACTATTGTTTTGGTTAATTACTCTTATCAGAATGTAGATAAACATTTGAAATATACAACAATTTTAAATATCCCCTGAAAAAGAAATCTTTTTTCAAACAAATTTAATTCGTTATATAAAACTTTCTTAGAATTATAATTATTTACTAACGTAATTGAACTGGAATGTACTTTTAGGAATCCAACAGTAAACATATGAATAGTTTTATAAACTTTAGGTACTTACATGTATCATAATAATGATTGCTTAATAAAAATACTTTGGTTTTAACAGAGCAAACTAATATTGCCAGATTCTGAGCCTAGTAACAATAATCTATTTAAAGGCAAGACCGCCATGGACGTAAGTAACCCTTTGAAGGCATCGGATCTCAATTTGGTGGTCGAAAAACAGGCGTCCATGTCAATCGACGTGTGCACCCCAATTCGATTGGCCGTCGTGCCCGAGATCAGTTCGTTATAGTAGACGTTTAGGCAGTGAACGGTTTCGGTGGCGCCCCTAGGAAGGCAAAGGCTGTTAATAAGAACCATTTTTACATCCAATAACTACAAGCAGAAAATCTATATCTCACCTCATATAAAATTTAAACTTGCCATCCGAAACATTCCAAACACTGATCGACTGATCGAGACTGCTCGAAATAATCGTCTTAGTATCCAGTGCAATTATCTGCAACACTTCGCTCTCGTGTCCACGCCAATTTGAAATCACCAAGCCGGTCCGAGTGTCTAGCACTGTAATATTGCCAGATGATTGGCCTGCTGCTACCCAAGACCCGCAAGGTGACACCGCCAAGCATCGTATCAACCCGGACTGGTTTGCATTAATCTACAAATTAATATTTAAATTTTTAAATTAAGCTGTCTAAATTAATTTACCTTCAACTCATGGATATAATTGCACAAACGAACATCAATAACTTTAATAGTGCCATCTGTCGTCGCCGCTAGAACCAAGCTAGATGGCGCTGGCATCGGCCGAAGTACATTAACCGGCGCATAGCGCACCGCATCCAAATGTGCCACATTCGCCCCCATAAACGGATCCCAAATATGCACGATACTATCGCACGACACGACAAATCGCATACTTTCCACAAATCCAATACTCAAAATCGACTTTTTATGAGCTGCATACGTCCATTGACAATTCGTTGCGACACTGCCATCGCCTTGACTGCGTAAAGACCACAATTTCACCGTTTTATCGCGACTGCCCGACATAAAACTATTTTCATTATCCAAGACGTGCAAAGATTTCACACTATTCGCATGACCACTAAACGATTGCAATTTAATTTGCTTAAAATTAAACATCGTATCCTTTTCAGAACGTCCGATTTCGTGTTCCCAATAAGCCAACCAGTTACCATGCAAATGTCGCGAGTTATTTTCAATCCGATTGGACACGATACTTAACAAATCGGTATTCGAAATTTGACTGGTCTG
The DNA here is from genome assembly GCA_963556235.1 of Cryptophagus acutangulus. Classification (NCBI taxonomy): domain Eukaryota; kingdom Metazoa; phylum Arthropoda; class Insecta; order Coleoptera; family Cryptophagidae; genus Cryptophagus; species Cryptophagus acutangulus. Next base: position 77,065 of record OY744571.1, read on the forward strand.
TATATCAAGTCGGTTACCAATCACTGCAATGTTACTTCCAATACTACTAGATGGCGTTATTGCTTGAATGTTACTACTGGCAAAGTCCAGCTTGGCCTTCGGTATAGTCAAACCGGTAATTTGTTGTTGGCACAACTCACGGATGGATTCGTGATTTTTCAACGAAATTTCCAAAGAAGCTTCTCCGACGTGTTTCAAAAAAGGCAAATACGCGATATAGGCCAATTCTGGAGTGAATGTCTGTCGCAATTCCTCTAGAGCTAAATTCACGATGGTTTCTTCATTGACCAGAAGAGGGCGTGGTGGAGATAGACTATCAGCCGATTCAATTGGATCCTTGATCAAGTTAAACCCACTTTGGCCAGTTTGTTCTGGAATGTCTTCTTCCTTCTTATCGACTTTATCAAAAATGAGAAAAAATCGTTGCAGCGCTGGCACGGCTAGTAAAGATTTCGTCATATCGGAACCCATTCGAATTGATAGAATATACAGTGCGTCGATGTATTTGCGAGCGAGGACTGTTCGTGCTTGCGAGCCGCTTGGAAAAGTGTATTTAGTCGAGCCGAGTAATCGCACCGTCGGATGGAGAACATTTTTCAAAATTACATCTTGTAGTTGATCCATCAAAGCCGAATCCGACAAATACGGAATAATATGCTTCAATAGCGTCAAACACGAAATTAAACCACCTTCCAAATTCCCAGTCAACTTTCGCTTACACAAAGCAATTAATTCGCTCATGTGCGGAATGTACTGGAACAAAATCAGCTGCTCTCCGTACAAACCTGCAATACTGGCAAGACAATCCAAAACTTTCGCCGCATTCTGATCGCCCAAAACTCGACTACCAGCCACCGAAACATCGCAATCCTCTCCAGCATCCTCTTTAACAAAAACCAAATTTTCTTTGCCGACATAGCAAAGTGTAAGCATCTTCAATAAATTCCGTGACAAATATCGCGCAGTTAAAACAGGCCCCAATCGATGCGACAACCAAACCAAACTATCAGCACTCATTTCCGATATTTTGACATCTTGCTGTTGCTGCAATTTCTTCGCAGTAATTTTAATTTTCGGTGTAACTTTCGGTTGAGTATTCGAAGTACTACTAGACGACATTCGGTTATCGCCAGTCGGCGAATCGAAATTAAACTCGGAACTGTCGCTCTGTTTACTACCAATCTCGCAACTAATATTACCAATAATTAACTCTTTACGTTGATAGCTTGATGGAATTGGAATGGTGGGCGAAGCAATTTTCTCAGTGCTAATCAAAGCAGCAGCTTCCGTTAAATCCAAATTCAATTCCTCCAAGTTCCGCAATTGTTCGATATTCTCAGTCAAAGTGGCATCTAGCGCTTCCTCAGCAGTCGAATGATTGAACGGCAAGTCCGAAGACACATTCAACTCCAATTGTTCAATCAGTGATTTCATTTGCGTCTCATCGCCTTCATCCTCTTGATCAAACTCAAACAATTCCTCCTCTTCCGTCGCTTTTTCCGAATACTTCAATTCAGCAGAGGCCTTTTCCGATGAAGCACTCGAGTCATCACTGTTCGACATTTCAGGTACATTTTCATTATCCATCGTTTTCAAATGAGACATTTTTTTCATCACTTTTTCGGAATGAGTATGAAGGATAAAATCAACCTTTTCATAATCTTTGTAGCCGCCAACCGCTTCCACCAGTGGCGCTACGAAATTCTCCAAGAAACATCGCAAACCTAATCGCACCATAAGTCTCAACAGGAAACTATGATGGTACAGTTTTGCTATTTTGGCATTGTAGGGGAGCACAATTTCGCTTGGTTCGTTTTCGTACAGCTTCAAAATTGAATCCAATAATTCGTGGGAGGTTTTAACGGGTCCCAAAATTTTTGCAAGTTGGTCGAAAAGGTACCAAGCTGCCAGAACTGAAGTCGGAGGGTCTTCAATCAACTCCCGAATATGCGGTAATAATATATTAATTATTTCCATATCGGTATTTGGATTCAATTGTTCAATCAAGTTGTCCAAATGCTTAGCGCACGCTTTTACTTTACACTCGCCAATATTCTGAGCGAGCAATATTTTCGTCCGTTCTAAATGCTCGTATTCTGCACACATTTCTCCATTGCAATCGAAATGATACAATATGTTCAATTCCAGCGCCACATTCTTCAATTCCTTTAAAGCACTTATAAGTTCGTATAAATTGTAGAAATGCTTGGAAAATGGGATGATGCAATGCAGCAACGGTTCTAGAAGTAAATGAGCGCTAGGGGGTGGCAGACCTAGATCTGTGACTGAAGGGTAGGCAAAATTATTGCCGTCAAACTTCGCATTCGGTTGCAATAATAAATCGACCACATAACTGATGCATGCTGGAATTTCATGCTTGCAGCAACGCAATATGGTTAAACAAGCCTTCATACGTGCATTAAAATTTTGATTGGTGCTGCTATTAGCAGCACCCAATGCCCGCAATTGCTTCGACATGAAAATCTCCACAATCAAGCAGCCCAATATTTGCAATTCTCTTATACGTCTCGTTGAAATAATTTCTGAAAAATTGTTGCAAACTATTTGCTCTTGTTCGATATTTTTTTGATTCGCTCTAAAATTATAATTGTTGGCTAGTAGATAATTATGATTGTCGATTGGAAAGGTATGCGATTTTGTTGCAGCTCTATTACATCTCATTCGTTCCTCAAAGTTTTCCGAAAAAATTAAATTCGTAAACGCATTCTGTACTATAAAATCTTCATTGCTCTCTTTCTCGACCGGTTCCTCATGCAGCTCGCACGCTTCCTGCGTCAAGTCCCGATGGAACGTCTTGGATAGGAATGCATGCTTTTTCTCTAACAGCTCCAAGGCAATATCGGGCTTGTATTCCTTCGGCAAATAAATAATGCCAGTGTTAAGAGTCGATGTTGGCACTGAGAGTTGATTGGATTTGGACTTTTGAGTAATGTGAGATTGAAATGTGGGGTTTTTGGGACCTAGACTGGCGCTACGTTGATTACTGTTGCTTGGACTGCGGCTCAATTTCTGACCCGAAGATTCTTCGTTTAGGGACGAGCGACTACGTGAGAGAATTTTGGATAAAGCCAGTGGTGAGCGATTTAAAATTTGCGGATCATCTTCGTCGTCGCTCTTCAGGGAACTGGAAGTTGTCATCGAGGAAGTACTGCGATCTCTTTCTGTGAACATTATTAGTAATATAATTTCATAATAGAGGGCGCTCTTAAATTCTACTTACTCGGTTTCACAGTCTTGCAAATAACAATCTTCGGCGGCGTCTTCGTCCAGAACTGCGACGCCCCATTCCTTGCCGGATGCGGATACGAAAACAGCTGCACAATCCCCGATTTGGTCAAATTCTTATGATCGTCTGCCAAATGCAAACAAACATTCTTCGCTTTAATCGCCGCATTCCCAGCCAATTTATACCCAAACGTCAAATCAATCCAATAATGCAACCTTTCAGACACGTGCGCACTCTCCAACGCTTCGCGATGCTTCTCAACGAAATCCTCGGGGCCTGAAGCCCAAGCCGGAACTTCCAAATCGTCCAAATCTTCATGATTACTGCGAAAGACAGCAGGATCAGTAAAAAATTCTGGAATGCATTCATCCGGTGTCCATTCTTGTAAGCGCTGGATAGAACTGGGGTACTCAGCGGGCACCCAAACCGTTCGCACGTGTTTGCAAAGCACCGATTTGGGTGTTCTGCGAGCCATGTAAACGTAGTAAGTAATCGCCGAAAGCACATCGGACACATGATGCGGCACTTGCAACTGCGAATTATTCTCAAACGTTAAATCTAACTGGCGATCGCCTTTATTCAGCCGATACTTTGACTTTTTTAAATCCCGCCAGTTTTTGCCGCAGCGCTGAGAAAAATCGGTCACCCATGGAAATACGTGGTGGCAATTTGGGTCGCCGAGTTTACGCCCGGAAAGTTTATTCAAAATGGAAATGTAGGTAAAATTGGATATTTTCCCATCAATCCAGTATTGGCACAGATTTTCTAAGCTGTCTTGCGGCGCAATTTGTACGCGATCGTAGGTTTTAATGCCACAATTTTCGCATTTAAAATTAATAAATCGATGTCCTAATTTATGACAGTCATAGTGGGCAGTTACCAGTTTTGGGTTGCTTTCGCGAAAAAGCGGCTCTTGAATGTAAATGTTTGAGTTAACTTGAGGCAATATGTAAATCCACATGTCTTCAGTTAAGTAAACATCGTTGAGACTAATATTGCCTAAAGTTAAACTACGATCATGTAAAGATTTAAGTATTTGCAAAAGCTGGTAGACAATGAACAATGGTTTTGTATAGCATTTGTTTAAAATGGCTGGACTGAAAGTAATGCAGTCGTTTAAATTGTGTTCAATGTAAGGTAGATGCAGCAGAAAAATTGCGTTCAAGGTTTCAACCGCGCATAAGGCCGGTAGAATATTTAAATGCACATCGAATTGCACATTTAAATTTAATTGAGTGTTGCATACATTTACATAGCAGCATCCGTAAATACGCAGTAAGATTTCGCGCAAAACGTCATTATAGTTGGCTAACAATATTTGGTTTTCCAAATTCGAATTGGTACTACTAGAGCTGTCATTGTTTACATGTTTTTTATAAGATTCTTTCCACAAATTCTTATAGTTTGTTTGGGAGATGTATTGCATGAGTTGTGAAAATAGAAGAGAATCATCTTTGGAATTCGATTGAGGTCGGATTCGAGGTAAGGGTAGAACTTTGGCCTCTTTTTTGCGATAAACGGTTACAAATATTCTGGTCCATAGGGGGCCGATTTCTTCGTCGTTGACTGGCCACGATTCGTACCGATGGCGCTCGATGAATTCGCTCAGCTTTAAGTGTTTGATTAATGACCTAGAAAAACATTGGGTTTAGGTAAGTTTGTTGTTGTTGTTTTTATTTAGGTATACTTGAGCCATTGTTTATGTACTAAAGCTATGAATCTGTCGTCTTTGATGGTTTTCTTCAGGTACTTTTTTGGTATTCCCAGTTCATCGAAAAGGTTCTCCATTTCCAATCGTTTTTTAATGTCACATGCTTTTAATGCACTTTACCACTAGGAAATAGTTTATTATATTCATTCTTAATTTTAGAAGCACAAACTTAATAATTATGTTCCTCTAGTGATTGTAAACATAACCTACATTCACAAATGTCAAAACAATCTACAGCGGGGTCGTTCGTTTTGAAGGATTTTAATGGATTACTAATGTGTTACAAAGGCAGGACAGTGTTGTAAACGGCTGAATTGTGGTTGCGGCCGTACTTTCTGTTATATTGTAAGGTAAAACAACGAGCGAGTATTGAGCGATAACAGACAAGACAGTAGATGCACAATGAGCATTGATTAGATGTGCTTGAGTAGCGTCTACCGATGCCGTGGGATACAAATCATTTTCTTTTCTCCAGACTGATAAGAGTACGGATGCTATGATATACAAAAAGTGCTAATGCGAAAAAACTAAAAGGGAGAGAATTATGATGGGACTGGAGACCAAAAAAAAATCAAGAGACGGTTCCAGCGGTCGAACAGGGGCAGTCGATACTCGAGAGGCAATAGAGTCACCGAACTTTAGAGTGAATTAATATAAAAGAGAGCGTGAAGTGATACCAGGTGATAACTAATGAGGCCTAGTGATTCTCTGAGAAGTCTACACCCGAATTGGGGATCCACAGTTTGCTTCCCCATAGGATTAGGTACCAAAATCGTGGGTACTGTATTTTATTTCAAGCGGATCATAATTTGTACGTAAAGCGCCGGGTTACTGCTCAATGCTCGTGTGTGTGTTTTACTAAAGTTACCTTCTAGACCCGAAGTGTCGCCATTTCAATTATTGCGGCAAGTAGGATTTTTGGTCTAGTATTATCTTATTCAGTTGTTTTATTGCATTAAGTTAGTTTGCGCGTCAAAACCATAAAGTGGTTTTGTTTTAGGTATAGCAGTTTTTATTCATTGTATAATAGACATTAATAAAGTTAAATAGATTGATTTTATTTTTTTTTTGGTTGTTTCTTTTCAACCCATGTTTGCGACATAGTTTTTTTTTCGATAATCTTGTGATAAATGAGTAAAGCTAATTGCCGCCCCCAAAATCCGTCGTTCCTACACGTATTTTTATAAAGTCTCCCTTTAATACGTAGCCGCACCAGGAAATTCGAGTGACGGTTGCAACAACAGGAATGAACTGGGTAAGTGAAAATTTCAAAACATTTTCGGTAACCGGTAAATGGTAGAACGATACGAAATGCAAACGAAATAATTCCTAAAATCATCTATTGAACATAATATAAATAATAAATAAATAAATATTAAATACTACTCCTAAAACAAATAAATAAGTCAAGCAAAATTATCACTATAATAAAAAAGGCAATTTCCAATTAAATTTTCACTCCACCGCAAATTAAATTAATTTTCTTCTTACAACTCCTAAATATTTAACTTGGGGGCGGTTTTAACATAGATCTAGCAGCTGACGCTAACTTTTGTGAGACAACAGATGCAATATGAGAACTGCGTTTCCACATAAACTCCTTTGTCTTATCATGATCATCTGCACTCTCAACTCGAACCTGCAATTTATTAATTAGTCCAAGGATCTCCAAATGGTAGTTTTATTAATTGCCTGTTTCGGTTGTAAAACTCGAATTGAATGTAGTGTGGCAGCACCTCCATGAACTATCCTCAAATTCAATCTGCCATACATTTCTGCAGTGGTAGCAGTTGCACTTTTTAGTTCCCGTTTAGCACCTCGACCAACCTAAAATTACTAATATTAAGGTGCGTTCAGATTAAATAAATAAATTGAAATTACTTCGCGCTCAACTCTCAAAGTTAATGGTCCTAGATGGAAATTGGTTTTGACTGTAGTGTAATCGGACATCATGTTAACAGTTACATCACCATCTCTCTTGATTGAACTTAAGCCGAACAAAGTCGCTCTAGCTTTCGGCGTTTTTTTCGAACTGCTGCCGCTCTTCGTTTTATTCTTCTTATTTTTATTAGTAGTCGCAGTAGTCGAGGAGGTATTTTTGCGTTTCTTCGTTTTGGTTACAGGCCGTGCACGCGTTTCCGAATTAACGGTCACATTTCGAATAAAATCGGACGAAACACCCGTTCCAGCTTTCGAAATTAAAATGAACGCAGGTTCGCGACTTTCGCTTTCTGTAGAGCGACTTCCCAATGTTGAGTCCGTTTCCTCATTGTTGGCACGTGCAATTTGCAATTCTCCCATTTTGTTGCGGATTTCTACGGTTTTTTTCAAGCTGGCGGTTGGGGTAGTACGTCTTTTGGTGTTTTTGCGTTTTTTTGTTTTGGTTTTTTTGGTGACATTGCTGTTAGTATTTTGCAGTTTTACTCGGACGGGATCGTACGATTTGCCTAGAATGCGATTGATTCTGCCGATTATGTTGTCGACGAAGCGATTGTATTTCGAGATGTAGATTGCTGGCATTTTGGGCATGTTAGTGTTTTCCAAGGCACCTAAATTTATTCCAAACTTTATTATTATCGAATTATAAAATTAGTTAGTGTAGGAAACGTTTTATTTATTTATTTATTTTTGAGTGCTAAAGGCACCTGTTGTTATCCTTCCTATTATTATTATTAATTACTTATAAAAGGTAGTGGTAGAAAGTCTGACCCTGACCTGAACTGGCCACTGACCTGACCATCTCCCTATCTCAGTAAAAACACCTTATAAATTATAATACCGTTATCACAGTGCGACATTTAGTTTATAAAGTGTTTCCCAGAAATTTTGTTTGCATTAATTGCTGTTTAAAAAAAAAGTAACACCATCTGAGAAAGAATTATACTATGCTAATGTTAAAAATTTCCTTTCTAATTATCATAAGTGCTAATAAATAATAAGGCAAAATTTTGGTAAAAAATGTTGTTAACTAATAAATGTTCAATTAATTGGATATTTTAATTATTCAGTAAATTGAATACTTATCTAATCAATTATTTGAATATTAAACTGGACAAAAATGTCATTAATTAAATTTAGGCCGGGTAAAATTTAGGTCGAATTTTCTGTTAGTAAAATTTCGAAAAAGTCAATCAATTTTAATTTAATTATTCAAATATTTAAACTAAGATTTAACTATTCCAAAATTATGTATTTGATTATTCTAATAATTGAATAATCAATTGATTGAATTCTGGAATAATTTAAATAATCTATTATAAGAATTAATACTCGAAAACCAATTTAAAAAAGTCCGAGCCCTCACTAATAAATTACAAATAGAATTTAATTAGACTTAACTGAATCTGAATGTAGATTTTTTTTATTATTTTTGTGAAGAGTTGAATGGTAAGATTTTCAATTGTGACCTCAAGGAATCTTCAGCAGGTATTTCAAAGAACAAGGTCACTAGGTAACCCACTTCCTGCAACTGTTTACAAGACGTGCGTGACCTACTATGGGCTATCGGTATTGGTTTTCAACATTCTTATTTTGATTTGAACAAAGATTTAGAAAAAATAAAATAAATAAATAAAACGTTTATTGTTTTATTTTGTGAATGTAGAAAGAAACAATTTAGAACATATTTTACTAGTGTTTTTCGTGATTCTCTCTTTTGTACTCATTCGAGCATGCAATTGTGTATGGTTAATAATTCTACTACGAATTGCCAAAATTATGTTCTAGCATGTTGGAGCAAAATTCATTCAAAAATCTTTTCTTTTTTTGTTGCTACAAACTACTAACTACTACTACCACTACTACTAAGAACTAATACTAAAAGACCCCCATTCATCGTATAATGTAAAGTCCGAAAGTCGAAAATCAGTCAATTTAAAAGTCCAAATACGTCGAAAATAGTCATGCAATTGGAAATACCTGAAATCCTCTGGAATCCAAAATTTTGGTCAAGCACAAAATCTACTGCTCCTTTTTGCTGATAAACAAAATCTGCCAAGTTAGTTGAATTGAAAAAGTTAAAATCTAAAGTAGTATGTACTTACATTTGAAGCTAGCTAAATTAAATAATTATATTGTTAGGGTAGGTTAGTACGATTATAAATAACTGTTTTGTTAGAAACAAAATGCATTGTTAATTCTAATGTAGCAGTAAATAATACACAGAAAATTATGTTTCCAGATTGTTAATCTGGCTGGCACTTAACGAAACAAGTGAATGAAATAATGACTTGATGGAACAAAAAATGTTTGTTTAAAAATCATGCTGTGTTAGTATTGCTTAAATGTTTTTGGTTTAGATGCATTAACTAGATAAATGTCACACAAATATTATGTTATTATGTACAATTTCGTTTTTTTTTCTTTTGGGTGCAGCAAAAATATTCAAAAATAATAAAAATAAAACACAGGAAATTTTAAAAATATTTGTCTATATTAAAAATAAAATTTGTACAAATCCATCATACAGTTTTTTCGTTTTCAAATAAAATTTCAATTCTTAAAGAAAGTCACGCAATATGTGACATGTACCTAGGGTAATGCAGATGAGCATTGCTTTTAAATAAATAAATTAATAATAATACAAAATAAATAAATTACTCAAGGCGGGAAATAATCAAGCTTTAATTATTAAAGCTTGACCATTCCGATTTGAAGGAATAAAATTGAGCAAGAAAATTAATAAATTAATTACAGAACAGACAGAGAATAATGGCCCAAAATTGATTTCGAAAATTAAAGTCTCTCATTTTTTGCTTTTTTGTTTGTTTGTTTGTTTGTTCTACACATCACACTTCCTCTGTCTATCTCACTTTATGAACAGATTTGTGTTGATGGTGTTTTCTAGCTTTTTTTGATTTCTTACTGTGTTTAAAACTTTTCGACTCACGTGCTCTCTTGGCTTCAATCACATCAACTAGATCATCATCTTCCTCATCATCTTCATCGTCATCGTCATCGTCCGACGTTTCATTGTCTTCGTCATCGTCATCGTCGTCGTCATCGTCATCTTCAGTCAAGGCGTCAAGCCCACCGTCGTCGTCGTCGTCATCGTCATCATCGTCATCGTCGTCTTGCTCGACTTCGTCATTTACAGCTGGCACAGCTTCCACAACGACTGGCTCTTGCACCACCGAGTTTTGTACAGTCTCTGATGGGTCTTTGTCAATTAATGTGTCACTTGCTTCCGTACCAGAAGAGGCACCTTCACCTGCTGCTTCCTCTTCAGCGTCTAGCTCTTCTTGTGGACTGCTTTCGGCTACGGCGGCAGCTGCTGGCTCTGGGGCTTGGACAACGGGTTGCGCTCCGGTCGATGGAGACACGTCGTCTTCTTCATCGTCATCGTCGTCATCATCATCGTCGCCTACATTAACAATTAAATCATATTGCATCTAAATTTGATTTGCTATAATTACCGCCTCCAAGAATGTCGTCGAAGAAGCGTTCGAAGTAGTCGTCGTCTTCATCATCGTCATCGTCGTCATCTGCTGCAGCACTATCGTCATCATCGTCGTCGTCATCGTCATCATCGTCCCCTAAACCCAAATCGTCATCGTCATCATCATCGTCGTCTTCTTCACTTGCTTGTCTTCCTGTTGCTTTCGGTTTTCTTTCTTCCGTTTTCACCAATTCGGTCGATGATGCAACTGCAGGAATTGCTTCCGTAATGGGTGCTTCAGGTTTTTTTTCTGAAGAGGCTTCAGTTGTGAGGGCTTCCGGTTTTTTTTCAAATACTCCTACAGTTTCTTCCTGAATTTTGCCTTGGGTTTCTATTCTTGTCTCAAGAGATCGCCCGCTTTCTTCGGCTGATATAATGATCGGATTTGCATTAATGGCTACAAAGGCCAAACAGAGGACTGCCCCGATTAGGTGTAGCCGCATTTTCTAGAAAAGATAAACGAGAAATATTTATTTCTGTAATAAATAAAAATTACTGTTAAACAAACGATTGTGCGGTATTCCGCATATATTTATGGACCAAATATTTATGCAAATTATTTCAACCGTTACACACTACTTAACATATAATTAAGAATTTACACCTTACTAATTATTGGAAAGATAATATTTTTTAATCCAATTTTGTCGCACTTTTTTATTTTTTGAATTTTTCAAATAAGATGATGATGCACTCACTAATAGTAGTTTTTCAAAAACATTGATAAATAAATTGAGGAAAATATTGGACTTACGTTTTTTTTTAAGGATAAATGTAGCACAACACCACTTAATTAACACACTAATATGTATTTATGGAAACCACTATATCTGCTAAGAGATGCGTATTATACTGTATGAGAAGAGCTATGACCTGTGCTGACCGATTGCCGGATGACAGACTAACAAATGCTGTTCTTCGATGGGTTACTTCTTATACCCAAGCTCACGTAGCTGACATCACACTACTTTGAATCCACTATTTTTGTACCACCACCGGATGCAGGAACAAGTAGAATCCTTCCTCCATCTACGTACAAATCCAGCTCCAAAAATTTTGATTATTTTGGATTCCTATATGCACCAAACTAAAACGAAATGTTTTAAACCTAAAAACAATTGATTTGATTGAAAAAGAACTATAGTCAACCAATTTTTAAAATACCTAGTTTTCGAGTAAAAATGCGCCATTTATGTCGGATGTTGAAAATCTTATTTATTGGACGAATTTAAGATGCTTTAAAAAAAAAACAAAACATAAGATAATTAATAAATAAATGTACTAATATAAAAAGCACATTAAAAAACAATGTAATAAATATTTTATACAATATGATATTAAATTATTCATTATGTAATTTATTTTTTTCTGATAACAAAAAATCAAAACAATTATAACAAATCAAAATTATGGAATATTTTATTAATTTCTAGTTTAAATTTAGGAAATTATTTTAATTAAATTGCACTAAAAATTACTAATTCTTCGGAAGAAGCATTTAAATTTTCTATGTCGAAGAAAGTTGGATTTCTTGTAATACGTTGAATTATGTACCGCCGATTGTAATTTAATTACAATGATATTTGAGTCACTTGCTAAAAAAACCATATATTTGCATTGTATGGCTATTTTGGAGGCTGAAATGTTCCGATAAAAATTATTGAATCAGACGAATCGGTGCGGACTTTTTTAGGGTCAGTAGAACTTTGAGACACGCAACTATGAATAAATATGTGTACATTAAAATTTGTGCTCACAATCACGATGTGTGTATTTAATTATACACTTTTCATATGGACCGTACAATATTTGACAAAAACTTTCTACGAAATTAATTATTGGTAGTCGTTTTTTGGATTTTCTTTCGCTTTTCTTTTCAAGTAAAACAAATCAGTGTCTGCTCTGATGTGTAATGTTTCATCATCAAGTCGAAAATTGTAACATTTAATAATTTGATGATAATGTGTTAATTGAAATGCACTTTTGTGCGGTGAGGTGTGCGTCCAAGATAAAATACCAATCAGTTTGAGGTCAAAAAACGACCTTCATTTGGTGCCTTGCGGTCTTATTTTCATACAAGGCATATCCTTATACGGCTTACTAAGCTGTTAATCTATATTTCCATTATTACATAGCCTGATTATAACATTAATTATTATTATTCAATCACTTAATTAGTCATTCTTTTTACCATTTCTTCTAATTAAAATAAAAACGTTCAATATCTAGTTGTTCAGACAACTTTATTGTGGGTAGGTACTGTAAAGATTACTATAAGATGCGCGGTACTTAAAATAATCGCAGAACATTTAATCTTTAGTAAGTAAAATTTTGATTTTTGAATTTTTTGAAAATGATATTCATAAATTTGAAAAACACTTTTGTACTTTCGAATAATCTGTCACAATAAAGAAGAAGAATTTGGCCTTGCTTCTACTTCTTTTCATATTATTATGATTCTAGGTCAACCATTCTACCCAGTGGGTCACATACTTTTCAATTTCTAAACTAGTTTTAATTTCATTTTACTTTAATTCATATTTATATTTCCAACTGTAAAAGGTCCGGCTTTTTGGTTTATTCAAAGTTATCTGTACTTTTCTTTCACTCGAACAAACTTTTCTTCTGCATTTTTATATCTTGCAGATAAAAATTGAACCTTGGGTAACAACAATTTGATATGTTTTTATTGTTTCATTTTCCGTCCAATATTCACAAGAAAAATTAATTTCAAAACATTTATAAGGTTAATAGGGCTGTTTCTGTTTTCTCATTTTTTTTATTAAGTTTTATGAAAGAGTATAAAAAATCTCACACGAATATAATTTTTTGAATTTTTTTGGTAGCTCGGATGGGGATGGGGTTGAGACTGTTTGCATTACTCAGAGATCACCGCGAGGAGGTAGCTAGCGTCGAACTCTGCGTTCCATCATTCAAAAACAAATTTATATGGGAAAATGATAGTGTCTATCTAAAATATTTGAATTGGAATAATAGAATTATTCTGTAATTATATTAATAAAATAAATATAATGTACTATATAAATATATTATATATAATTATAAGTTAGTAATAAATAAATTTTACATATATTGCCATCTATTTTTATATTTCGGAACTAAATGAGCCTGACTTACATTGGGTAAATTTTGCTTGCACTACTTTTTTTTCCAAATCTTAGTACTTCAAGGGTATGCAACCAAAAATACTCATAAGACAACAATAAAGCGCTTTTATATAGGTTAATATAAAGCGTTAAAATAAAGTCAAATCGACTATGTTCTGACCTACTGTATAGAATGCGCTAGACGTACTTGTCTAGTATATGCTAGCATTAACAGGAACGTCCACCTGGGCTGCTACATGACTTCACAGATTTTATGAATTCTATCAATGTGAATGACAAAGAAGTTACATGCACGTGTGTCTTTCGTCTTGTCGTTCAGTGCCGTCGTATGAATATAATCTTTTATTTTTGTATTGGCGCGTCGCTGCTGGTTGAAAGATATTCTACACATACTGGTAAAAATTTTACATGGCCTTCAATTGAGTTGGTTCAGGGGGGAATCAGCTGAGAACCCACAGGTCAGAACAGAATATGTACCACTATATAGCCCATCTAGTAGCTACTAAAATAAAAACGAACCAAAAATGTAATAAAACTCATATATATTTTCGTAAAAAATTAAATAATAATTGGTTTCTGCATACATATATTTAAAATGTACATTTACATGCATTTATAACAAAATTATCTAAGCTAGTTATGGTTGATAGTAATTTGCGGTATTTAAATTCAACAGCCCATTCGCGAATAAAATCCAATTGCTCTAATTCATAGCACTCACACTCAGATTTATATCCACATTTATCCCACAAAATTTGGACTGCTTTTAAATGCCCATTCTTAGCAGCCAATTTAATAGCCCTCGAAGCTTCAATAGCGGAGTTTTGAAATGAATCATATCGGCTTGCTAAGAATGCCACACACTTTTCTTTGCCTTCGCTTGCAGCTGCCATCAAAGCAGTTTCTCTCAAATTATTTTGCAAATCTAAAGCAGCCCCACAATCTAATAATTCTCTGAGAATCTTTACGAACCCTCCTTTTGCTGCTAAATGAAGCGCGGTGTCTCCATCAGAGTTCTTCATATTAAGATCCATGTCAATTGTGATGAAAAATTGCACGTTCTCCAAATTTCCTTCGATTACTGCTTTGTGAAATGCATCGATTCCAGCCGAATCGTACTTCCAAGTTACTATTCGATTTTTCCATACATTTGGATTCGCATTTGAACTGCTCGCAACATTCGTCGCTTTCCAGTCCCGCAATCCTTTGACAATGTCATCGGAGGATGCCAAATGTAAAGCAGTTAAATGATCATTATCCGTTAATTCGATATTTGCACCGCTATCTAGTAAAACCAACAAAATATCCAAACGTCCTATTTCTGCAGCGTAATGAAGTGGACTCCGGCCTCGATTGTCGCAGATATTTGCGTCGGCTCCATTATCCAGCAATCGCATTACTATTTGATAATTGTGACTACTGGTTGCAAGCAGTAAAGGTGTAAAACCATATATATCTTTGCTGTTAATCAACTGCAATTGCTCTTGTTGTTTCAATAAATTTTGCATTTCTATCACATCTCCAATTAATGCGGCGAGGTGTAAAGTGATGGACATCTTCAATCTACGTATATAGAATAAACAAAAGCGAGTTACATTTACAATTTACCGGATAGAAAGCTTTACAATTAACTTACCAAGTAAAATATGACACTTAAGATTGTTTCAAAAAAACTTCAGAAATAACTTTTGTGATAAGAAATAATGTAGGCGGAGTCGATGTGGTATATACGTTCAAGGAACTGAGAGAACTGAGTTTGTCTAAGCAGGACAATTGTAAGTCTAGTATAAAACTTCTCGGACAATCCAGGTAGATCCCGAAAGATCCTACTTTGTTCTTAATTATTAATAGTGAATCACCGATTAGTGACAAATTAGAGTATAAAATTAAGCCAGATGAGAAAATTGCAGGTTAAAAGGCTTAACTAGAAATAGATAATATAAATTTATAAACGGCTTATCTTCGAATTTTTGTAATGGTCCAAATCGTATTATTTTTTTGTACTTCTTTAAGTTGATATTTTTGTCCATTTGGCAATTTTTAAAACATTGTTAATAAAAACAAAAAATTCAGTCCGTTCCATGAATAGGTCGTCAGTCTTCACGCGAATCAAATGAATTTAGGATTTGAAATAATAGATAAGAGATTTAGAAATAACAGTCATAACAGGAACTTTTGTAATAACTTTAAACTTTTACAATCTTTTGCTAATGTTTGCAAAAGTTTAACTTGCAAAAGTGTTGATGCTTGGAAGTAATGCAAAGTGTACTAGTTATTTGGTTATTTTCAATTCAAAACCCAAATTCCTATAAAGTCAAGTCGACTAAATTCTGACCTGTTGTATCGAATGCGCTAGACGTACTTTTTTATTGCTACGCTGTGCCAGCGCTGCGACATGACTTCCCAGATTTTATGAATTGTCGCGGGTTTTCTCCACGACATACAGGAAAAGGTTATTCATTGTTTAAATATAATTCAGATGAAGTTATGAAGCCGCTTGTTGGTGGGTTGTAGCTGGAATTATTGCTGGCTGGCGGAGATGTTAAAGATGGCCTAGTTGGTGGATTCAGTAACGCACAATTTTAAACGCACTTCACTCCTGCTTCTTTTTAATGCGTGTTGCACTTATTCTCGCACTCCTTATTATTGTCTTACACTTAGCCGCTCACTCTCGATGCTTGGTCTAAGATTTGCCAAACATCCACTACTGACTACCCGAAACTCGGGAGTTTAAGTGGTTAACTGAACAAACTCAGCCAAAACTCCAAGACTGACTACTGACTGACTAACTGCAACTAACTTTTTGCATTATGCATTCCTATATGCTTCTAATATGCTATTAGTTAAAATAACAATTACATTCAAAAATTAGTGCAATACTTAATACTATTAGCCAAACTGATGAAAGAGTATTTTTTAAAGATTGTTTAAATTTACTTTATTTGATGATATGATGCAATTACAATTATAGTTTGGAACCTGCATTGTCCATTTAATTCGTAAACAAAATTATATACTCAACTATAGATAACATGATCTCATATATCGATTTAAATAATTATAAAATAAAATTTCTAAATTTTAGCCACCACAGAATACAATCAATGTAAATGACAACAATTTATAAACACCCAGAGCTCCAACACGACTTGTTCAATATGTATTGAAAAAGTCCTGCCGGTATGAGGATTTGAAGCCCTGACCGTTACTCAGGAGCATAGACTCATTAGTACCTAGCTTGCGTTTGCTCGCCCACATTTTCGGAATGGACTGCAAAAGTATCAACCTAATATGCCTAGTACGAGTACCGAGACTCTTTCCACCACAGCCGGCGCCAGTCGCCTACCGAAAATCGAACGGTAGACGACGGACCTGATAACGGGTTTAGACCTACAGTTTATAGTGGGTTCCGAACCACTGTGGTAACTCAAGATATATACGATATGTCTGAATGGTTGCCCATCCAAGCAGTAGTGATCGCAGACAACATTGCTTTGCTTGGTAGAACCCCCCAGACTACGTTGCCAGCGTTGGGAATGGACTGCAGTATTTGTTTCTCGTATAAATACACTAAAATTAAGAAAAAATACAAAGTATGCAACAATTAATACACATACATTGTTTGTAAAGTTACCGCATGATATTGAACCAATTCAGTAAATATTAATCATCCTTTGAAGTGAAAACACTAATTGTATTATTATTATTACCTATTATTACTCTCAACTACTGATTATATTACTCCAATAACACAATTTTAATAATTATAGGCAATTAATAATTTATCAGCACTAGCCTGACTCATTATAAGATTGGTACCCCTGCCCCCAACCTTCATTATTTGACAAATGGCTGTCACTGCTGTCACCCATCTGACAGTGTTCTAACCCGCTTGTGTACGCTCGCCCGTGCTGCTTTCAAGACGTCTACAAACAAAAAAAACAATGCACAATCCTTGAAAACAATGTGACTATGTGCGAAAGTGTTGCAGTTAGTGCCACTCTACAACGACCAACCGACCATAACAACGAAATGACACCAGACGTCGAACCATCAAAACTGAAGCGATCGTTCACTTTGCCCCGCAACCCATTCAAAATGAAACCAAACGAAATCGAACCAGACAAAAAGAAAATATTTCGACGACCTTCGATCCGCAAATTCATCCACAAAATCGCCCAGCATATCGGCGGCATGAATGCTAATTTGGATAATCGGGTGCCTCCTGTAGGCGGGTTGCAAACGTGGGGCGCCGATGACACGCCCGGTGTCACAGGGTTGAAGAATCATGGAAATACTTGCTTCATCAATGCAGTGTTACAGTGCATTTCGCACACAGATATTCTAGCCGAATATTTCGTGCTAGATAAGTACAAGGTAGATTTGTCGAAGAGGAACAAGTTGAATTCGAAAAAGTTTGGCACTAAGGGCGAGGTTACGGAGCAGTTGGCTGTCTTGTTGAAAGCATTGTGGGCTTGTCAGTATAGTGCGGAGTTGAGTACTGGCTTTAAGCAAGTTGTGGAAAGACATGGTGTCCAGTATAAGGGCACTCAGCAGCATGATGCTCTCGAATTTTTGCAGTGGCTGCTTGATAAGGTGCATGAGGATTTGAATACGGCGTCCAAGAAGAAGTATAAGTCCATTAAAGTAAGTTTTTAGTTTGTATATGTTGAAAAAGGGCAGCATTGTGACAGCTGTCATTTTTTTTTTGGAAAAAATTCCAATGTTGTGACAGCTGTCATATTTGCACCAAGTTTCTTGAGTGGATTGTAAATAATCATAAACGAACAACAGAATATTATTGATTGCACAATTTAATGTTTGTTTAATTATTATTATCGTGATTGCGATAATTTCGGTTAATTTTAGTGGAAGTTCACGACTGGAATGCTTAGGTTATGTAATCCCAAATTAAAAGTCGTTTAGAAATCAATTTATTGTTGTTGGGAAAAAGTACTAATTGGCAATGAGTTTAGTGCTTAATAGTATTGTTATTGGCGATGAGAACAATCAGGCTAACTCATAATAAAACAACTAAAGTGATTCTGAAAATGGTTTAGCACTTCTTTCTTATAATCGGTATCCAAAACAAACAATTATTTAACCAGTAATTTTCCTTGACTATCAAATTAGTTTTATTTTTCCTGGGGGAAATATTGTGATAGAGAATTTTTTAAAGATGTTGATAGAATTCCATACAAATTATAAATTAAACCCGATGGTCAAAACTTAATCCCACACTTATTTGTGAACAGCGTTTTAAATTTCATTATTTTTTTGGATCCGCTGTTCCTTAATTACACTTTACAATCCGCAATATTCCGACCTACATATGGATCACGTGAGTGCAAGGCCAACTTCACTGGACAAATTTAAAACAATAATAATAAAAATTGCGAATGGGCGCAAGGTTCCGTTTTTTCAATGTCATTTAATTGCTTGATGATTTTCATTTGGAATTTGAAAAAACAGCGGATGTGGAAATCAAAGTGACGGATCTTAATTAAGGGTTGGAATGCACTTTGGAATTGATTATTGTTCTTTTGAAAAGGGGAAACTCGACGTCCCCTCTTGTTTATTTTTAAATAGACTCAGTCAAGGTTATTTTTAATTTTTCCGTTAATTATTCGCTGATGTAAAAATAGATACATATAGATCAATATTTAAAGTGATGCTTTTTATGGGTGTAGTAAAATAGTAAAATTGTTTATAGTTCGACTAGACACGTAATGCATGACTCGATCCTCTATCTATCTAATAAATCATTAATAGTTTTGCTGTGAAGGTAATCGGATTATGGGGGAAATCGTCGTCCTTTTAGGGGCGGCTATTTTTAGAAGAATACAATACTTTTTGATTTTGTCAACAGCGCGTTTTGTCAGCCGAAACGGAAATACTTATTCCATTACATCGGAATCTAAAAATGAAACCTATCGAATCGAGTTAAATTTAACTTTCATTTTTGTTGTATGTGAATGCATATAGTACTTGCATCGTAGAAATTAGTTTATTTTTGTATTCGATTAGAGTTTTGTCGCATTGTGATATGGAATTTCTCTTTGGTGATAACAACGGCCGATTGACATGTTTTTCTAACAATATTTGTTTATTGGAAAAGCAATATTATTTTTATATATATTTTTGAAATAGCCTAGCTTTATTTATTTATTGGATAATTTTAGCTTTGCTTCGAACTTGATAACGAAAACCTCGTGTGCGCGTTTAATTACAATGAAACCTTTAAATAGCACAGCAGTAAAACTCAGATCTATAGTTTTATTACAAATGCACTTTTTATGACTTAGATTTTAATATTTATAACTTTCATAGGCATCCGACCATAACATCATTATTGTTTTTGTCGATGCATTTATCTAATCGTGACCTACTATCAAGCTATTGACATTTTTTGCTTGCATCAATTTTTGTTGTAACAATTATCTAGTTTTATTCAACATTCAAGTCAGTACTAGTACTTGCTAATTTTAAAAGCCATTTTTATTTAACTCCACAGCGTAAAGATCAAAGGTCTAATTAAATTTTAACATCTTTTCTATTTAAAAAAAAATTGTAACTACATATTTAAATAATTTAGAATTCTCAAATACTTTCTCTATCAATATTGTTGCTTTTATTGAATGAATTAAATAACAGACAGAAAAATTGGGTTCAAGCAAAAAAGTGTATTTGCAGAAAGTTGTGTCGAATTTATTTATTAACACGTGCATATAACAAGGTAGAAAATAACTGGAAACATTCAGTTCAATTATGTAATTAACATTATTGAGCAGTGCGTTCGAAAATTATTTATTTAGAAATCTACACTGACATTCCAAGAGAATGAATAACAATCGTTTTTAAATTTATTTCCCTAAGAGAAATAACTAGTAGACTTTACTCTTTACTATTAATTGATGGAGTGTTCGTTTTATTTGTTTATTAATCATTCGATCAATTTGTCTGTTGTTTTTTTATTATCTAGGAAGTTTACTTCTTGAGTTTTTGTGGCACCTTTGAAAATTGCACGATATTTCGAATGAGGTCACCATTAATTTCTTATTAACAGCCGAGCCTTGAACTTTGCTTAATCAACTTAATATCAATTAATTTTGTCTCAAATAATTACTTTACGATGAAATCTTTTTGTTAAATAAATAATTGAGTGGAATTAAACAATCTAAACGACAAAAACGAAACGAAAAAAAAAGTATTTCAGTGACGTAAAGTATTATTTATTTATGTTAAACACAATTCACTGACGGTGTACTTGAATCCAAATTAAAACTTGTGTTTACCTTTGATTTTATCAAATTTAATTGTTGTACGTGTACCATTAATTAGAAATAAAATTGCAACGATAAACTTTAATTGCACTTATTTTACTATGCAATAAATAAATAAAACACATAATTTGGCAGTGTATGTAATATTTAATTTTAAATAACTACATAAAGGTCAATAGCATTTATAAATAGAAATAAATATTTAATTTAGTTTCACGTTGCAGTCATGATTCTTCTTGGATGTTGCAATAAACTGCATTTAGCGCGATCTTAAATTAGGTTTGCTGTAAAATGCTTTTTAATGTACTGAGAAATATAATTTTCGCTAATTTAGTTAACTAAGGAAATTACTATTGATGTTTCTTTAAAAATAAATCATTGAAGTAGCTTGTAATTTGAATATTTGTTGATTTTTACAATTTTACACATTATGTGATATTTAACAATAACACAAAGTAACAGGTGAATGCTTATTCGTAAAACTTTAGTGTGTTTTTAAATAAATAAATAAATATTTATGAGTAGCCGTGACTATTTAAATATCGCGCGCAACATTAATTCAAACTGAAAGCGCCAATTTCAAGTAAAATATAATTTGAAATTATTTTAGAAAGTGCAAGCATTGTCTATTGTATGTTAATACTATTCTTAATAATATATTAACCTACTTGAATTAAATGTACAAAATTGTTTGAATTGTAAAAGAAACTTAATATCATTAAAAAATAAAATATTTGTAGTAATTATTTTGAATTCGAACAGACGTCTGGCAGACCGGACGAAGTGATCGCCGCCGAAACATTAGAAAACTACAAACGATGCAACAATTCGTTCATCCAAGGTGTCTTTCAAGCGCAATACCGTTCATCACTCAGCTGTTCCCGATGTCGCACACAGTCCAACACGTTCGATCCGTTCCAATGCATTTCCGTTCAACTTCCCCAATTTCACAAGCAATCAATCTACGTTTATGTTTTGTATACCTCACAACAACCACGTCAAGTACAAATTGGCCTTAGCCTTCCCTCGGGTGCAACCGTTTCCGAGCTGCGTGATATCTTAGAGTCTGACACATCAATTAAACGTGCCAATATGCTAATTACCGAAATTGGCGAGTCGGGATTCCTTCGAACGTTCACCGATGCCCAATCGATCAATATCATCACCGAAATCGATCCGATTTATTGCATTGAAGTCGCCCAATTGAAGGATGTCGAACACGATGATGCCACCAGTGCCTATGTTTTACTTTGCTGGATCAATGTGGTTGCTGCGAGCGAAACCGACTGCTTACGATTTGGTTAATATAATAACAATCTGTAACACCTTTTTGGTGTTACGATCTTTGGACTGCCAAAGAATTAATTAATTGTGACTTTTAGGAAGTCCATACACGATGCAAGTATCAAGAGAAACATCGTACGACGATCTGCAGAAGTTGATCCTGAAGGAAATGGCCTCAATTCTGCACGATGATGTACTCACTTCGTCGCAACCAAGAGGCGTACGTTTTCAATTTACTGTCTATTAAGATTCTGTATTTTTACATTCGATTGAATTGCAGATTTTCAAAATGCGGATTTCCGATCCAGCGTGCAACGATAACGAACCCCCCTGCTACCTCGATCCGAATTTAGAGCATCCGCTTTTTATGGAAGCCATCGATCAAGCCTTAGCTTTGTGCAGCGAGGATGGTGGTCCAGCACATGTTAAACTGGTGCTTGAATGGAGCTATACGGATCAGTTGAGTGTGATTGCGATGAATGCAGATGTTATTGAGGAGCATTCGAGTGTTAAAATGCTGAGAGCGCAAGCTTTGCAAGGTAATTAATTTATGATGGCATTAGAAAGTGAATTTAATTTTATCTTATGTAGGTGGTGCTCCTTTGACACTGGAAGAGTGTTTACGGGAATATACGGAAGCGGAAACGTTGACCGATTCGTGGAGGTGTCCTCATTGTCAGCAGTACCAGCCCGTTATTAAGACTTTGGATATGTGGTCGTTGCCTGATATACTTATCGTGCATTTTAAGAGGTTTAGACAGTGAGTGTCTTCTATTTAATAGTTCTAATTATTCAATTTTATTAATGTGATTTAATAAAAAATATTTTATTTTTCTAATCATAAAAATAAATTATTTAATTGCTAATTTATATTTAATTCTAGGCAAAGTTTGCGCGGTTGCAACAGCTCCAAACTAACAACAATGGTCGACTTTCCTGTCTACAATCTCGACATGAGTCCCCATCTAGCGGCCAAACGCCACTCGAATCTGAGCGCCACAAACAATTCGCTTAGCGGCGATGAGAATTTAATCAGCAACAACTGGTCGCCTTGGAAACGGTCCCGAAAACAGTCGAACTCGAACGATCACATTTACGATCTGTACGCTGTCTGTTATCATCATGGCACCGATTTGGAAACGGGTCATTACACTGCCGGTTGTAAGAATCCATACGATAATCAATGGTACCTGTACGACGATTCGAACGTGGTGAATTTGAGCAAGGAAGCCAATAATGATATCAGTTCGATTCTGGTAAATAACAGTGCGTACATTCTGTTCTATCAGAAACGCAATGGGGTGTTTGTGGGATCGAGTGCGAGCAGTGCTGCTAGTACCAGTTCGGTGGGATCGAGTGTCGATCATTGGGTAGCCAAGATGCCAAAATTCGTGCCGCCAAAAACGGTGATTAAGTCACCACCAACAATGCCAGTTGAGAAGAAAACGGTTAGTACGCCGACTATTAATACGAACGATGAGGAAAAGTTGAATGTGGACGATGAAGAGGATGTGGTGGCGTTGCGCAATTCGCAGAATGCGATTAGTAGTAGTTGTAATAGTGTGCAGAAGTCGCAGTCGAGTTTGAATAATCAAGATGTTAAGGCGACCACTTTGTACACGACGAGTATTTACATTAATTCTGATGGGAATGTGGATGTGACGACGAGTAATTGTGATAAGTCGCCGGTGTTGAGTTTGCATCGGTTGAATGGCGTTGAAGAGGATGAGAATCAGATTACGATGCGAGAGCCACTTTACACAACCACAGCGGCAGTTCATAGGCATTCCGATTTGGAACGCAATAGTTTAATCAATTGGGTGAGTTGCATTATAAATTATTAATTGCTTTATTGTGATTTATATTTTTGTTTGTAGATGTCGCCGCAACCCATACGCAAACTGCGCCAATCTCAACAGTCTGTTTAAGGATAACAACATTTTGTATAAAACAAGAAGAAATATTTGAAAAACAAAAAAAGAATCATAAGAACAAGCCTTTGTATTTATATGTAAATATTTATTTAAGCACATTTTAATGTTAGTTCACGTAATCATAAATTATTATTATTGTTTGGATAATAATAGGAATATATGTTACACAGTTGCCTTTTAGCAATATAAACGTATACATACTACATATATATATTTTCGTTGTATTTAATACTTATACAGTGCCTCGAATTATTTTCTAGATTCAAAAATTAATGACTAGAAAATATTTTCAACGCTGTATTCTATTTTTTTTTGTTTAATTTCATTGAAATTATTGTCTATGATAATAATAAATGGAACGTTGTTTTTATTTTTGCTCTTTTTTATATGAAGAATATTTAAATAATTGTTTTTCGTTTGTATAATTTTAATTGTATTGTTATTGTGTGCAGATTTTCATTTATTGTATCACTCTCATTGTTTAGTTTGTACTCGAAACATTATTGGTGATATTATTTAACATAAAAAAATGAAAAATGTCAATTCCTTATTGGTATAAAGAAAATGTAGTTTGTTAAGTACATTTAATATACATAATATATTTATATCTATTTAATAATCTTTTACATCTTTATTTCATAATAATAATATAAAACCATAATATACAGGGTGAGTATAAATAAATATATATTGAAACTAATTAAACAAACGCCCTGTATAATGTTTTACGCACAACTTGATACTAATTGATTGTTTACAACCTATTTACCGAGTCGGTAAGTAAGTGTTTGCAACATGCGGGCTGTAAAAACTACAAAAAGCCCGGCCGATAAAATGAACATTGAATTGAATATATTGGATATTTATATATTTAACTATAAACTTGTTATAAACAAAAGTTAATAAATAATTAAACAATAATACTATTAATTAAGCAATAGCTTCATCAGTTGCAACGACAATATCTTCGGGAATTGCTTCCATTAAGTCTATTTCGTAGTTTGACGTTAGTATTTTATTGACAAATAAATAGATTTTTAACAACGTTCTATTTTTGTTTCAAAGCCACCTAGTTTTTCACTAGTTATGACTTTTAGCAAAAATATACCTACATATCATTTAAAAGATGCTACAAATATTTAAGTTGTGCGTAAAACGTTCTACGTTCCTCTGGCCAAACAAAAGATTACACCCTTACCTAGTCGAATAAAGTAAATGGTAAATCTCTAAACGTAAATAACTATTAAAGCTTGTTACTGCCATCTACTGGTAAGTGTTTTGTTTGATGTATTACTTGTTGCCTACCGTATTTAGCGTAGATTATTATTGAAAAGCGCCCCCCTCGGCCGAATACCACAAACGTCAGTTGTGTAGAAGATATAGTGGAGTGTGGGTGCATGTTTTTTTATTACTATTCAATTTGGATTATTCTCTTATAATTTGTTGGTAAATATTTGTTTAATTACACAACCAATTAATGTAAGATTTCTATTGCATAAATTATGCAAATATCCACTCTCAGTTTCATTGAGAAAAATGACCCTGATTGTACCGTGTTTTTAATGAATCATCTTTCTAGTAGTGAAACAAGGGTTTTTTTTTTATAGTATTTGAGTGAAGTGGTCTTAATTTAGATTTGTATTTGTTTATCATAATAATTATTTGCATTATGAACCTTCTATAAACAGATCAATAATTTAATCGATAAATAAATCGATGCATTATGTAAATATGTTTGTTTAAAAGATTATTTCAATATTCAATTGAACCGGTTCAGTTGTATGAATGCAAAGCAATTTCCAATACCATTATCGTCTATCGATACTATCGACTATGATAATAAACCTTCGAATTCGAAAAGGTTCTGAACATAATCCCCGAACTCGATTCAACTTCACGTTAGTTGCAAGTTATTTTTATAAATCCATCCTTTGAGCTGAGATTTTCATTTCATTTTTATACACTTTAATTATTTATGAGCTCTAAAGGTTAACAGTGTAAACAAAACCTCGAGGGGTTAGTCTGCATAGAAATTGGTGTACACTTGAATACCATTTGTTAAAGACTACCAAATATTACCATAAAGACTACCAAAAAATACCAAAGAATACCAAAGAATTCCATAAGATTACCAGAGATTACCAATACTACCAAAGAATACCAAGAAATATTGGTACGAATACCATGAATTCCAGAGAATACCAAAGACTAATAGTGCGAATACCAAAGATTACTAGAGAATGCCAAAGATTACCAGTGCGAATACCAGTACAAACATCATTACCAATGCAAATAACTTTCAAACTCACTTATGATATAATGCAAACTTACCGAAAACTATTCCAAAATTACAAAAAAATACAAACAAGTTAATTAAGAGAAACAATCAAATAGAATTAAAATCTTTTTATTAGAGAAATAAAATATAAATATAATGTATGAATTAAAAAACAAAATTCAAGAATAGGAACGATTTAACACAACAAACCTCGTAACAAACTTTAACTTATACAATATAATCGAACGCATTATTGTTAAAATCTTGGTCAAGTACTTACGAGGGTACTTAGTTGACTATCAGTTATAAAAAACAAAAAATAACTCAATCATAAAATAAACTCTAAAATAAAAATAAAATTCTCAAGCATAAAAGTAACAAACACGGGAACTAATATTAAAAAAAAATATGCACATATTTTCGAAAACAATAATGAACTGAGAGAATCATTTATACTTATTAAACAAGAGAAGAAGGAATTTCTCGATTTTCATGCCTTTTAAAATCTTTGTACTTTGAATCAATTGTTTGTCTGTCAGTTTTAGAAATTTTAAAAGGGTGATTGCCTAGCAGTTTAATGGGTCCGTGAAATATATAGCGACTATCAACACTCGCAACATCTCTTTTTTTAGGCCATCTGTATTCATTCATAAAATCTTCTAAAAAAGTAATTTCATATGCAGTTTTATTGGTAGAGCTCGATTTTTGTGGTCCTGGTGTTTCAACTCTTCCGATATAAAATTTTTCTTCATAATAGACGGCGTAGTATTCGTTTAAAATAATATTAAATGTTTCGCTCGATACTTCGCGTTCAGTCGTATGTTTTTGCAGTGGTTTTTGTTGAAATGATCTTACTCTGAGTAGTCTATCTGCAGACAGTTTGTTACTGTTTTGATCCAAAAGCCAGCAAAGAGATGATTTTCTGATCACAGATGATTTGTTTCCAACCCGAACAGATATCAAGTGTGTATTTTCACGCAAATTTGTATCTTTTACATTGGCATCTTTCATATTTAATGTTTCCCCAAATCCGCTAAGTATATCTTTTGTGATGTCAGATGGTATGTCACTCGGTAAATCATTAGGGAAGTCACTTTCCGCATTTTGGTCTCGATTTTTGTTTAAATCACCTGTAAACAAATCCACTGCATTTTGCCTTATCGACTCTGGTATGTTCACCAAGTTGTCATCAAACTCCAATCCGTCAACTTCTTGAGTACAGTTATCTTCATCAAAATCGTCAATGTCGTCTATTATAACATTATTCGAATTGAAGATACCAGAGTTGTCGTCTATGTCATATGGCTTTACATTTATAATAGAATTAAATGAATTATCATCCGAACAAACTATTCCAAGATTTTCTAGAGTTTGTTTAGATTTTCTCAATGCACTCATTACACATTGCTCTACATCATCATCTGATAAAAAATTATTATTTGTTGTAGAAGTATTTTGTCCCAATTTGGAACAACTAGCTTCTCTAGGAAATACAAATTTTTCGGATAAATCGCAGGTGGCTCTATGAAGAAATTCTATTTTATTAGTTCTTCGGATAATATCTTCTAAACTAAAATTGACAATAGTGGATAATGTTGATGTTAATGATCTAGTGGCTCGAAATAACTGTTCACAAGGTTGTGAACTAAAAAGCCAAGGGCAAAACATATCACTATTAAGTTCTGGATGATTTCTATATAATTTATTCAATTTAATTATTGCATGACCATTTAGTTCGATGCAAAGATAACTATTCAAAGAAATAAAATTTTTAGCCAGTGTAAAGTCTTTGTGGTGAGATATCCAGTATCTCCAAATTCTTAAAAAGAAGATAGAATACCACATGTAGTATATTCTGTCATACACCGATACATTTTTGCGTACAAAGGCTAATAAAATATATTTCATCAGTTGCAGGTATGCAGTAGTGCCTGAATTGTTAACATCGAATTCCAATAGGCCTATTACCAGATCCGATACCATTTTTTCCGCTGATTTAAAATTCATTTTATCTTCTGGTCTTAAGTCACTTTCAGTCAGAAGATGCTTTTCTTTGGAAACATTTTCTACCAGATCTGTCAAATGCTTTATACACGCTTGAAATTCGCCCAGTTTTAAACAAATTTTGTTGTTTAACAATCTAGTTCTCAACTTGGTGATAATATGTACAGAATCCTGTACATATGAGTGAGTACTATCCAAATCTTGTTGAAACCATTTCCATCGTGGATTATTATCATGACATAAAAATTTGGATTTGATTCTCATTGCTTTTAAAAGTCGTGTATCTCCATCACTAGAAAATCCTAAAATTTGTATGTCATGTTTTCGCGCTTCGGTCTCTAAAAAGTTCCATCGATGCAAAACGTCCTCAAAATTAAATTTATTATTTGTACCAAAAATATTTAAGCAAAAAGATGGAGCGTTGTTTACCGGACATTGAGCTATTGTTGCATATGCGTAATTAGCCCTGTCACTTTCCATAAAATATTTTTGAATTTCAGATGCCGATGAAGCTAAATAAAAATTCTTCACTGGATATCCAGTATTTTTGTCCAGTGGGCTAACAAATCCAGTAATTGTATCTGTCAGTGTTGAATACTGTATTTTCCCAGTAATGCCAGTGGCGTCCTCCGATATCCAAATTACTCTTGGAAGCTTTCTCGTATTTAAAAATTCGACAAGTTCCGAAAATCGAACTTCACTTTCGATGATTTGTTGCGATTGATGAATATTTCTCAATATTACTGACGGAGAAGGTATTGATTTTTTCAAATTAGCATATAATGTTTCATATGTTAATCTTCCTCCGGTTAAGTACAAATATACACAAAACTGCGAAAGATCAGCATCAAATTTGTTGTTGGATTTTTTTAAATGATTAGATTGCGCAGAATTATTCAATTCTTGAAGAAAATCAGAAAGTGAATTTTGTTTCTTTTGTGCATCTTTTGAAACATAAATATTTTGAAGTTCATGAACTCGATTTTTGAGTTCAGTATTTTCGTTCACAACTCGTGCAATTTCATCAAGATATTTAAAATATTTTGTAACAAGAGATTGACTGGGGCCTCCATTAGAACAATCATTCATTTGTCTTTGCCGTTTTCTTCTCTCAGATCTCGAATATTTCGGATTCTGCCATTTACTCGTACTTGTCCTTGTTGTCGAGGGAGTTGTTGCTTCCGCAGAACCAGTGAACTCCTGAATTACACTGGTTCCGCTTCCCAAAAATTTTCTTCTGAAGCTTCTTTCTCGGCATCACCCATCAAACCAATATTTTCAGAGATAGTTTCAGTGTCACTTCCAGAGGATGATAAGCGGCTTCTGTTTCTTTTTGTTTTCCGCACAGTTATTCGATTGACTATCTCACTCGCTATCTCATTAGAAATCTCATCATTTTCTTTGGTTTTCAATACGAGTTGCTCCCGAGGTTTATTCATACAAATATCGATATCATCAACAATGTCTTTTGAAGTACTTGGTCTGCCCTTGTCTTTATCATTCGATGTCTTTTGTACCGACCGTTTTTCTTCCATTTTTTTAGAAAATGTTAGAACATTTTGTTGAATATTCGGATTGTTTTTGATCCCAACCGAGGTTCCAACTTGTTCTTGAACTTTTTTAGACTTGTTTTCGACATGAGCAGTAATATGCCGGTAAATATTTGCAACAACCCATCGCGATGTTAATCCATGTTTATATTGTTTAACCTACAAAAACGATTTCAAAAAGTTATTATATGAATGATGCTGAAAAGAGCTACTTTTTTATGTTTACGCCTAATTTTTATATGCTTTGTGATTATTGGATTGTTTATCAACCTTTATGATTAATCCGATATAATGAATAAAAAGATAAAAAACAAAATTACTTTAAAATTATGTACTCGATTATGTATTAACCACCTCGATATAAACATAATGAAAAAAAAATATAATTTATTCATTTAATAAATTTCTTATTTGAATAATAAACTTTTAAAACGATAGACTCGGAT
This sequence comes from Cryptophagus acutangulus, assembly GCA_963556235.1. Taxonomy (NCBI): domain Eukaryota; kingdom Metazoa; phylum Arthropoda; class Insecta; order Coleoptera; family Cryptophagidae; genus Cryptophagus; species Cryptophagus acutangulus. The sequence continues at coordinate 107,367 of OY744571.1, forward strand.
TCTATTGAATGATTCTCTTGAAAAATCTTTCATTTAATAAAGATTCAAATAAAAAACCTAGTAAAAAACATTTTTTTCCAAATTACTCAAAAACTAAAAATGCATATATTTTCAAGAAGAGTTTATTCTAGAGTTTATTGCAGTTTTCGAGGCAGTTTTTCAATTTTAAAATCTTTTTAAATAACCGATTTAAAGTAAATTTTACTCGAAACAAATTAAGGCAATTTTGCTTTTTATTTTAATTGCAATAAGCTGATGGTAAAACTTTAAAGCGAGCTTTAGAGTGTTCAAAAACATAAAAATTAGAGTGCATAAAAATCTAGTCCAGATAACTGACTAAACCTTAAAATCAGTAACTTAAAACAAAACTATAACAAATAGGTGGTGTCAGCCAAAATAAAACACCCTGTAGATAACCAATGAACTTAAATAACTCAAAAAAGTACTCAAAAAACATATTAACCTTTAAATGGGTATTGCAAAATGGACAAATGACCTTGGATCTGAAGGAATTTCCAATTAAAACTCCGTCTTCATTTAATATTTCCTCCACTTCGCAGTTTACTTCCAAGCTCTCAATATTTTCTAAAATACGATTTTTGCGTCCATCATTGAAGCGATTGGAAATATTTTGAAGACCTTTTTTTAAAATTTGTTTTAAGCGTTTGTTTTCTTCAGTCAAATTTAAATCTAGTGCGGGTTGGTTTCCAGATTTTTGGGTAGATTTAATTTGAGTAGATACTTGAGTTGGTTCTGTTCTATTTCCAGCGAGATTCCCAGTGTTCTTATTGTTCAAAAATTCAGAACAGAAAGATTTTATTTCTTCAATAACCACTTTGTCACCGTCAACAAAAATAAATTTTTCTGGTTTCATGTGAAATTTATTGTAGTATCCAATTATTTCCTTATCATCAATAAGTTCCTTTAAATCGGTTCTTGCAAATTTTTCGATGTTGTTTATATGCTCAGAAGTAATTTTCCTTAAAGTTATCATCGAATTAAAACCATGAAACAAAAGCTGATTTTTTACATGGCAAGGTATTGCGCCTATGTTTTGCTCAATTGTGTAAAAAATATTTATTTCTTCATTTTTATTATTATTATGGGCGTTTTGATCTAAATTATGGGCGTAATGATTATTATTATGGGCGTCGAGATCTAAAATTAAGTTAATCGATTACGATACATTTTAGTACAGATAATTTGTCACTTTTTTTCACACAATTAAACGAGTGACCAAATTACAACTTAAATTTAATTTAAATTATATACTTGCCTGTCTCGTTGCCTGCCATAATAATTCAAAATATGGTTTACAAATGTATTTAACTGTTTACAATAATTCGAGCAATAATTAAATTGAAAAATACCGGAAAATAGTTTGAAATTAAAAAATCGAGGCAAAAATCCCGGAGTTTGTACGTAAACAATAAAAAACGTCGAAAAACGTATAGTCTGCGGCAAGCCGGCGTCTATACACATGCAACGTCACATGACTATATACAAGACCTGCGCTTCAGCGGCAACTAATTCCCTGTGTAACCATAGAATACCAGTGAGAATACCAAAGACTACCAGAGTGAATTCCGAAGATTACCAAAGATTACCATAGACTGCCAATGTGATTACCAAAGATTACCAGAGATTACCATTGTGATTACCAAAGATTACCAAAAAATACCAAAGAATACCAAAGAATATCAAAGAATGCCACAGAATACCAAAGATTATTTTTGAGATTACCAAGCGAGTGTACACCAGATTACCATGCAGGCTAACCCCTCGCAAAACCGAGGGGTTAGTCTGCATAGAAATTGGTGTACACTTGAATACCATTTGTTAAAGACTACCAAATATTACCATAAAGACTACCAAAAAATACCAAAGAATACCAAAGAATTCCATAAGATTACCAGAGATTACCAATACTACCAAAGAATACCAAGAAATATTGGTACGAATACCATGAATTCCAGAGAATACCAAAGACTAATAGTGCGAATACCAAAGATTACTAGAGAATGCCAAAGATTACCAGTGCGAATACCAGTACAAACATCATTACCAATGCAAATAACTTTCAAACTCACTTATGATATAATGCAAACTTACCGAAAACTATTCCAAAATTACAAAAAAATACAAACAAGTTAATTAAGAGAAACAATCAAATAGAATTAAAATCTTTTTATTAGAGAAATAAAATATAAATATAATGTATGAATTAAAAAACAAAATTCAAGAATAGGAACGATTTAACACAACAAACCTCGTAACAAACTTTAACTTATACAATATAATCGAACGCATTATTGTTAAAATCTTGGTCAAGTACTTACGAGGGTACTTAGTTGACTATCAGTTATAAAAAACAAAAAATAACTCAATCATAAAATAAACTCTAAAATAAAAATAAAATTCTCAAGCATAAAAGTAACAAACACGGGAACTAATATTAAAAAAAAATATGCACATATTTTCGAAAACAATAATGAACTGAGAGAATCATTTATACTTATTAAACAAGAGAAGAAGGAATTTCTCGATTTTCATGCCTTTTAAAATCTTTGTACTTTGAATCAATTGTTTGTCTGTCAGTTTTAGAAATTTTAAAAGGGTGATTGCCTAGCAGTTTAATGGGTCCGTGAAATATATAGCGACTATCAACACTCGCAACATCTCTTTTTTTAGGCCATCTGTATTCATTCATAAAATCTTCTAAAAAAGTAATTTCATATGCAGTTTTATTGGTAGAGCTCGATTTTTGTGGTCCTGGTGTTTCAACTCTTCCGATATAAAATTTTTCTTCATAATAGACGGCGTAGTATTCGTTTAAAATAATATTAAATGTTTCGCTCGATACTTCGCGTTCAGTCGTATGTTTTTGCAGTGGTTTTTGTTGAAATGATCTTACTCTGAGTAGTCTATCTGCAGACAGTTTGTTACTGTTTTGATCCAAAAGCCAGCAAAGAGATGATTTTCTGATCACAGATGATTTGTTTCCAACCCGAACAGATATCAAGTGTGTATTTTCACGCAAATTTGTATCTTTTACATTGGCATCTTTCATATTTAATGTTTCCCCAAATCCGCTAAGTATATCTTTTGTGATGTCAGATGGTATGTCACTCGGTAAATCATTAGGGAAGTCACTTTCCGCATTTTGGTCTCGATTTTTGTTTAAATCACCTGTAAACAAATCCACTGCATTTTGCCTTATCGACTCTGGTATGTTCACCAAGTTGTCATCAAACTCCAATCCGTCAACTTCTTGAGTACAGTTATCTTCATCAAAATCGTCAATGTCGTCTATTATAACATTATTCGAATTGAAGATACCAGAGTTGTCGTCTATGTCATATGGCTTTACATTTATAATAGAATTAAATGAATTATCATCCGAACAAACTATTCCAAGATTTTCTAGAGTTTGTTTAGATTTTCTCAATGCACTCATTACACATTGCTCTACATCATCATCTGATAAAAAATTATTATTTGTTGTAGAAGTATTTTGTCCCAATTTGGAACAACTAGCTTCTCTAGGAAATACAAATTTTTCGGATAAATCGCAGGTGGCTCTATGAAGAAATTCTATTTTATTAGTTCTTCGGATAATATCTTCTAAACTAAAATTGACAATAGTGGATAATGTTGATGTTAATGATCTAGTGGCTCGAAATAACTGTTCACAAGGTTGTGAACTAAAAAGCCAAGGGCAAAACATATCACTATTAAGTTCTGGATGATTTCTATATAATTTATTCAATTTAATTATTGCATGACCATTTAGTTCGATGCAAAGATAACTATTCAAAGAAATAAAATTTTTAGCCAGTGTAAAGTCTTTGTGGTGAGATATCCAGTATCTCCAAATTCTTAAAAAGAAGATAGAATACCACATGTAGTATATTCTGTCATACACCGATACATTTTTGCGTACAAAGGCTAATAAAATATATTTCATCAGTTGCAGGTATGCAGTAGTGCCTGAATTGTTAACATCGAATTCCAATAGGCCTATTACCAGATCCGATACCATTTTTTCCGCTGATTTAAAATTCATTTTATCTTCTGGTCTTAAGTCACTTTCAGTCAGAAGATGCTTTTCTTTGGAAACATTTTCTACCAGATCTGTCAAATGCTTTATACACGCTTGAAATTCGCCCAGTTTTAAACAAATTTTGTTGTTTAACAATCTAGTTCTCAACTTGGTGATAATATGTACAGAATCCTGTACATATGAGTGAGTACTATCCAAATCTTGTTGAAACCATTTCCATCGTGGATTATTATCATGACATAAAAATTTGGATTTGATTCTCATTGCTTTTAAAAGTCGTGTATCTCCATCACTAGAAAATCCTAAAATTTGTATGTCATGTTTTCGCGCTTCGGTCTCTAAAAAGTTCCATCGATGCAAAACGTCCTCAAAATTAAATTTATTATTTGTACCAAAAATATTTAAGCAAAAAGATGGAGCGTTGTTTACCGGACATTGAGCTATTGTTGCATATGCGTAATTAGCCCTGTCACTTTCCATAAAATATTTTTGAATTTCAGATGCCGATGAAGCTAAATAAAAATTCTTCACTGGATATCCAGTATTTTTGTCCAGTGGGCTAACAAATCCAGTAATTGTATCTGTCAGTGTTGAATACTGTATTTTCCCAGTAATGCCAGTGGCGTCCTCCGATATCCAAATTACTCTTGGAAGCTTTCTCGTATTTAAAAATTCGACAAGTTCCGAAAATCGAACTTCACTTTCGATGATTTGTTGCGATTGATGAATATTTCTCAATATTACTGACGGAGAAGGTATTGATTTTTTCAAATTAGCATATAATGTTTCATATGTTAATCTTCCTCCGGTTAAGTACAAATATACACAAAACTGCGAAAGATCAGCATCAAATTTGTTGTTGGATTTTTTTAAATGATTAGATTGCGCAGAATTATTCAATTCTTGAAGAAAATCAGAAAGTGAATTTTGTTTCTTTTGTGCATCTTTTGAAACATAAATATTTTGAAGTTCATGAACTCGATTTTTGAGTTCAGTATTTTCGTTCACAACTCGTGCAATTTCATCAAGATATTTAAAATATTTTGTAACAAGAGATTGACTGGGGCCTCCATTAGAACAATCATTCATTTGTCTTTGCCGTTTTCTTCTCTCAGATCTCGAATATTTCGGATTCTGCCATTTACTCGTACTTGTCCTTGTTGTCGAGGGAGTTGTTGCTTCCGCAGAACCAGTGAACTCCTGAATTACACTGGTTCCGCTTCCCAAAAATTTTCTTCTGAAGCTTCTTTCTCGGCATCACCCATCAAACCAATATTTTCAGAGATAGTTTCAGTGTCACTTCCAGAGGATGATAAGCGGCTTCTGTTTCTTTTTGTTTTCCGCACAGTTATTCGATTGACTATCTCACTCGCTATCTCATTAGAAATCTCATCATTTTCTTTGGTTTTCAATACGAGTTGCTCCCGAGGTTTATTCATACAAATATCGATATCATCAACAATGTCTTTTGAAGTACTTGGTCTGCCCTTGTCTTTATCATTCGATGTCTTTTGTACCGACCGTTTTTCTTCCATTTTTTTAGAAAATGTTAGAACATTTTGTTGAATATTCGGATTGTTTTTGATCCCAACCGAGGTTCCAACTTGTTCTTGAACTTTTTTAGACTTGTTTTCGACATGAGCAGTAATATGCCGGTAAATATTTGCAACAACCCATCGCGATGTTAATCCATGTTTATATTGTTTAACCTACAAAAACGATTTCAAAAAGTTATTATATGAATGATGCTGAAAAGAGCTACTTTTTTATGTTTACGCCTAATTTTTATATGCTTTGTGATTATTGGATTGTTTATCAACCTTTATGATTAATCCGATATAATGAATAAAAAGATAAAAAACAAAATTACTTTAAAATTATGTACTCGATTATGTATTAACCACCTCGATATAAACATAATGAAAAAAAAATATAATTTATTCATTTAATAAATTTCTTATTTGAATAATAAACTTTTAAAACGATAGACTCGGATTCTATTGAATGATTCTCTTGAAAAATCTTTCATTTAATAAAGATTCAAATAAAAAACCTAGTAAAAAACATTTTTTTCCAAATTACTCAAAAACTAAAAATGCATATATTTTCAAGAAGAGTTTATTCTAGAGTTTATTGCAGTTTTCGAGGCAGTTTTTCAATTTTAAAATCTTTTTAAATAACCGATTTAAAGTAAATTTTACTCGAAACAAATTAAGGCAATTTTGCTTTTTATTTTAATTGCAATAAGCTGATGGTAAAACTTTAAAGCGAGCTTTAGAGTGTTCAAAAACATAAAAATTAGAGTGCATAAAAATCTAGTCCAGATAACTGACTAAACCTTAAAATCAGTAACTTAAAACAAAACTATAACAAATAGGTGGTGTCAGCCAAAATAAAACACCCTGTAGATAACCAATGAACTTAAATAACTCAAAAAAGTACTCAAAAAACATATTAACCTTTAAATGGGTATTGCAAAATGGACAAATGACCTTGGATCTGAAGGAATTTCCAATTAAAACTCCGTCTTCATTTAATATTTCCTCCACTTCGCAGTTTACTTCCAAGCTCTCAATATTTTCTAAAATACGATTTTTGCGTCCATCATTGAAGCGATTGGAAATATTTTGAAGACCTTTTTTTAAAATTTGTTTTAAGCGTTTGTTTTCTTCAGTCAAATTTAAATCTAGTGCGGGTTGGTTTCCAGATTTTTGGGTAGATTTAATTTGAGTAGATACTTGAGTTGGTTCTGTTCTATTTCCAGCGAGATTCCCAGTGTTCTTATTGTTCAAAAATTCAGAACAGAAAGATTTTATTTCTTCAATAACCACTTTGTCACCGTCAACAAAAATAAATTTTTCTGGTTTCATGTGAAATTTATTGTAGTATCCAATTATTTCCTTATCATCAATAAGTTCCTTTAAATCGGTTCTTGCAAATTTTTCGATGTTGTTTATATGCTCAGAAGTAATTTTCCTTAAAGTTATCATCGAATTAAAACCATGAAACAAAAGCTGATTTTTTACATGGCAAGGTATTGCGCCTATGTTTTGCTCAATTGTGTAAAAAATATTTATTTCTTCATTTTTATTATTATTATGGGCGTTTTGATCTAAATTATGGGCGTAATGATTATTATTATGGGCGTCGAGATCTAAAATTAAGTTAATCGATTACGATACATTTTAGTACAGATAATTTGTCACTTTTTTTCACACAATTAAACGAGTGACCAAATTACAACTTAAATTTAATTTAAATTATATACTTGCCTGTCTCGTTGCCTGCCATAATAATTCAAAATATGGTTTACAAATGTATTTAACTGTTTACAATAATTCGAGCAATAATTAAATTGAAAAATACCGGAAAATAGTTTGAAATTAAAAAATCGAGGCAAAAATCCCGGAGTTTGTACGTAAACAATAAAAAACGTCGAAAAACGTATAGTCTGCGGCAAGCCGGCGTCTATACACATGCAACGTCACATGACTATATACAAGACCTGCGCTTCAGCGGCAACTAATTCCCTGTGTAACCATAGAATACCAGTGAGAATACCAAAGACTACCAGAGTGAATTCCGAAGATTACCAAAGATTACCATAGACTGCCAATGTGATTACCAAAGATTACCAGAGATTACCATTGTGATTACCAAAGATTACCAAAAAATACCAAAGAATACCAAAGAATATCAAAGAATGCCACAGAATACCAAAGATTATTTTTGAGATTACCAAGCGAGTGTACACCAGATTACCATGCAGGCTAACCCCTCGCAAAACCTTAAGAAATTCTGACAAGGCGACGCTTTTCTTTACGGGACTACAATAAAAAAACAAGCGATTAATCGAGCGATTAATCAGCGCAGTTGACTTGATTGAGTATATTATTTAAATTTGAATTTAAAAGTTTCTGCTGAATTTCTATTAAGATTTTCGAGATAAAAAATATAAAGTAGAATTTATTTTATTTTCGAGATAAAAAATATAAAGTAGAATTTATTTTATACTAGAGCGCAATCTCGAGCGCAATCAAATAAGAAATAGCGCAATTTGTCAGTTTGTAACTCGGTTTGTAAATAGATTTCGAGATAGATTCTGACAGTTTGACACTTGATTTTAACATTTGTTAATAGGCAATAGGTCAATTGCACCCTGGTTGCAATTTTTTTTGTTAATTGCACACATACTTATAATCTTTCAAAATTCGTTAAAAAAAATGCCAACAAGTGCTTATTTTAAAAGCAATAACCTTTTAATACACTATAATCATGAACCCACCACAAAGAACATATAGACAATATTTATAAACTTTCATCTAAAACAAACTTTCTATTCAATTTATTTTAGGCTCTGTCAAAAAATCCAAAAGTTTCTTGGACAGCTTCTATATTAAAAAATTGAACATTGCGTTCCAACTAAATAGTTCCGACCATCCGGTTTTAGTATCTCTTTTCTTCTATGCAAACCAAGAATAGATTCAAAGAATTTAAAAGAAGAAATGTAGCGGTACTCGAGTCAAGGCACAAATTAAATCAGTTGACAGTAATCTTGTGACCCTATTTTACATATGTACCATGGAGAGTCTTTTATCCAACAGTTATTAAGCCTTTCGTCCCATATGTAGATCAAAAAAGTGCACGCATGTTAAACACAACGGAACAAAAGAGCCTTTTGATGTTTTCTTTTTTTTTCTGCTTTGAAATTATATTTTCATGTTAATTTTTTTTCAAGTCTCTTCAAGAGTATCTTGAAATGGAATGAAGTGATCGTAATTGAATTGCGAATGTGAAAAGACTTTTCAAATTTTGTTTGTACATATTGCGCTCAAATTGATTTATCTTAGGACAAATGAGCGCAATTTTATGTTTTATTGAATTCCGAATGCGGACGGAATTTCCTGGAGAGGTGTAAGCTTTTAGCAAATTGCAATTTGTATCTACATTTTATTTCACTTTACTGGAAAAATCGATTCCATATAAAGGTGCAATAATTATCCAAGTTTCGATAAATATTATATTTGTTGCATAGTAACAAATTAATCGTGCATAATAATATGGTAGAATGTTTACTTTTATTAAAAGTGTTTCAAACCGCAAGTTTACAATTTCTCGGCTGGTATTATTAAAATGACAGAATTAGACAAACAGCTGGTCTCTTTCCTCTTTTGCCTAGGCTAGCCTAAAGCAATAAAATTAATTGATCCTTATTAAACATTTAAAATCAAGCCAATTTTCCACTTGAGCTGTACGATTTTTGAAACATTAAATTTAATTTAATTAAAAATAATTAGCGCTCTTTCGAAATAATTCGGGGAAATCGCAAAATAATAGATATTGCCAATAATTTGTGATTATGCACAACAATAAAAAAAATGCAATGGTCATGTTTAGATGCGATATGATAAAAAATTGATAATGCAAGTGAATTATTTTTTTCTACTAATAATGTAATACACGAACAATCAATCTTAAGTAGAAATAAATTATTTATAAAACTCTAATCAACAATAATGAAAATTAATTACATTCAATAAATCTAGATGAAATATTTCTTATTATTGCTCAACCGTTATTATTTCGTTTTGAAATTTCAAAACAGTTACAAATCATCGTTGTTGAAAAATAATTTTTAAACGGTGCTTTATATTTTCCCCAATTTACATAGTATTTGATTACGAAATTCAAAAGTCCATTCATCGCATCCTTATAGAAAAATATATGTTTGATTGTCACTCATAACAACTAGGAAAAGGAAACCCTATCGCATAATATTTTGTAATAGCGTCGCGACGCCGTTAGGGCTGAAATTGTACGATGAGGGTGTGTTGGTGGTGCAAGCCAGATCGATGCCCTGAAACAGCCACGCCCTTACAGCCTGGATCTTTCAGTATATGTGTGTGGGTACTATGCGAATGCGACCCTCCGCCACTGGGATATTTACCTCTCGTGCAGCTCTCAATAAGGGGTACACACCCTGTCGCACTTGTTTACATAAACCACATGCAATGCGTTTTTTGCGTTTCAGGGTGGTGTAACTGGGGCTTTTTGTAATGCTTCCGATAAGCAAAAAAAATGGTTAAATAATTTTTTTGATAAGTTTTAAATTATTTTCTGCAACACAAATAATTTGTTTTTATTAATAAGTTTTTATTAATAAGTTTTTTAAAATAACTTTAATTTTTAACACGTTTTTTAAATACCCCTTTGTAACAATAACCAATTAAGGGTGGGTTTTTCAAATGCGGGTGTAAAAAGTCAAATATTATTTAAGTTTAAGTATTTAATGACGCTGTGGCTTTTTCAACTTCATTTTGTCACTGTTTAGAAAATGTGGTAAATGTCTAACAGATGGTTGTGTGCTAATTGGTAGCATCTTTTGAGCCTTTTACAAAATGTAAACTGAACTTGATTTATGGCGCTTTTTCTTTCATTTATTGTATCCCAGAGGCAGAGGCCGATTTCTGCTTTTGTCGTTTCGATCTATGTGTTGTAATTATTGCCATTGAAATAAATCTGTCATATACATTTGGCTGGCGCATTTGGCCTTTATTTCCACACGAAAGGCTAGATTTAATTCCAATTCAATTTGCATTGCAGTTGCGATTCCAACTTTTTATTATACATAATGCGTTTTATAATTACTCTTTGCAAGTTTTATATTCCATCCGGCATCCATCCATCGTAAAAATCAATATAATAGTTGTAATTTATTGTAGTAGAAGAAAAACGTTCGGATTTATTTTATAGGATAAATAAAATTTGCCTGAAAAACACCCTTACTAAATCTTTTATTGAATTTTTTTATTCTGAATGTCCAGCTGCTGAACATAACTTTTTAGCTGCTTCTTGTCATAAAACTTCTTTTGTGTTACATATATTTTACTTGTTTTGCAAAAAGTCACTGACCCAATTCTTACATAAGAAACAGAACATTTTCTTATGGGTAGTTTTTAATTTAAAAAAAATCCAAGCTAAATGTATTTAAAAAATAGCAAACACTTTTCTTTTAAAATTGCACTGGCCAAATTCAAATGATATAAAAATGATTAAGAAATATTAAAGTAGTGTACGTCGTTTCGGGATCAGGGTCATACACAAAGGTCTTACAGTAAAATTGCATATCGGTCGTGCACTGATTTGAAAATGACGCATAATCTCTTCCTTGTTGCCGCCACACTCTTTACAACTTGTAACTTATAGACGTAGCACCAAGGTATAAACAAGCCTTTTGACCTTAAGATTCAAATGTACGTTTCCGTTTTATTAACCAACAACAATCGGTTATTTGAGATAATGCATGTAGAAATTAAAAGATGCGTCATTTTGCGGTTGGTGCGTAGCAAAAATAAATTTTATGCGAATTGCTTGATGGAAGAATCATCATCGGTTTGAATATTCGAGTAGGTAGATACATTCTTGGTTGATGATTAATTAGTCGAAAGAAAATTATTATTTATTTTATCAAAAATTATAAACGGAGACCAAATTGAGCCGACTTCTTAAGGTTGTTTCCCTCTTTTATGTTTAGATCACCCTGTATAAATATTTTTTGGGATATTTTTCTTGTATGTTCTATATTTCAAATTGATAATGCCGGAAAATTCGTCCGTTGAAAATTGAGTCATTTTCTTCTGATAAAAAGGGTAGATAGATGAAATTTATGTTGTTTGGGGTGAGTTGTACTTAAAGTGATTGGTGATAGTAAGAATGAGTTAACTCTTAATCATCTTTTTAAATAAAACTTGTTTTAAGTATTTTTTTATGGCATTCAATTTACCAGCACATTGTTGTTAAATATCATTTTAAAAAAATGCAACAAGAGAATGCACCGCATTTTTTATACAAACTTGTTTTAAAATTGTTCTAAAGGCGGCACTTAAAAACACATTTACAAAAAGACGAAAGATTTCATAATAAATTATTATTTATAAAAAATTGTTGTTTAGTACATAATTAGTATTTAGGTTGGCCGCTGGATAATAGAAATTTAATAATTGTCGACAAAGAAAATTGTAGAAGAAACTATTGAGCGTACAAATTATTCTCCGCCATCTAGTGACATAATTTGGCTTTATACTAAAGAAGCCATACTTTGCTTGGTATTTTAAAATTGAATTTTCTCTCAATTGAATTTTTCTAACTAGTTTTAAGCATTGTACCAATTGATGACCATATTTGGTTCAATTTTGATTAAACTTTCTAAGTCAGATTAATCTCTAGAAAACGGAAATTACATCTACAGAGATTAGCGTCAAATTATAAATGTCTTAAAAGGAATTTGATTGTTAAATTTTCAATTAAACTAGATGATATTCTACTGCATATTGCATTGCAGTCGTAAAAAGAACAATATAATTTATTTCTGGAATCTAGTCGTATAAAACTTTATCTCGAACATTACCAATAAGTCATTTTTGATTAATGTTTTGTTTGCTAGAGTCGAGGCTAGAGTATTTATTTCAATATTAGCTTTATGATATTTTTGGATCATTTACATAATAAATAAGTAAATAAATTATGCAAAAGAGCGAGCAATTGAATTAAATCTGGTTTCTTATCGCCAAGTTTATGTTAGCAGCAAAAAAATACAATCAAACGGAAACCGGATGTACTAAAATAAATATTGCATTGCGCCCCCTTTTGGAGCGCAAATGAAGAAAAATCGAGAGTCAGTAGAACATCATTTGGTAAAATGGTCTTTCTTAAATTGATTTAGTGGCACTTTAAATGAAATTTAATTTAAGTGGTATACAACTATACAAGAATAGGTCAATGTTAGTTTAATTAAGATCTATGACATGAAGAAGGTATTACGTTCTATTTACATTTAATTAGATTAGAGATAGGAATGACATAAATCTGGATAAGGAAAGTTTAATTTAAGTGCACTTACATTTAACCCAGGATTTAACGATTTAAAAAAATAACAAAAATGGTCTACAATTTGAAATAAGCCATGAAAATCTTCATATTTATACGAACGATCACTTTGTTCGCTTGCGCTAAAAATAGAACAAAAGCGCAACAGGACTGACATCCTGCAAAAGGATCGGCCGCTCACTAATAATAACTAATAATCAAGTTTAGTGACATTTTACGCCTTTCGCACACACTCACTCACTTACATTCAATTAAAGCCGAACGAATTTTAATCTATTTTTATGTGCCTTTTTTGTTGTTGCAGGCTTTACTGAAAAATTCAGCATCGAAAAGCAAATAAAATCAATGCGCTACTAAGATGCTTTGAATAGTGGAATAATACGCAGTGGCGTATCTTGAATTTGGACAACGGGCTTTAATTAGGGGGCCTTTGTTGGCATGGGTGTCGCATCGGAGGATGCGTACAGCGCTCCGTTTCTAGCGCGGTTGCTACATTCACTGCCTCATCTTAATGTCACCCTACATCCGGTCAACAGTTCTTTTGATCCCAGATCACCTATATATTTGGAGGTAAGATTTTTTGATTTATATGGTATGCAATTCTTCGAGCAATTTTTATTTGAAATTCTTGAGAACAAGATCCCTAGTTTATCTCTAAACTCTGCATTAAGTAATGAAGTCTCTCATTAAAAATAATAATTAATATAAGCTTCCTCAATAAATTACATAAAGTACCATTACTGCATTGCAACTTTCTATCGCGGAAAAATATAAATAAATTTTCATTTTGTAAGAATACAATTAATTAGCCACTAACTAACTAACGAACAAAAATAGTACTTCGTGACGCCAAATCGCAAAATAAAAAAATAAGGACGCTTTCTATGTTCGCAAACAATCACGTCAAATAGGACACTTTAATTTTCCTTCTTATTGCGTCAGGATGCGGAGCAAAAATCACTTTTGAATCACTCCAACTGAATTGAAATATTTTGAAGCGAGATTAGAACAACATATGAATAGATGTGAGAGCAATTCCAATCTGCTGTTGTTGCCAGAGTAATCTCATCTGTATGCAGTACAGCTGCACAGGAAACAAACAATTGGACTTGTACTTCATAGGTATACACAAAAGCACAAGCTCTTCCTTTTGCTTAAAGGAAGTCGTTCGGTTTCTATCTTGCATATATGAATAAAAATATGTAAATAAGAAGACGTGCAGGGAGATATGTTTGTTTTTTTGTGATAGAAATGATAGAATTGTTGTTTCGAATGTTGTTTGATAGATATGGATAGATATTAGCGAATATCAATAGATATTGGAGCAAATTTGTAAAATACATTTAAAATTTATTGTATTTTATGAATCATTACTACTATTATCATGTTTACTACTAATAAAATGTGCAATTTTTATTGCAATATTTTTGTCGCTCAACTTGTCGCAATTCGTTTAAATGTATCCTATCCGAAATCGGCAATAAAATAAGACAAACGAGTCACTAAAATGCGATTTTATTGACTGTTCTATCCCAATTGATGTGTAATGTTGGTTGCTTATATACAATACTACTTGCATTAATTGACAAGACGCTTATCCCTTGAAGGCGTTTTTGACTTATTTCAAATTTTATAATGACCGAAAATCACAAAAATAGTTGAATTAAGGAGTGAAAGAAATCCATTTTAAACTGTTAATTTTTTAACTGTTTATTATTGCCATCTGGTGGTTTCCTAATTTATTACCAATTTGGGTAATGTTGGCTGTTCATACAACCAACATTACATGTATTTTTAAGTATTTTAGCAAAATAACTAAGTTATTTAATTTCTAATTATTATTCAATGCAACATATTATTCAAAAATATATTGACACTTTTTATTCCATCATTAAACTTCTATTATTGCATTCAAATCGCGTGCCAATTAATTGGCAATTTAAATTTCGGTACTCAATCCTCTTCACATGAGGCAATATTACACATCTGTAGTGCATGTTCTGCATCTAATTTGCATATAAAATACATTGAACTATGCAAAGCTGCTAGCCAGATATTTTTGAGGATTAAAATGTGAAATAATGGCAAAAGAATAATTTAAAGTTTAAACGAACAGAACGAGCACTATTTTTACTGAGATTGTCATTGCAATAATTGTTAAAAAATGTATTTTTTGCAGAGTTTGGGCATCTTAGCCTCACTCCCAGCCGCCTGGCTCATCTTCACCCTCCTAGTGCTCCTCATCTACCTCCTAACCCGATGCTGCGACCGCAAACCGCGACCATCGCGCTCCATCTCAGCCCTCAAAATCACCCTCGCCATCGTCAGCGTACTCTGCTGTGCAGCAGTAGGCTTAGGCCTCTACGGCAACGATGACCTGCACAACGGCTTCATCCAACTCCTGGAGCAAGGCCGTCTAGTCAACCATCTAGTCACCAAAATCTGCAATCAAACCCAAGCAATCGAACGTCAACTCCGCATGCAAGCGGGCGCCCAATTGACCATCCTCCGCCACATCTTCGACGACGCCGTCGTCACCAATCGCAGTCTTTACAAGGAGGCCGACGTCTATTTAAAGGGCTTGCAAGGCAATAATACTTTAGCGGCGAACGCCGCTTTGGATATTAGACAGCCTTTAATCTGGTTGAATCTAATGCCAAGTATCGTCTTTGGCGAAAAGCTTGAAGCAGTTCGATGGCCTTTCACAATGGCGGTGCTGAGCGTACTTTTGGTGCTTTGCGTCATATTGCTGGTGGGCGTCGCAAGGCATAATCGCTGCGCTTTGATTGCGTTCTCCGTTTGCGGCTTGTTGGCGGTGATCGCTTCGTATTTGATGGCCAGTATTTATATCGCGTCAAGTGTCGCATTGGGCGATTTGTGCATTGCGCCCGACAAGTTCATCGAGAGTCAAGCGTCGAGCGATTTGTCGCGTGAGATTCTGCGCTATTACACGAATTGCGAACGCGCAAGAGCGAATCCGTTCACACAACGCTTGCGCGAAGCGAAAAGTACGATTGAGAATATGCGGCATAATTTGATTGCGTTGAAGGTGCCAGCGGTCAAGTTGTATCCGAATAAAGGGTTGGATACAAAGATCGCCTCGTTGAATAATGAGATTAATTCGGCCGATGCGACTGTTTCGTCGTTGACGGCGTTGGTGGATTGTCGGACGTTGCATGTGCATTATTTGAGGGGCACGAGGGCGCTTTGCAATGTGGGATTGTTGGGGTTGACGTTTATGTTGGTGTCGGCGGTTTTGGCTGGATTGCTGTTGACGGCCTTGGTTTGGGTTGATTCGCATACGTGGATTTACATTAGAAAGAAGTAAGTGGCGATTTTTTGGAATTTTTGGTTAGGAACTTTTAAATGGCTGTTGCTAGCCAACCAAACTCATTTATGTTTGAATTAGCAAGTTTGTTTTTATTTAATACTTAAATAGCAGGATTAGTAATTCCCTTTTGGGAAAACATTTCCAAGCTACAGAAGTTAATGCAGTGTAATATTTCCAGAGACTGGAAACTATGTCTGATGGCATTTAATATTTATAAATGGAAATGTTAATGACTTTAGAGGCACTGTGTTGTTGCTTCTAAATTCCGCAATGTCTTCTTAATAATTATTTAATCAAATTAAATAAAATTCTAATTGAGGGAAAATTAACGAAAACTAATTAACTGTTCTGAAAGTTTTGCAAATTAGCAGCATTTTGCTGACGAATTAATTTTAGTCGATTAAAAGTAAGGTAACGGTAGATCTTCGTTCTCTTGGAAAATGTGCACTGAACCTTAAGTATAGCGTTTTCAAATGACAAGAATTTATAATTGTTGAAGCGGAAATTTGTTTTTTAATTATAGGAAATAAAAATTGCCACAGTAATTATTCAGCGGCTAAATATTTTAATTCATTTTAAACTAAAAGTATACTTTAGATAGCTCGATTTATTAAATTATTAAAGTTAAGTGTTCCATTGATCTTGGAGTAAATTAATAATTAAATTATGTTTTCAGGAAGGACTATCATCAAGTGAACGAGAACGATCCATTTCTGCCACCACCACAAGCCAGTCAGGCCATCGCGGCTCGGACTCTTCAACGTAGCCAAGGGTCGTCTTATCCCCCTGATACTCCCCCGCCTAGCTACACGTCTGCCTTGATGCATAATAGACCACCACCGCATGCAATGGCTCCCTCGCATGAAGCCCAATTATTACTGTACACGCATTTTTATTTTATTATTATTATTATTATTATTATTATTTCACTATTTCCTACTATTTTTCAAAATCCCTCTTTCAAGCTTTCATTGTTTGCAAAATGGCTCGCCAATTAATTAACAATACGTCCCAATATTAAACAATTCCCAGAAATAATGAAAGATAGTTACTTAATTATTCGGAAGTAGGACACGTTTAACATTAGAACGCACCCTAATTAATTAGCGAGCAATTTAAATGAAATATATTTTCCGGGAATACCCTGACTAATATGCGTGATTACAGAGATGGGTGTGACATGCGACCATCAGAACACCATCGAGGTGCCGGCGTACCTGGAGCACCACCAGGAGTCGGGCCCGGCGGCGGTGGCGCCCATATGTCTCATCTCCGCGGGCACACTCTCGGACGATTGCCGTCCCATCATCACGACCCCGCATTACCCGGCCCCAACAATGGCAAGTACGCGACTTTGAGCAAGCAATGCAAGACATTGGAAAGTTCCGACTTCTACTGAGACAGGGCTGCCTGCAAGGAATTCCCAAACTTCAAAGGTTTGCATTGCGCTCAAGTTCTATCTATTTTATTATTTGCGTTTTGTAGGTTTTAAGTTTGACCAGACCACTACTCCGCAACAGCAACAAATCGAGGCGCAACGCACAGCAAACATCCAAAAGTACAGTTCGCTCGGACGAAGACCTTTGCCCCAAACACCGGATGAGAAGGCCGCTCGGAAGCCGGCAGTGCCAAAAGTACCGGCAACAATTTCGCAAAACGTCGAGATCCCTTTGAATCCAGTCAACTTCCGGTCGTTGCAAAGGGGCGCATGGCAGGATAATGCCGCCTCCACGACGACGACGAGCACCTTTCAGCCAGGTATGCAGTTCCGCTCGTTACAGCGAGGTGTTGCTAGTTCATTCCAGCCGCCGCCCCCGCACACGCAGTTTCGATCCGCCAAGATTCAGGATCAGAACGATGCGCTGTATGCGAATAATGAGAGTGAGAGGCATTTATACGCGGTCACAGAATTGTAGATTTGTTTTTTTGTTTTGGGAAATGCAGGCAGTCATTATTGTTGCAATTTTTTCTTTTCTTTTAATCTGAATGCCAAAATATGGATAATAACAGCTTTGTATGGTAGGCAGCGATCTCGGTTTCGTACAGGGTGTAATGCTATTATTGTCGAGTCAATTTTGCAACACGCTGTAGAAATAAATTACCATTAGGATTAATAGTAATAGCATTCTCTTTCTTTAGTTGGAAAAAAAATTAATAATGGACTGACGATTTGAAACTCATTCCATTTTTACTCGTAATTAGTTAGACACTTTTTCGATGGGAACAAAGATTTCAATTTAATTAAGTTTGCTCATCGTGTTCCGCCGTGACAAAAAATTTGTCGATTTTTTGAAACAAGTACAATGTAACAATAATATTGCATTTGATAAATTATTACATCACAGTTAAACTCGATGTGGTGTTTTACAATTACAATTAATGTAATATACAAGATGGGGCACACATTTCTTGAACGGCCGATTATATTTGACATTTTACAAACAATTTTATTTAAATACGGCCAGAATTTATAGTTAAATCTATATGTTTGTGTCACATTTAAAAATAATCGCTTTTAAAGTAAGAAAGCTATTTGTCCGTTCTTGAATTTTGTTGTAACCCTGTATATAAGACACAATTTTTAAATAAAAGTAGCATTTAATGAGATTTATTATTAAGTACTTGATAACTTTGTACATTTTATTATTCTGAAAAATAAAATAAAGGAATAACTGCCAAAGAGTCATGATTTGATGCTTGTACATTGTTTTTCTGGGCGCATGGACGCTAAGTGTGACTGATGTTAATAATATTATATTAATAAATAATATTTATAAATATAGTTAAGAAATATTAATAAATGTCTGAAATTACATATTTAATATTAAATACCACATAATGCTCTGCAATACCAGAGACTTGTTTCTGTTGTACATTTTTTTGGAATACATCGACATCTAGGCCTGTGAGAATCATGTTTTGAATTTTTATTTTTGTTTATTATATAATATAAAGTTTGTTACTCCAGATTATGCTTTAAATACATTTTCGTGTACATTATGCCATATTATTATATTTGTACAATAATGTATAACCAATACACATTATTTATTTGTACCGATGATTAGAATAATTACTTATTATAACTGTATAGTAAATTTATGTAAGTAAAATTAATTCAATTTTCAGTTTATTTATTTTAATAAATATCTAGAAATTTTATTGCATTTTTTATAACCAACTCCACTCTGGCCAGTTCTTTTGCTGACAAAAGCGGGATCTTCTACATTTAAAAATCCCGTATCCTCGAATGAACAGAATCATTTTTTTTTACGGGTGTTGCCGGCGCGTAAGCTAACCGGAGCAAGTGAACCCTATGAAATGAAAAGATGCAAGCGCTCAGGCCATGTAGGCCCATTGCGCTTGGCAACTTCTCAGCGAGTCTCCATTGTGCTTAGGCCAGCCACATCCAAGAAGCATAGTAGTTTGCCCAGCGGCAAGGTCCTCACAGTAGAAGGTGACAGAACTGTGTCACCCAGTATGTCTCTCCTTATTTTGGCAAACGCCGGACATTCGGAGATTAGGTGGAATGGAGTCTCCTCCTCTTCTTCACAGCATCTGCAGGTGGCGTCTCCTATAAGACCCATGGTGTGCAGATGTTTGTTTAGGGTGCAGTGTCCCGTTAGAAGTCCAACTGCGTTTCGTAACTGCTGTTTGTTCAGTGCCAGTAGTGCCTGTGATCTGTTATTCGAGGGCCCATCTATGAAGAGTTTGCTCTGCCGCAGACCATCTAGGTTTTCCCAGTGTTGGCTGAATTTTGTTTCAAAGCATCGCCCTATTTCGGTTTTAACCGTGTTTGGGGTAATGCCACATGCTGGTTCGGGTCCAATCAGCTCTGATTTGGAACCTTTGTCAGCTAGCAGGCTGGCATTGGACATGCCTGGAATGTCAACCTGCTTAGGAATCCACAGAATGCGAACCCGGTTTTGCTCACACAGTCTCCCCAGGGCTTTTATGAAGTCCTGGAGGAGCACCGAGTTGCTTTGGTACGAACCCAAAGCACCTAGCGAAGCTTGACTGTTGGTGCAGATGGTGAGGTTCTTATTGTGAGTCCCTCGGTTTAGGTTTTCTTGCGCACAAGCCAAAATTGCAACAATCTCCGCCTGAAACGTGGTAACCATTTTCCCTAAAGAAAGCGTGTGGCTATATTTAGGTCTTTCGCAGGTAATGCTTGCTCCAGTGCCGTTTTCGGACCTAGAGCCGTCTGTGAACCAGACCGGTCCACTAGGTTTAAGAAGCCCCTCTGGATTGGAGGTCCAATCGTTTAAGCATGATATGCCAATTTCGTATTTCCTCTCGAAATTAAAGAGTGGTCCACATCTATCCCTCCTCATAGTTGAGGAGTTATGGGTCTGAGTCACGTCGGACCAGACCCTGCTATGTCCCGATCCTCTTATCAAGAGTTTACATTCTCCGCATGACAGTCTGTATGCAGCTCTTCTGGCCTCCGCCTCAACACTTAGATGGAGGGGCATGAGTCCTATGAGCGCTTCCAGTGATGCCGTGGGAGTGGTACGCAGAGCTCCGGTTATACAGAGCAGTGCTTGTCTTTGCACTTTGGCAAGTTGGCTTTGTATGGTGAGGCGTTTGCCGGCTTGCCACCAGACCAGCGCACCATCGGTTAGCATTGGTTTTACAACCGTAGTGAAAATCCAGTATATGATTTTTGGTTTGAGCCCCCATGAGGGCCCGAAGGTTCTGCTGCACATCCATAAGGAAACGGTGGCCCTACTGCTTTGCCTTTCGACGTGTTTTGCCCAGAGCAGTTTTTTATCTAGGATGACTCCAAGATATTTAACCGACTCCGAGAGTGTAAGGGTGTGTCCCGCGAGTTTGGGTTCTTCAAACGAGATTTTCCTTTTGTTTGTGAACGGCACGGTGACTGTTTTAGTCGGGTTTACCGACAGTCCTCTTGCCTTACACCATTCAGTGACTATCTTCAGTGACCTCGTCATAATCTCCGACACTATTTTCGGATACTTGCCGATGGCCAAGATGACAATGTCGTCTGCGTAGCCTTGTGCGTATACACCCGATTGGTTCAGGGCCCGTATGAGTTCGTCAACGACCAGGCACCACAGTACAGGTGAAAGAACACCCCCCTGCGGACATCCTTTGTTGACTTTGACCTCAACGGTCCACCCTCGAGTGCAGACACGACAAGACGTTCGCTTAACATCCTGTCAATCCATCTAACAATGGTGGGTTCGACCAAGTGCTGAATTGCTGCGTTATTTATGCTTTCGAAAGTAGTGTTATCGAAAGCACCCGCAATGTCCAAGAAAGTGCCATTTCCTTTTGCTCAATCGCTTTCTCCACCCGGGAGACAAGACAGTGAAGTGCTGTGTCTACCGAGCGTCCCGATTGATATGCATGTTGTTGGGTGTGTAAGGGTTGTCTTACAAGTGCCCCATCTCTAATGAACCTATCTACCAGTCTCTCCAATGTTTTTAGTAGGAAATATGTCAGGCTGATAGGTCGGAAATCCTTTGCTTGGTCGTAACTGGTACGGCCTGCTTTAGGAATGAAGATTACTCTTGCCGTTCTCCAGGCCACCGGTATGTAGCCCAGAGCCAGACAGGAGCGGAAGAGGTGGTACAGTGGTGCCTGCAGGCAGTTTGCTCCCTCCTGTAATAAGGCCGGAAAGATCCTGTCTATACCGGCGCTTTTGTACCTTTCAAAGGATTTTATTGCCCAATTGATTCTGTCGTAGGTGACAACTTTTGATGCAAGGTCCCAGTCCATCGGTCGACCCCTTAGGCGTGGGGCCCGAGCAGTTGTCAGCCTTGCATTCTCAGAGGCAGGAAGATGAACCGCCGTTAGATGCCTTAGAGTCTCCTCATGAGAAGTTGTGAGCTCACCCGAGGGGAGCCTCAGAGTCGTCAGCTTTGCGTTTCTGCTTTTAGATATAACCTTATTTACCCTAAGAGCCTCTGGAAAACCTTCTATTTCTGAGCAGAAGTTCTTCCAGCTCTCCCGTTTGGACCTGCGTATGAGGTTTTTATACCTGCGTTGCGCGCTTTTGCACAGGTCCCAGTCAGACAGGAATCCTGTGCGCAAGGCGGTTCTCAGTAGTTTACGTGTTTGCACTCGCATTGTTTGGATTTCGGTGTTCCACCAAGTCACCCTTTTCCCCAGTTTTTGTGTCTTCAGTTGACAGTTCTCCTCATAAGAAGATACCACCGCATCCTGAACAAAGTTTGCAAAAGATTCCGAGTCACACACTTTACGTGGTGTGGGTGGAAGGTCACTTAGCTTTGTGCTCAGAGAGACTCTATATTTGTCCCAATCTGTCTTTTTTGGGTTTTAACTGTGTTGTTAGTCTCAGCAGCCAGTTTAAAGACTACATGTATCTGTGATCCGACAGTGACGGTTCGTTTGATTCATGCCAATTGACAATCTTCTGAGAAAGATTGTTAGAAGCTAGTGTGACATTAATGGTTTCCTGCCTGCTCGCGGTAACAAAAGTTGGTGAGCTACCACGATTTAGGAGGTCCAGATCTGTCGTGTAGAGATATTCCAAAAGTTTTTCCCCCTTTAGGTTGACGTCCGAGCTTCCCCACACAGTGTGGTGAGAGTTGGCGTCGCAGCCCATCAGGAGTTCGTACCTTTTGGCCTCGCAAAATTTTACCAGGTCCTCAAATTCTCTGGAGGGAGGAGGCCCTGGCGAGTCATAAGGTAGGTAAGCTGAACAGATCACTATTTGATCCGTTCCGTTTCTACCAGTCGGTAGCAGTAGAGCTACCAGATCCCTGCTGCAAAAGTTGTAGAGGGGTTTGGCCTGTAACTTATCGGAGATAAATATGCAGAATATGCAACAGAATCATACTGATCGTAAAATGAAAGAATGACTTCTCCTCATAAGCGAGATACCTAGGGCTGGTAGAACAGCTTGTGGGGTGTTGGGAAAACAATGCACAATTTATTGAATACTCTTTATCATTATTAATTACGTCATACAACAGGTAATTAAAAAAACACGGAATAACCGCAATCAGAAACTAAAACTACTAATAATACAATAAAACATTTGTCTCAAAAGGGAATTGATGGCCATCACTGGAAACGGCGAGCAAAATCTGGCGCCTCGGATAAGGGATTTTCTTCCTTAAACACTCGCATACTGTTCCCAACAGTTGCACTATCTGCTTCTACTAACTTTTCTCCCTTAAACACTCGCATACTGTTCCCAACAGTTGCACTATCTAGTTCTACTAACTTTTCTCCCTTAAACACTCGCACACTGTTCCCAACAGTTGCACTATCTAGTTCTACTAACTTTTCTCCCTTAAACACTCGCATACTGTTCCCAACAGTGGAACTATCTACTTCTACTAACTTATCTCCTTTAAACACTCGCATACTGTTCCCAACAGTTGCATTATCTACTTCTACTAAGTTTTCTCCCTTAAACACTCGCATATTGTTCCCAACAGTTGCACTATCTACTTCTACTAACTTTTCTCCCTTAAACACTCGCATACTGTTCCCAACAGTTGCACTATCTAGTTCTACTAACTTTTCTCCCTTAAACACTCGCATACTGTTCCCAACAGTTGCACTATCTACTTCTACTAACTTTTCTCCTTTAAACACTCGCATACTGTTCCCAACAGTTGCACTATCTACTTCTACTAACTTTTCTCCTTTAAACACTCACATACTGTTCCCAACAGTTGCACTATCTACTTCTACTAACTTTTCTCCTTTAAACACTCACATACTGTTCCCAACAGTTGCATTATCTACTTCTACTAACTTTTCTCCCTTAAACACTCGCACACTGTTCCCAACAGTTGCACTATCTAGTTCTACTAACTTTTCTCCCTTAAACCCTCGCATACTGTTCCCAACAGTTGCACTATCTACTTCTACTAACTTTTCTCCTTTAAACACTCGCATACTGTTCCCAACAGTTGCACTATCTACTTCTACTAACTTTTCTCCTTTAAACACTCGCATACTGTTCCCAACAGTTGCACTATCTACTTCTACTAACTTTTCTCCTTTAAACACTCACATACTGTTCCCAACAGTTGCACTATCTACTTCTACTAACTTTTCTCCTTTAAACACTCACATACTGTTCCCAACAGTTGCATTATCTACTTCTACTAACTTTTCTCCCTTAAACACTCGCACACTGTTCCCAACAGTTGCACTATCTAGTTCTACTAACTTTTCTCCCTTAAACCCTCGCATACTGTTCCCAACAGTTGCACTATCTACTTCTACTAACTTTTCTCCCTTAAACACTCGCATACTGTACCCAACAGTTGCACTATCTACTTCTACTAACTTTTCTCCCTTAAACACTCGCATACTGTTCCCAACAGTTGCACTATCTAGTTCTACTAACTTTCCTCCCTTAAACACTCGCATACTGTTCCCAACAGTTGCACTATCTACTTCTACTAACTTTTCTCCCATAAACACTCGCATACTGTACCCAACAGTTGCACTATCTACTTCTACTAACTTTTCTCCCTTAAACACTCGCATACTGTTCCCAACAGTTGCACTATCTACTTCTACTAACTTTTCTCCTTTAAACACTCACATACTGTTCCCAACAGTTGCACTATCTACTTCTACTAACTTTTCTCCTTTAAACACTCACATACTGTTCCCAACAGTTGCATTATCTACTTCTACTAACTTTTCTCCCTTAAACACTCGCACACTGTTCCCAACAGTTGCACTATCTAGTTCTACTAACTTTTCTCCCTTAAACCCTCGCATACTGTTCCCAACAGTTGCACTATCTACTTCTACTAACTATTCTCCTTTAAACACTCGCATACTGTTCCCAACAGTTGCACTATCTACTTCTACTAACTTTTCTCCCATAAACACTCGCATACTGTACCCAACAGTTGCACTATCTACTTCTACTAACTTTTCTCCCTTAAACACTCGCATACTGTACCCAACAGTTGCACTATCTACTTCTACTAACTTTTCTCCCTTAAACACTCGCATACTGTTCCCAACAGTTGCACTATCTAGTTCTACTAACTTTCCTCCCTTAAACACTCGCATACTGTTCCCAACAGTTGCACTATCTACTTCTACTAACTTTTCTCCCATAAACACTCGCATACTGTACCCAACAGTTGCACTATCTACTTCTACTAACTTTTCTCCCTTAAACACTCGCATACTGTTCCCAACAGTTGCACTATCTAGTTCTACTAACTTTTCTCCCTTAAACACTCGCATACTGTTCCCAACAGTTGCATTATCACCTTCTACTAAGTTTTCTCCCTTAAACACTCGCATACTGTTCCCAACAGTTGCACTATCTACTTCTACTAAGTTTTCTCCCTTAAACACTCGGATACTGTTCCCAACAGTTGCACTATCTACTTCTACTAACTTTTCTCCTTTAAACACTCACATACTGTTCCCAACAGTTGCATTATCACCTTCTACTAAGTTTTCTCCCTTAAACACTCGCATACTGTTCCCAACAGTTGCACTATCTACTTCTACTAAGTTTTCTCCCTTAAACACTCGGATACTGTTCCTAACAGTTGCACTATCTACTTCTACTAACTTTTCTCCTTTAAACACTCGCATACTGTTCCCAACAGTTGCATTATCACCTTCTACTAAGTTTTCTCCCTTAAACACTCGCATACTGTTCCCAACAGTTGCACTATCTACTTCTACTAAGTTTTCTCCCTTAAACACTCGGATACTGTTCCCAACAGTTGCACTATCTACTTCTAATAACTTTTCTCCTTTAAACACTCGCACACTGTTCCCAACAGTTGCACTCTCTAGTTCTACTAACTTTTCTCCCTTAAACACTCGCATACTGTTCCCAACAGTTGCACTATCTACTTCTACTAACTTTTCTCCTTTAAACACTCGCATACTGTTCCCAACAGTTGCATTATCACCTTCTACTAAGTTTTCTCCCTTAAACACTCGCATACTGTTCCCAACAGTTGCACTATCTACTTCTACTAACTTTTCTCCCTTAAACACTCGCATACTGTTCCCAACAGTTGCACTATCTACTTCTACTAACTTTTCTCCTTTAAACACTCACATACTGTTCCCAACAGTTGCATTATCTACTTCTACTAACTTTTCTCCCTTAAACACTCGCACACTGTTCCCAACAGTTGAACTCTCTAGTTCTACTAACTTTTCTCCCTTAAACACTCGCATACTGTTCCCAACAGTTGCACTATCTATCTACTTCTACTAACTTTTCTCCTTTAAACACTCGCATACTGTTCCCAACAGTTGCATTATCACCTTCTACTAACTTTTCTCCCTTAAACACTCGCATACTGTTCCCAACAGTTGCACTATCTACTTCTACTAACTTTTCTCCCTTAAACACTCACATACTGTACCCAACAGTTGCACTATCTACTTCTACTAACTTTTCTCCCTTAAACACTCGCATACTGTTCCCAACAGTTGCACTATCTAGTTCTACTAACTTTTCTCCCTTAAACACTCGCATACTGTTCCCAACAGTTGCACTATCTACTTCTACTAACTTTTCTCCCTTAAACACTCGCATACTGTTCCCAACAGTTGCACTATCTACTTCTAATAACTTTTCTCCTTTAAACACTCGCATACTGTTCCCAACAGTTGCACTATCTACTTCTACTAACTTTTCTCCTTTAAACACTCACATACTGTTCCCAACAGTTGCATTATCTACTTCTACTAACTTTTCTCCCTTAAACACTCGCACACTGTTCCCAACAGTTGCACTATCTAGTTCTACTAACTTTTCTCCCTTAAACACTCGCATACTGTTCCCAACAGTTGCACTATCTACTTCTACTAACTTTTCTCCTTTAAACACTCGCATACTGTTCCCAACAGTTGCACTATCTACTTCTACTAACTTTTCTCCCTTAAACACTCGCATACTGTTCCCAACAGTTGCACTATCTACTTCTAATAACTTTTCTCCTTTAAACACTCGCATACTGTTCCCAACAGTTGCACTATCTACTTCTACTAACTTTTCTCCTTTAAACACTCACATACTGTTCCCAACAGTTGCATTATCTACTTCTACTAACTTTTCTCCCTTAAACACTCACATACTGTACCCAACAGTTGCACTATCTACTTCTACTAACTTTTCTCCCTTAAACACTCGCATACTGTTCCCAACAGTTGCACTATCTAGTTCTACTAACTTTTCTCCCTTAAACACTCGCATACTGTTCCCAACAGTTGCACTATCTACTTCTACTAACTTTTCTCCCTTAAACACTCGCATACTGTTCCCAACAGTTGCACTATCTACTTCTAATAACTTTTCTCCTTTAAACACTCGCATACTGTTCCCAACAGTTGCACTATCTACTTCTACTAACTTTTCTCCTTTAAACACTCACATACTGTTCCCAACAGTTGCATTATCTACTTCTACTAACTTTTCTCCCTTAAACACTCGCACACTGTTCCCAACAGTTGCACTATCTAGTTCTACTAACTTTTCTCCCTTAAACACTCGCATACTGTTCCCAACAGTTGCACTATCTACTTCTACTAACTTTTCTCCTTTAAACACTCACATACTGTTCCCAACAGTTGCATTATCTACTTCTACTAACTTTTCTCCCTTAAACACTCGCACACTGTTCCCAACAGTTGAACTCTCTAGTTCTACTAACTTTTCTCCCTTAAACACTCGCATACTGTTCCCAACAGTTGCACTATCTACTTCTACTAACTTTTCTCCTTTAAACACTCGCATACTGTTCCCAACAGTTGCATTATCACCTTCTACTAACTTTTCTCCCTTAAACACTCGCATACTGTTCCCAACAGTTGCACTATCTACTTCTACTAACTTTTCTCCCTTAAACACTCACATACTGTACCCAACAGTTGCACTATCTACTTCTACTAACTTTTCTCCCTTAAACACTCGCATACTGTTCCCAACAGTTGCACTATCTAGTTCTACTAACTTTTCTCCCTTAAACACTCGCATACTGTTCCCAACAGTTGCACTATCTACTTCTACTAACTTTTCTCCCTTAAACACTCGCATACTGTTCCCAACAGTTGCACTATCTACTTCTAATAACTTTTCTCCTTTAAACACTCGCATACTGTTCCCAACAGTTGCACTATCTACTTCTACTAACTTTTCTCCTTTAAACACTCACATACTGTTCCCAACAGTTGCATTATCTACTTCTACTAACTTTTCTCCCTTAAACACTCGCACACTGTTCCCAACAGTTGCACTATCTAGTTCTACTAACTTTTCTCCCTTAAACACTCGCATACTGTTCCCAACAGTTGCACTATCTACTTCTACTAACTTTTCTCCTTTAAACACTCGCATACTGTTCCCAACAGTTGCATTATCACCTTCTACTAAGTTTTCTCCCTTAAACACTCGCATACTGTTCCCAACAGTTGCACTATCTACTTCTACTAAGTTTTCTCCCTTAAACACTCGCATACTGTTCCCAACAGTTGCACTATCT
Organism: Cryptophagus acutangulus; assembly: GCA_963556235.1. Lineage (NCBI taxonomy): Eukaryota > Metazoa > Arthropoda > Insecta > Coleoptera > Cryptophagidae > Cryptophagus > Cryptophagus acutangulus. The sequence goes on from OY744571.1 coordinate 136,138, forward strand.
ACTTCTACTAACTTTTCTCCTTTAAACACTCACATACTGTTCCCAACAGTTGCATTATCTACTTCTACTAACTTTTCTCCCTTAAACACTCGCACACTGTTCCCAACAGTTGCACTATCTAGTTCTACTAACTTTTCTCCCTTAAACACTCGCATACTGTTCCCAACAGTTGCACTATCTACTTCTACTAACTTTTCTCCTTTAAACACTCGCATACTGTTCCCAACAGTTGCATTATCACCTTCTACTAAGTTTTCTCCCTTAAACACTCGCATACTGTTCCCAACAGTTGCACTATCTACTTCTACTAACTTTTCTCCCTTAAACACTCGCATACTGTACCCAACAGTTGCACTATCTACTTCTACTAACTTTTCTCCCTTAAACACTCGCATACTGTTCCCAACAGTTGCACTATCTAGTTCTACTAACTTTTCTCCCTTAAACACTCGCATACTGTTCCCAACAGTTGCACTATCTACTTCTACTAACTTTTCTCCCTTAAACACTCGCATACTGTACCCAACAGTTGCACTATCTACTTCTACTAACTTTTCTCTCTTAAACACTCGCATACTGTTCCCAACAGTTGCACTATCTACTTCTACTAACTTTCCTCCCTTAAACACTCGCATACTGTTCCCAACAGTTGCACTATCTACTTCTACTAACTTTTCTCCCTGAAACACTCGCATACTGTTCCCAACAGTTGCACTATATCTACTTCTACTAACTTTTCTCCCTTAAACACTCGCATACTGTTCCCAACAGTTGCACTATCTAGTTCTACTAACTTTTCTCCCTTAAACACTCGCATACTGTTCCCAACAGTTGCACTATCTACTTCTACTAACTTTTCTCCCTTAAACACTCGCATACTGTTCCCAACAGTTGAACTATCTACTTCTACTAACTTTTCTCCCTTAAACACTCGCATACTGTTCCCAACAGTTGCACTATCTAATTCTACTAACTTTCACCACTCTACCACTTCTACCCACTCGGTTTCCGTGGCGCTCGGTGTCTCTTCCCCCACCTGGCTGGCTCGAAGCATTAACGCGCGGTGTTCCCCACTCAAGTGTATGACGACCGATGTCTCTTCCCCTACTTGGCTACCTGGCTGGCAAAAAGCATTAAATTGTATAAAGAGTTGCCTACCTTGATTTGCAAATAGCATAAAATAAATTGGCGCCATCTATTGAATACAACTGAAACTGGTGCGTAAAAAAGTAGTGTTTTGCAAACCATTGTTAATTTTAGTGGGAAGATGGCGCTGTAGCTATTTTGCATCCTATTGATTTTCCCATTTAAAAATAACAACTTATAATCTGCTGGCTGGAAATACATGCAGTTTCTCCCAGTTTGCTTGCAATTCCGTACAAAAGTCGAACTATGAAAAGCAGCCACGCAACCTAAAACCGGCCATTTTGATGGATATTGCTGCATCATATCTCTGCAAACATACAAAACTGATTTCCTACTAGCAAATTCATATTAAAATACGAAGCAAAAGCGTTGTAAAGTAGAAAAAGATTGCATGACACTTCAAATGTCAAATAAAAAAAAACCTAAAACGCAATTGCACTTGCTTCATTATTTTGAAGCGTCTTTAATGCGGAATACAATAGAAAACGAAAAGAATAGCCATTGTACTGAATTTCGTATATTATGTACAGGCTCTCGTTGTTAAACAACATCAACTACATAAAGTATGTAGCGAACCCACCCTTTAGAAAGTAGACTCGGCCAAGCTTCAATTAAAACATCCTACTATCTAGCCTAAAAAAGTAGTCAACAGCTACACATACCTACTCAATATAATTTCGTTAATCTTCGATTGGACCAAAACTCTGCACTTTTATCCAACCCATCAATCTTTACAATCCACTCGACTTATTAGCCAGTCGAAAAAAAAGCGAACCATCCAGAAAAACCCTTGTAAATCGCTTTTTCGCCAATACTAGCTTAATTTGTCTTAATTCCTTGAGATAAGTTAGGGCAAGGCGATTATGAACGTAACCCCAATGCATTGGCAGTCTTAATTTGCTGAAAATAAGCTAAAATATGGGATTAATAAGTAAAATAGTGTTGGAAATGTTTTTGGGTTAGGTAGTATACCTTCGCGACCCGACAAGTCCAGCACACACTGTGACAGAGAGAAAATATAAAGGAAAGCGCTAGTTATTTTACACGAAACGTGCCGACTCAAGTTTAGACAAACCAATGTCGATTTCTTCGTTGCGCGCGTAGGGATTCGAGTGAATTTGCAACGTATGAGTGGCGTTGGATCAGACGACTTCGGGGCGGAGCAACACATTTTCAAAGGCTGAGTTTCTGTAGGTCCCAGTACGTTGGTGTTGTATTAGCGAAAATGAAGTGAATAAACGCACTAGTGTTAAAAATAAATTAAAATATAGATTTATATATATATATATAATATAATTTTTTATTTGATCTACAAGATATATAATTATTGTGAAAATTTCAGGGAAATTGAGCAAAAAATTAATAGTGCTACAACACGAAAAATGAAGAAGGAAATTCGATAAAAGTGTTTTCATATGCAAGTAAAAAAAAATTAAAATTGTGATGGTAAATAACGGCTCGCCCGCAGAATAATGTGAAGTGAAATTCGAAATTCTGTGGTGTGTTTTTTTTCTCCGAAGCAAATCTCGCAAAATTTCGAGGCTCTAATAATTTGTGTGCGCGATGATGATCATCGTGGTCGAAATGAAGTTGAAAAGGCTGTGTTTTTTTGTGAAATAGTGTTTTTCTGTGTGCGCCCAGGAAAAAAACAAAAATTTCTCAATGTGGTGTTTAGGGCACAATGGTCAGAGAGACTAGACATTTGTGGGTAGGCAATTTACCCGATAATATACGAGAAGAGAGAATCAGAGAACATTTCAAACGGTAAATAATTTTTCAGGTTCCCAACATTTTTTTTTATCTCCCCACGATTTTTCTGTTTTGCAAAAATGTTTGTGTGTGTGTGTGTGTGTTTTTTCTCTCCACCAAAAAATTCTAGCTTTACCCGTAAACAACATGGAGATGCGATCAACCACACGAACGACGAAATGCACTCAGTGAGTTCGTTCCTGTATTTTTATTTTCTAATTTGTGTGCTGTGTGTGTATTTTTTTCAGTTGCGTAATATTTATATAAATTACTTACTATTATTATTGGATTTGAAGGCGCGTAAATTTTTTCCGAGTCAATGTTTTCATTCTGCATAGTAGTTTTGTATTGTGGATAATATACGGTACACGTAATGGGTCGTCGTCGGGTGATTATTTTACCTCCCCTTTTCTCTGCTCTTTATATTTTATACATGAGGGGTCACTTTTGTACATGCTGCTTAATGCAACCCTTATTGCGACGAATATTCACAAAAAATCGAATCTATTGACATTTTACACACGTCAACTAACGTATTTTTCACCCAGATTTTAATTATCAGTGTTGCCAAATTTACATTTGACTAGCATATTTATTTTTTTGCTAGTTTACAATTTTGAAGATGTATCTTTAACTACGCAGCGACATTAATGAAGTTATTTTTTCAATTTTTTATGTTTCAGCCTCGGGATTAGCCATATTAAATGAAATTAATAATAAACTTAAACCAGGGATGCCAACTTTATATTTCAAGAATATTGTCAACACAGAAAAATGTTTCTTTTGCACAAATGCACCAATAAAATAAAATTAAGACAAATGGTCATGTAATAAAAATGTCATTACGATTGGTCCTTTCTGAGATTCTGTGAAAATCCATTGTTAATGACGTTTTATTGTCCTAGGCAGGCTAACTGTCTTTTGACTAATTCCCTTTCCTAAATGCTACTAGCAGTACTAAAAATGTAGTACGAAATTTAATATTTTAAAATTAAAATAATGGTTTCAAATTAAAATAAAAAATTATTATTATTCAAATGAACATTCATTAGGACGGCAAAAATCTTGAAAAGTTTTTTTTTTTACAAGAATAATTTGGCTTCTTATTTACCAAAGTTTCTGAACAAGTTTTTGTTTGATTCCCATGGAATCGTTTAAATAATTAAAAGAACTCTGAAGATCATTTAATAATTTGACCTTTTCTAGTCGAAAACTGTTCGAACTTTTTTTTTATTAGATTGGGTTAGAAATTATTAATTATTTTTAAGAATTTTTTTTTTTTTTTATTGAGAATTAGTTCAAAATTATTTGAAAATGTTTAAGAAATTTTAGATTTTTATTTAGATAAGTAAGTATTTGCTATAAATAAATCTATTTATATATTTTATCAAATTCCATTCATTTGACCTGATAAAGTCTGCATTTCAACCGTACTTTGCCATTTATTGTAAAATAAATAGTAAACCGAGGGGCAGGTCACTCGGAAATATGGCGTACAAATTAGAAGAAATACTTCAGAAATACTAAGAAATACATTGAATCCATTCAGAAATACACTTGGAAATACGTAAAGTATTTTCATAAATACCCAGAAATACACTCAATATTTGGATGTTTTTCTAGAAATAGAAATATGGTGTACAAATTTTAGACAGTGGTCTGCCTTCGTAGTACACAGAGTACTCAACAAAACTGTAATTTTACTAAAAATATGAAAATATCACTATAACTAGTAAAAAGTTCAGTTTGCCTTTAATGAAATAAATATAAAGCGCAATAATTAAAATAAAATCAATCACTTCCGAAACAAAAATTAAAAAAAAATTGTTAGTTAAGTGTGTGTATTTCAAAATTGAAAAGTCAAGCACGCAATATGATGAGTGCCTCTGTTGTTCACAAACCAACGGCTATGATTGACAAGTTAAAAGTTAAAAATATTTAACGAAACACTTGAGCTATAATTAAATCGTTTCCTTCGTTTTTGGTTTATTTTTAATTGGGCTGCTTCTATGTATAGAAAATGAAGATTATTGTAATTATGCACGTTGGGGGAACAGAAAAAAAAAATTAAATCATGAAAATTGCATATAAACAGGAAAAACATTTTTATTATGCAATAATGCGACTTTAAAAATATTTTTTGCCGTTCATATATTATTTATAATAGATTTCACTTGACCATATATAAATAAGTTGTTTCATTAAGTCTTGCTCAATCAGTTTTTTTTTTTTTATTTTTCAACAGGTTATTCAATATCTTCTTTATTTTTATCAATTTGTTTAAATTTTAATGAAATAATAATGGAAGTTTTGCTGAACGTACAATTTTATTTATCTCGGGTAGACTAACTAATCTTTCAATTTAACCCTTTTTAAATTTATTTTTTTTTCTTTAATTAGTTAATTAAAAATATTTTGAAACAATTTTTTTTTATTTCAATGCAGTATTGATTGAATCGAATTTCATCTAGTTTGTTAATTAATTAATAATAAATAAAAAAGAGGTTAATGTACTGCTACTTTTGCAATAGCAATTTCTATTTAAAAATAAACTATAAGCAATTTCAACATATATCATAGAAACACTGTATATTTAATTCGTTGATGTAAATCATTACAAAAATAAAATAAAAATAGATTTGAACGAGCAAAATATTACAAAAAAAGTGAATTTATTTTATTTGAAGCTTAATTTTCAATTTGCTCAGCAAAAAAATAATTCTGAGCCTGCAGAACGAAAACATGATGACTCATATAGAAACGCTACTAAGTTTCTTATTTATAGGTGTATAAAATAAAATGAATTCGTCATAGGAAATTGCAATTGATAGTCTCTTATCTTGAGCGATACGCTTTTAAATGGTAACATACACCCAGAAAGTGCGAACATTATTTTTATTTCAAAACTGCGCATTTATATGATCCAAATAAAAATTTGGACGCCTTATTTTTGAATTTTTATACCCAAAATTTGGTTAAACAAATAAATTGTTTCCAGAATAGTTTGTAGTTCTAGTATTTTTAAAAACACAAGGACTCGTTTTCTAAATCTCACAAAGAGAAATAAGTTTTGAGTGTTGTAGAAATGAATTTCGTCTCCTACCAGTTTTTTATTATTTTTATTATTATTTCCGTAAATATCGCTTTCAATTTACCAAAACTTCTATTATTATATTCATATAGAAAAGTATTGTACAAAAAAAAAAGTTTTTAAGTGCTTCGCACAAAGTTTTGCTCGTGAAAATACTTAGCATCAACTAAATCTTTTTCGTCACCTCTTCCTGCCTATAAATAAAAAAATTATCGATTTTATTATATAATATTTATGTTTATTTTATGAATAAGAAATTTTGATTTGTTTTCGTTTGAACTTCAAGGCAAGTTGCGTAATTTTTAAGTATAGATCCTTAAAAATTAAAATATGCAACACATAAGCGTTAAATGATATTTGATTAACATTAGCATTAGAAAACTATTCAAAATCCAAGTTTATCGTAACCTTCTTAAACAAATAACAAAAATAAACGACTACACATGGATGAATTGTTTAAATATTAATTTATGGTACATAAAATCATGCAGAACAATGACATTTATACTTTTATTTTTTTTTAAGTGCTGTTAAATAAGTGGGCGTTTCGTTTAGCAAATATAATATATACACACACACACATATTTATGATAAACTGCCACGTATTTTATTATTTATATTTTAGATAAAATTATATTTAGATAAAATTGCAACAAACAAATTTCGTTATTTGAAAACTCGTGTGAAAATAATGAGTCTTAAGTATTTTTCTAAGAACTTTGGTTCGAGTTTATCTAGTAGTTTTCGAGATATATGGTTTTATAATAAACAGACAGACATACAAAAATTTAAAAATGGCGTGACAAAATCAAAATTGTAATTTAAATGGAATAAATAATTATTAGTTATTGGTAAATATTTGTTTACTATATTTTGTTTACTACATACATATATTATTTATTTATAGTTAATTTTTTTACCTTTGCGAAAAATAAAATAATATTGTAGCTGATTATATGAAAATCGAGTGAATGCGAATAAATGCAAACGTGATAGATCAGAACTTTGTAAGTAACACGATTTCAGAAATAGCGAATTATTAAATTACCTTTAAACATGCAAAAATTCTAAATGCCTATACGTTGTGTTTTGTTTTCAACAATCTTATTTGCCATGTCGCATAATCAACAATAAATAAATCGCGTACATATATACTATAAAGAAAATAGGGTTTGTCGCTATATTTGGACATAAACGCAATGTTTTGCAATATTTATTTATTATTCCGAATGTCTTGTTTTTCCTAGTTTAACATACGTTTGCAAATTTTATTACATACTACTACTTCTACATCAACAAATGTGGAAATACTATTCACTTTTATAAAAACTGCGCATTTTATAACTGGAATAAAATTTTGGTCAAATTTTATATCATGAAATAAAATTTAAATTGGGATTCATCTGTTTTAACTCTTCTGGAATTTTTCGTAAACATTTTAGGAACTCTTAGAATGGTCCAAAAATAGTCAAACAATTTATTATGAATTTTTGAAAAATACTGGAACTTTCAGAAAGTTTCCAAAAGACACGTTTAGAGAAGTTTTGAAACTTTTTCGTGCTTCAATTTTTTACCATCCATATTTTCACCAAAATAAATGTTCGCCACAAATAAAATAAAATTTTTACTACACTACTTGCATATTCATTTTCTTCTAGTACTATTACTATAGTTTAAACTATACAACAGAACAGTATAAAGTGGAGTGAGGTATTTTATATTATATATTGTGACGTCACACGACCTGGTACAGCTGCTTATATAACAGCTTGCCATGTTGCCACATCATTAAGTATATAAAAGCAGTTTGATGATGGCAATGTTGCCAGAGTTCGCTCATTTTATAGGTCCGGTCGCTGCTGTTGTATATATTATTATAGAATAGAGAGAAAATTCTACGTATGTATTATTGTGTGTGTGTGTGTGTGTGCTTTTCTGTATATAAGTCCTATAAATGTATATACAATTATTTAACTATGTTACATCTCTTCGGAAGATAAATATGGATTTATTTTGTTGCGAGCCAGTTGTACAGTTAGATTTTGCTAGAGAGCGATTTTCTTATTTTATCCACAATATTCACAATAATTTTAGAAAACTACTACAATTTTTTAAAAAAATTATATATAAATATAAATGAATTAATGTCTTTCCATAAATTATGAAAATCAAATTTTAATCAATATATAATAAATTTGATATATGTAATTTTTTTAGATCTTTCGACATCGAGAAACAAAATCGAGTTTAAAATTAAAGACAAAGTACCTTTTTTAAAAAAATCAGGTGTTTATTCCTTCAATTGGAATAAAAGAATAATTGATAAATATATAGATTAATTGAAAATTTCAAAAAGATTAATTATAATAACACTACTTATATCACTACTGGTACCTATTCTGTTCTGACCTGTGGGTTCTCAGCTGATTCCTGAACCAAATCAATTGAAGCCCATGTAAAATTTTTACCAATAGCGTAGAATATCTTATAAGCACCAGCGACACGCTAATACAAAAATAAAAGATTATATTCATACGACGGCACTGAATGACAACAAGACGAAAACATACGTGCATGTGCTTCTTTGTCATTCACATTGATTGTATTCATAAAATCTGGGAAGTCATGTCGCAGCGGTGGCAGACGTACGTTCCTGTTGTTATTGTTAGCATATAATGTAATGTAAGTAAGTACGTCAGCGCATTCGATACCACAGGTCAGAACGTAAACAACTTCACTTTATTTAGCCTGATGATGAGTTTATACTGAACTCGAAACATGTTTTACTTGTTTAATCAAAATTATTATACGTTGATTAAAATTTGATTTTTATAATTTGTGGAGAGACATTAATTCATTTATATTTATTTATAATTAACTCCACTTAAAAAAAATGGATCAACTACTACAACTATATACATATATGTAATTTATATGATGTATTCAACAACGCATGTATTTTATTGAAATCTACTCGGAAATCTACTAAAATTCGCTCAAACCATTTTTTAATTAAATTTTGTGGAAACGTTTGCATCTCCCTGGACTGGAATTTAATTCGTTATTTAATTACCAAACCACCCATTGTTTTTATGCATGAAATATGTTACATAACAGTTGAATTCCTTGTATTTTTCGATAATAGTTTTTTCCCAAACAATTATAGAATTTTGAATCGCAAAAACGTTTATTATTGGAAATGAAATAATTCATTTTTATTTTTACAATAATACAAATATTTTAATTTCCGGTGCCAAATATGAAAATAGATTTTATTTACATGAATTCTCGTTTGATTTTTACGCCTATAAACTTTCATAATGATAAATCAGTGCACAGACGAAATGTTATTTATAAACATTTGAAAAAAAAAATGTTAAAGCAATCTGTTGTGGTATGCCTTTCAAAATTTATATTTAACCCTACACGACGATGCACATAAATAAGTATATTAAGGCATCCAAAAATAATCTATGTCTGGTTTTGGCTCTTTTTTACCTCCATTTCTAACAAACTAAAAATAAGGCAATTTTTTAGTAATTTTATTTTGTACAAAAATAATCTTTTTTACTCTTATTTTATTCTAATTAAAAATGAACTAATTTTTCTACTACAGAAAAGGCTGGTTTTTTACTTATATTTTGAAATTAAGTTTTAATGAAAATCAAGTTTGTAATATGTTTATAATAATTTTTTTGTCTAAACTGAAAATAGAGCAATATTTTTAATAGTTTTTCAAAATAAAAAATAATCCAACGTGTGTGTGTGTGTATTGTTATACCGGTACAAATGGCCTTGAAAGAGCCATATTTAGCACCAAGTGAGAAAATGAAATTGTACATCAGGTAGAATAAAAAACAGAAAAATAAATATAACCTTACTCTAATTTTACAGCATGCATGACTGGCCACACTATACGATTTACTTCTTTTTTTTTGTCGGCACACTCGATTGTATTTTTTCTGCAGCCCAATAGAATAAAACAAAATAAAAGCGCGCATAATTTGTAAAAACCATCAATCAATTGGTTGGTTCGATCTTTGGAAAACATATTAAAGTAACGATTTGTGAATTATTCATTAGTAACAACAACGTTGTTTTCGTATGCAAGGAAGTAATTTCGAATAAAATTTTATTCAAATTATATATTATGTATACATACATAAAATTCACGCTAAACTAACTTTTCTTCATATCTTCTTCACCATCTCGGTTCGCTTTTATTTTTTTTTTCTTGTTGGTAAAATTTAACTGTTGACGAGGCAAGTGAATGTTAAATCAATAAATAATGCTGCTGATGGTGAACAGACGGCTATTAACATTTTATACCTTCATAAATACATGTATGTAGTAGTAAAAACTAGTGAAACATCTGATTCTAATTGTCTAGTTGCTAAACACAATGACAATTTCATTTTGTTAATTAAAGACTCCAAATTTTCTGGATTTTTCTTTCTGAGATTTTATTAGAGTCCGGGCTTCTTGGAGACTACTGCACTTTTTTCAAGTTTTTTAGAGAATATATAGTTCCCAGAATTTTTAGAAAAAATTAATTGGCACAAAAAGCCATGCGAATTTTTTAATAAATTTTTTTCTTACACATATTAAATTTATATGTAACGGTATTTTTTTGTATCTGCTCTGTAAAACTAATCCCCATATGTGACTATGCCTATCTTATAGATTAAGATTAGCTTTTTGATAGAGTGCATTTTTGGCGTTTTAGAAGTACACTTTATGTTATAATATCGAAATAAAAAGCCCCATAAAAAAATACGTTCTGCTTGCCATGCTATCGGGATCCGTTATATTTTCAAGATAAACAGATCACTGAGTGCACTTTGTAATAAAAAAGCACATTTAAAAAAGTCTATCTACAATAATGCAATAAGACAATAATAAATAATGCATATAAAAAAGTAGAAATATATTTTTTATAAACATTTTAAATGTCAATACCAGACCATTTTTGCCGAAATAGTACCATCTCACAAATGTAATTCAATTTAAATCAATGCCAATTCTGGGTTTCCAATTCAGGAATGGAAATCCCCTACTCAATTAAAATTTGAAATTATGTTTATTAATTCAGACTTAACGATCCCAAAATAAATTGTTAATCAGGTCTATTTTTGAGCTAATTTTAAATTAAACCCTGACACTATCAGATCGACCCAAAAATAAATAAATCAGGTGCAATGGTAAATTCTCAGCACGTGGAAAATTCAATAAAATATATTTTTCATAATTTCAATAGTCCTTTAAAAATTCCATGCATTATTAAAGCATTCGAAAGCGATTTACAAGATAAAGTTGCGCTTGTCTGCTTTTACAATTTTTTCCTTGCCACTAAATAACTGTAATGAATAATCTCAAGGAAGTCAATTATTGTGCAGAACAAGAAAATTAATAAAAAAAATAATTGAAAACCTTTTACTTATATACATATTTTACCGATACTATAATAGAAATTGTCTCTTTTATAATTAACGATCAGTTAGTATTTTATTTGTCCTTCAAATTATGATCACCAAACTAATATAATAATTTATGTTTATTACACGTTTTATTTTAATTCGCTATAATAATCAAGGCTGCCACATTTTAATTTCCTATACCAAAACAATTGTTTGGAAAATTGCGTACCACACAAATAAAATCCAATCAACATTTCAACCATATAAGTACAGATTCAATTAATTTCCAAAAAGAAAATAATTATTATCGTATTGTGAAAGAAAATTCATTACGTATGCGAAGGAAATTTTCTCTTCTATTATTCTACTAATTAATAAAATTTATTAATTAATCATAAATGCCAAAAAAAGTGGGAGGAAAAGAAACGAGAACGAAAATAATTTGTCAATCACTTACTTTATTCTGGTGGTCAAGGAATAGCGCTCTTCATGCGACATCAACAAATCCCCTGTAAAACAAAAAAAATAATCAAAAACTTATAACCTAGAAAAATTACTAACCTAACCAATAAAAATCAAAATTCTATTCGAGTGTGCTGAAAATTCATTTTCCTAATTACGTCACACTGTGTACGCTATTACTACTATTATGATTGTAATAATAGTAATAATAATTTTGGAAGCAAGCAAGCAGGAAAAGTTCCTTACAAAACTTTTCCCAGTTCCTTGAAGTGAGAAAGAGAGCGCGTCACGTTGCCTGATGATGATGATGGTGGCGGTGGCGGCGGCGGTGTCACACCCCCCTATTGCATCTACACCCCCTACAACCAGTTTCCTATTTTACGCAACGCAATGCTAAAAAGGGGGGATGATCCAGCCCGAGGAGGGTGGCCTTTTATATATACGCGCGTCTATATATATACATAGAAAGCAGGAGAGAGTCCTGCAAATTCGCATTTCGTTTCCCGGCCGTAAAGTAGCACGGGCCCGGCGAAATGATGAATTCTCTCATCCCTACCCTTATGCGGGTGGCAAATCGATATGCAACGTTGCCGAATTCATTCCTCTTCCGCGGATGATGACAATATTATTCTTGTAGACCAATGTTGCCGTTTGTTTATTGTATGAGAAAAACGGGATGGCCCGGCCCGACGACTTTAGTCTGCTGACTTTGTGTCAGGAAATGGGAATTCCAGTTTGCTATCGTGAACGACAAACATTTATCATTTTTATATTGCTCTGCTCATTATTTTTTCGCATTTTGCGGTTTCTGGCTTCCTGGTCAAATATGTATTTGATACAAAATTGTTTGGTGCGATCAATTTCGCAGTTACGGGAATTTTTGAAAATTTTATTTAATTATCTTACTTGTGCAATGATGGTTACTTCACAAAAGATTATTCATCGATTATTAGTTAGATTTATACACTTTAATCCACTTTTACAACACCGACTGTTATTTACAATTTCACTTTTGACCTGACGAGTGACGTTCTTCTCTGTCTACCAACATTAAAAATTTAAACACAAAAATATCTAACCATACTACTCCGTGGTGCCAAATTCAAAATTTTAAATAAGAATGCCACACTCAATCTTGTATTATTACTAGAATTTTGAAAATTACATTAATATTCGATATTTGTTTTTTTTTCGTGCACAAAATAAAAGCCTGTCAAACATAAAAATTGTAAATATTATTACTTTGCATAATTACTCGACATAAAATCGACCACGTTGTATTTTATAATTTTTATCTATTTATCTACATGCCATGTGCACTACAACATTCCCATAAATAAAGATAATAATAAAAAAGGCTATCAAGTACATTAATATGAAATTAAAAAAAAAATGATATGCTGCAATAGTTAAAAATATTTTAGCTGCAATAATTTATGAGTATATGTATTATATTATGTAAAAGCGAATAATTTTTGAATAGAATCGATACAGAAAATTTATTTATGTACATATTTGAATACTGAATTCGATTGAAATTGTTTATTATAGCAATGACGTTCGTAAAATACGGTTTATTATTAACTTTTTAATTGAATATTCATTTTCAAGGCTACCTAAATATTAATTTCCTGTATCGATTTCGAATAATCGGATTTGTTTTTAACAAATAATATAACATTACTACAAAATAAATAAATTTGTAACGCCACCTTAAGATTGAAAAAAACGAACGTGCCCGAGAAATTAGTGTAAGAGAACGCACCCAAGCTATGACATGACAGTTGACAGCTAACCTAAAAGGCACTTGTGTCGGTGAGTGAACTTTATAGTTTTTTGTGATTATTTTTTAATCAGAATAACTTAAATCTTGTGGGTAGAAACGTAATTTCTTACTCTAAGGTTTAGGGCATTGCTGTTTTTGTTAAAACCCGCGAATCCGAATTAATTGTAGTACTTCGTTACAAATTTAAATTTTTTTGTAGGCGCCGCGCTGTTTTGAATATTACAAACTTTTAAATAGAAAAACACCACATTAATAATATAGTATTAGTATAAATAAACAAAATTGGCTCAGTTTCAAACTTAAAAATAAAATATATTAGTTTGTTGCAATATTTCTGAGCGCGGGACATAAAATTGGAGGACATCCTGTATATTTGCGCGCTTCAGTTATTTGCCAAAAAAATTAATTCTATAATGTTGTTGCATGAATAATTTAATGAATTTATTAGTAGTGACCTAATCAGATTGTTTGTGTTGCAGTAAATTATTTTATTTTTTTGGCGGTCGACCTAAAAAATTTGGTAATTAATTAATTAAATGCACCCTAATTTCGGTGGTATCAAGACGTACCAGTTGTTTATGATAAAATATAAATTTATTTTAGATTTATACAAGAGACAAAAGCCATGTTGCCAGTTTGAACAGGAAACAAACTAGAATGAACATCTGTGTTCAGCCATACGTTAAAAACGAAAACAAAGCCTTTTATATAAATATATTTTTTATTATTATTACTTTATATTTTTCCAACTCGACTCGGATAATATAACAATAAAAATAATCATAAAAAATTTGTTTTTAAACCCTCGGTACTTTTTTAGTACATCGAGCATTTTCTAAATGGAATATAATGTACAACTTTCTTATTTATAGAAAATGTATATTCTCGGAAAATTATAAATATCAAATAAATGCAAAGTTTACTGGGAAATTCTTTGTCAGACGAAAGAATTTTCTTCGGGAAATTATTTTGAAATTTTTTAAGTATGTATTTATTTTTTATAAATCCAAGGAAATATTAAATTATAATTAGCTAATATTTTATTAATTTATTTATACATACAATATTGAACTATCTAAATATTTGTCCCATCTTCACAATTTTAAATTAGCTTGTCAGAATTTTGCTTTATAATACGAATGAAATTAAAATATCTACATAATTACCCATTATTTTCATGTAAACAAATTACAATTAATTTTTGATTGACATTACTATTATAATTATAAAAGTAATTTCACAAAAAAAGTAGATATTGTAAATAAAAGATCAAATATTTAAACAAAAATAGTTTTAGTTACACTCGAGGTTATACTTGTAATCATTATCAAATAATCTCAATTTTTTATCAGATAAGCCCAAAAATATGCAATCGAAAAACGTAACTAATTTAATAATAGCCCCTAAAAAAATATTAATAATCAATTTGTCGCAACATAATAGCCAATTTTTCACGTGGAGCGCTCTATTCATTATTATTATTATATTAGTATACAAAGTACAATGTAATATAATAAATTGTTGTAATTTTTCGATACCAAATAACAAAATCCAAGGCCAACCATCGCATTATTTATTTTTAGTATTATATCTACCACAATATAATTTTTGCACTATTTATTGTGACGATAGAGAGAAATATAGCGAGTGGTCTACAAAAACTTTTAAAATTGTAAATATTCCAGGCAACAATTCTTCTTTTTTTTATGGAAAATATAACGAGTTGTCTAAAAAGTTGTTGTCTAAAGATTGGAATATAACGAGAGGTTTAAAACATTGAAAAAAAATTAGTAAATTAAGGCGAAAAATGAGAATGAATATGAAATGAGGTAGATAGTCATTTATTAATAGTATATCTCGATTGTTGTTTCATAGACTACGTGACTTAGGTGAATGGACGGAAGCATGGTTCTTGGTGGCACTTGTTTTTGCAAGGCGACCAGAGAAGTATATGATGATTATATACACCACATAAATTTATGTTGTTTGCTTCGGTGCTGACTCATCCAATCATACTATCTATTCCAAAAACATGCATCGCCATCATTTTTTTTTACTCTACTATATAAATATAAATATATTATTAATATCGCTTATTATTATTATTTTACACAGCTAGCAGACTTTACAATAGATAATGTTTCATTCTTTTGTTTTTTCTTTATTATTGTTATTGTTGTTTTCATTTACACAAAGCATATTGTTGTTGTTCTGGATTATCTTGATGCAGTTTATTATATTTTTCCTAATAACAAAAGAAATCTGCATTGCGAACGATATATTATATTTCCCGCCTTTATAATAGAATCGTCCATTACGTGTAAAGTACGGCCATTTCATAAATGCGCTTGATAAACTATTTAGTAACTTAACCATAAAAATCAAGATTCGAAAGTTGACAAAATGTCATCTGTCACAGTAACATGGTGGCGGCGTTTCCTATACAACTACACAAAATGTCCTACTTTGGCAGTTTTAAATTTTAAATTACATAAAAGAAAAAACATAACGACGTGTGGGCTGGCGCAATAACTACCTATTTCAGTTTCGAGTTCTATTTGTAGTAGTTGACCATGAATTAATATTTTATTATAAATTCAAAATTAAAAACTAGAAAATATTTCCTACAATGCACTCACTGTCGTATTGTACCGTTATCAATAAACAATTACTCATAGAAAAATGCATCCACAATATTTTTTCTAAACTAATAATTTATCGAAACTATCTTTCATATCAAACCTACTTTCTATAATATAAAACTGGACTCATATTACTACATCTCTCTTATAACTGGGTGTATACAGGCACTTAAGATAGGTTCTTCCAGTCGACCAACCCGCTTTTCCTTGCAATGCAAACAGTGCCAAGTGCATTATCCAGTTGGCCAACGATGCAACGTTGCCAGTTTGTGGTTTGTACTGACGTCACTCACGGCACTCTTGTTGATTTATAATGAGAAACAACCGAACCTGCTTCTCGTCTGTGTAGAGATGTGTGCGTGATGCTTTTTCATGTATCGAAAAAACAATTTGCTTCGCGCAAATCTTGCTTGCAATAGCGAAACTGGATATTGATCTGTTTTCCTATTAATTAAATTGATTGGCATTGCGATAGTGATGATGGTTTGTTTTTTGGGACAAGTGAGCCCATCTCTACATTAAGTCGGCCTTTGCGAGATAAGATTAGTGAACCAATAAGAGAAGTCTGACGAGATCTCCAGGCTGAGAGATCATGCAAAACAAGTCAGGAAAAGAACCATCAATGGTGAATTACAAAATTATACAGTGATTCCTCTATATGTGGCTATTTATATATTAATAAAATTCAATCGTTCGAATTGAAAGAATAAGCAATTGAGCTTTGGAGGATATGTGACATTAAATGGCTGTGGTACTACTATCAAAAGTCAATTCCTAACTTTAATATAGAATAAATCCACAACAAAATGATCTTAAAATCAATTTTGTTAGAATTGTGTAATACTAAACAAGAAGACTAAAGTCAAGTCGACTATGTTCTGACCTATAGTATCGAATGCGCTAGACGTGCTTTTCTATTGCTATGCTTTGCCAGCGCATTACGGGTACATGCAAGCATTTATAAGAACGTAAGTCTGTCAGCGCTGCGACATGACTGCACAGATTTTATGAATACAATCAATGTGAATGACAAAAAAATTACGTGCACGTATGTCTTTCGTCTTGTTAGTTTATAGTTTTGATAGCCTTCTTCAAAGCTATATATTCAAATAGAAAATAACACAATCGACATTTCTTATGTAAAGAATTGGAATTTACAATTGAATCGACGACATATCCGTACCAAATAAAGAATTATTAGCAAACAAAAATAGAGGCCAATAAATAACTACATACAGCGTTTTTATGAATACGTATATTTTTTGTTAAAATTGTTTTAAGCATGTTTTTCTATTCTAAGTGCTATATTTTTGGATATAAAACAAAGGTCAAAACTATTCCAATCTCACAATTTTCGATTAAATTCACTTTTGTATATGGATTTGTTTATCAATCGATTTTGAGTAATATGCGTTGTTGGGCTGCTTTTATAAAACGAAACATGTATAATTATTAGTCGGGTATAATTTTAGTTGCTTTCAAGGCTATTATACTACACACATATATTATTGATCAAAACAAATGATTTATTACACGATGTTATACAAACTCGAATAATTGCCCTCCAAACAACACCGAAACTGAAACAAAACGTGATTTCAAAACTTTCCAAAACTACTTCGTTCGTTCCAACTTGAAATTTTATTTTAATTAATTAAGTTTCGATTAAAAAAAACATGAAGTTCGAAATACGCGCTTTTTTCCAACGTCATTAGGTGCCTGACCAATAACGCTTTAGTTGAAATACCTAGCAATTACCAAATGGTTTTCGATTAAAGTTAAAGCCACCCCCTTTCTCTATGTACCTTTAATACATCAGGAAAAAAGAAACGACGACGAATGTCTCTTACATGTATGTTGTACGAATACGAATAATATAATACACTGTCCTATAATACGTTTAAGCAATCGCCCAGCTAGTCAGTGAGCATGATTGTATGATTTCGATGTGCAGTATTCACTTGGTCGAATGTGTAGCACACGATACAATAGCATTCATTGGGAAAGCTGGCGCGTACACAAGCTGGCAACGTTGCACATTACTTGGATGGGGCCATGTATGCATGATGGGCGGAGCGAGTCGGCGCAATGCTCTCCCCACCACCGATTGCTATTCTAGTAGGCCTTGCTCTCTCTGGTCTGTGTGGTGTCACCACCACAACACAAAATCGATTTAGCTTTGCCTTAAAAACAATTTCGCCCAAGTTAAATTGGACTAGATAATACGAGAAAAGGCAAAATAAAACGGAAAACGTAATTAATTGGTTCCGTTTTTACGTTTTGTACAAACACTAACGCACGCTATTTTTATTAGATAAGGAAATTATTGCGCAGCAATATTTATATAATCCAAAGATCACTGATGGCACAATTTTAATGTACATTAGTAATCCATAAACAAAACAAAAAATAGTGGAAGAGGAAAATAATTGCCTGCAACAGTGCGGCGACCACACCCTAAACTTATTTTTAAATATGGCTGGCTGATCTAATCTAACAAGCTTATGCAGCAAAAAAACACAAAAAATAAACACTGCACTTATTACTAGACTAGTGAATAATCCTGCAAAGAAAGAATAAAAATAATAATCAACAATAACGAATTGTTGTTGTATGAATCAAATCCAATGAAGGTTTCTTGTAAAATGGTACGCGACGCTCTAAACTGCAGCGGTTTTTATACTGCGGGTTGGTTGCGCATGATCAGTTGGCCTTGCCCCTCCAACACCGCTCGGTATAAAATAAAACGCAGAGCATTCCAAAGGGCATCGGCGCAGGCCGGCAGACATTTATAACTCTTTGGGTCTGGCGCTGTAAAGTTTGACACGTCACAAACTCATCGCACACATGCATCCCATCGTTCCATCTTCTTCTAGTACATTGCTACTTTGCATTACGTTTTTCTTGATCAATATAAATATCGATTCAACTTTCTATATGCATATTGGAATAAGATATATGTGAAATAAAATAAAAGGAAGTTGCTGCAAATTAAATTATTTCATCTTGATGCGAGTTTTATTTTTGCTTTTATTTTTTTTCGAATCTTGGTCACGTTTGGTAACATTCGCTTTAAGTTAAATAAATTGAGTTACAAGCAACAAGTACGGTTCTATGGGGCTAAATCAATAAATTAATTTTTTTCAATTTGATTACGGACAAACTTTTTCTACGAACGTTTCGCTTCTTTTCTATGTAACGCCTTGGATAAAAAATCCTTAATATTACGAAACGTTTGGAACCAATTAAAAATTAGGTCACAGGAAAAATTGGGAAAATTCGATAAGCGCGCAGAATGTTTTCAATTTAGTGAGTCGTCAGCTATTTTATTTATTAGTAGAATAAAAACTAATTCTGGGAAGCATATTTTTTATAAAATACGAATGAACATTAATTGGAAATAGCCGTAATTATGTATGAATGAAGTTTGCCACATGCAGTTTGTAACATTTTGAAACATTTTTGCAAAACAGTTCTTTATATCCGTGATTATGATTATGAAGCTTTGGACGTAGTGCTAATAAATGTGGTTGGTTTGATTTGCAGGTATGGCCGCGTACAGAGTGTTAAATTGTTGCCAAGGGTCACCAAGGAGGAGACGGGCGAGATCACGATGGCGTGCACGGTGGCGTTCATGGACATCAAAAGTGCGTCCAAAGCCCACAATGCAGAACTGAAAATCGACGATAGGACTCTGAATACGGAGTACTATGAACCTGCTGCCATTCCGTCCGCTGCTTCACCGCAGAACACGCCCTCCCCGTACTCTACCTCTCCTGGTACTACCAGATTTCCAAATGGCCATGGGTAAGAAAATAATACGAAAAACTTTTTCCTCCTATTTTGTCGTTTTGTGTGCCATGCAACCAACATGCAATAGCCACATTAAATATCATCATAGTCTGTGTGCACATTTTTTTTCTTGTTGTTTTTATTTTTAAATCAGAGCCAACCTACGTGATCGCACAAATTACATGTTAAAATGTAATTATTCTTTTGTTTCTTGTTTTTTCGAGTGTGAGTGTGTGTACTGTGTACATTTGCTATATTGTGCTTAATGCAATTTTATGTTCACAAAATGTAGTAGCAGTGGCGTAGCCAGAGAGGGTACAATATAGCCTCTCATCCCCACCCTTGAAAATTAATTTGTGACGTTTTAACATTCTGTAAATTCACTTATTATATTGCCCCCTTGGATAAATTAATTTGGGTGCGCCACTGGCAATCGAAAGAGAAAAGTGGGCTTGACGCGCACCTTTATTTATTATTTATTTTTCTAACACACCTCCACACATATTACTGCATAAATAAATATGAACGGAAAGAAAAATTGTCATTTTGATGGCTTCAAAGGTGCATTATTAACAATAATCAAACGAATTTGCAATCGTAATATTTTACGGTAAAATAGATATACGGTTGTAAATTGTAAATGAAATAATTGCACGTAGGCAGATAGTCAACCCGGAAAATGCATATTGCATTGCTCGATCTAAATTATAATAAAATATATTCCACACTCATAATAAATTTCTCGATCGTAAATCTCTACGACCTGTTCAATAATTTTTGTTGTTTATTTCTGAATAACTGTAATCACATGGCCGGCTACGTATAACTGTGTGTTTGCTAGAAAGAAAATGTATGTGTAATATGCTAATTATTTCAATTATTATCATAATTATGCATGTATTGGAAAAAAATTATCAACGCATTATTAATGCATGTTTCTAAGCTTCGAAGAATTTAGCAAATGTATTTTCTAATCAATCCATTATTGGGAATAGATAGAAGATAGGCGCTTACACATATATTATGGTAATAGTGGTACTACTACTATAGTCTCACAAAAATAAAAATATTTGACTCGTAAAATATCCTGAACTAAAGATAAAAAACTAATATCCTGAACTAAAGATAAAAAACTATTTTTAGAAAGCAATACAATAATATGCCAACATTTCGTAGTGGTACCAAACATTTTTACTTTTATTAATGTAGTTCTTTTTGGTACTAATATTTTGTTTACTACTAATTTTTTAATTTTCATATTATGATAAAAGAACACAAAGTCTACATATTAATTTTTGTATCCTGAAGTGGTACCACATTTGGCGATTTACAATCATTATTGTAATTAATGTTTGATAGTTCCAAGAATCTTATCCACTACGTTTTCTAATCAATAACTATCCAATTTAAAGAGAAACACTGCACATTATAATAAAAAGCGATTATATTAAACTAGTTCAAATTGAAAAGTAGCAATCTCGCAATATAAACAAAGCTTTTAGTTTATAAACAAAAACCATTTACGAGCACCAATTAAAATCACATCAGAGATGATCTTTGTCTCATGTCTGTACTTAGTTTGGTAATATTCTGTGAATTATCTCGATTCACACTTTTCCCATCCATCCATCCATTCTACCTGGCCCTGCTTTAAGGGCTGGGGGGTCAAAGAACCTTTATTACCCCCAAACAAATATTTGTCAGACTTCCAAACTAATCAGTCACTGAAAGTTCGCTTTGTAAGAAGCACCATGTAAATAAAAATGAACAAATGTGCGATGGTTGTGAGAAATGTTTGTTATGCCACCAGGTCATCTGAGGAACATGGTGGTGCTTTCCCGGAGCGTTTCTACGATCGATCGACAACCCGGGTAGGCTCTGATAGTGAATTTATTCGTCGCACCGGCTACCATGAAACAAATCGGGGCCGTAATCGAGATCGATCGTATCGCAACGGACCTTACAATCCGCTTGCGATCGAACGACATCGTGTTAATAATGCATGGCAGTACGACAATTTAACACGATACAACAACACAAACACTGGTAGTCAAACGGAAACAGGGTATAGTACAACGCCGACCGACACCAGCGAGCGGCGCAACTCTGATCAGGGTGGTACCAAGAAGAAGACCAAGTCCAGGTCGGGTTCGAGGACACCTTCACCTTCAGGGAGCACTAGCAGCCGATCACCATCAAGGTATTTAATTAGATGGATTGTATTTGAGGTAGTACCAAATAATTTTGAAAACCAAAAATTGTAGTACTAAACATTTTCTTGGATTTATTGATCTAATCTAAAGTTGCGGGTGTAATTTTGCCTTTGGGGAATTTTGCCCAAGTTCCCATTTCTTAAAATATTTAATTTAAAGCTCCAAGGTACTCCCTTTCGAACTTCTCTATATCGAGAGTCGAGGTCTAACTCTATACTAATAAAGATAATGCATTGAGAGCTTAAAACTTGTGAAGAATTTTATTCCAAGTAGTACCAAATACTGTTGGATAACAAAAATAGTAGTACTCACTTATTTTTTTAACTTATTGCTTCAATTTAAACTTGCGGGTGTAATTTTGCCTAACGAAAGTCTCGACCAAGTATCTTTATCAAGACCTTTATGTATCAAAATAGCTCCAAGGTACTCGCCTACTCTTGGTCTTGGACACCTAATAAAAAATGTTAAATTTGTATGAATTGTGTAGGTCAAGATCGAGGAGCAGTAGTAGTTCATCCAGTTCGTCAACATCTCGCGACACGAGTTCTACAAGTTCGCCCAAGTCGCGCCGATTGGCATCGTCTACAACAGTGGTGCATTCGGACGACAGGAGGCCATTGGCAATCTGCGTGAAGAATCTGCCATTGCGATCGTCCGATACGTCGCTCAAGGATGGACTGTTTCACGAGTACAAGAAACACGGTAAAGTGACGTGGGTTAAAGTGGTCGGTCAGAGTTCGGAACGGTACGCTATAGTGTGCTTCAAGAAGCCGGAAGATGTGGAAAAAGCGCTGGAGGTGAGTTACGACAAGTTGTTTTTCGGGTGTAAAATCGAGGTGGCCGCTTATATGGGGTACGATGTGGAGGATAACGATTTGCGACCGTACGAAGCGGAAATTGATGAGTTCCATCCGAAGGCGACGCGAACTCTGTTTATCGGCAATTTGGAAAAGGACGTGACCGCTTCTGATCTCAGAAAACATTTCGACCAGTTTGGCGAGATTATCGAAATCGACATCAAAAAGCAGGGTGTAGTGAGTTCGTATGCGTTCTGCCAATATTCGGATATTGTGAGTGTGGTGAAAGCGATTCGGAAGATGGACGGCGAACATTTGGGCAACAATCGCATCAAATTGGGATTTGGCAAATCGATGCCGACGAATTGTGTGTGGGTGGACGGTGTTGGAGAACACGTCACTGAAAAGTACCTGAAACTTTTATTTGAACCGTACGGTGTCGTTAATAAATTACATGTGGATCGGGAAAAGGGACAAGCGCTCATCTCTTATGAGCAAGTGGTTGCTGCTCAGTCGGCTGTGAATAAAATGCGCGGGTTCAGTTTGAAAAACAGCAAGATCCAAGTGGATTTTGCCAGTCGGGAGTGTCAGGAGTCGTTTTTTGAACATCTAGAGAAACAAGGCACTGTCTTGGATCGCACTGTTTTTGATGAACGGCGCGATTCTACGTCCAGGAGTTTTGACTCGAATAGATTTTCAAGGTAAGTCATTGCGATACATCTTCTTTTTTGAATTTATTTTAGGAAAACATTTTTTAACTTTCTTCAATGTGTATCAAAATAGTTAGACTAGTCTAACCATTTCTTTAACTCCAAAAAAACAATCTTAACATGGGAGTCGAAATAGAGTTTGACTACCCTCTATCAAACCATCACACATATAAAACCCTTATTCTTGTGCACCAGGTATGACACTCCGACCCGACCAAGAACATCATCTTATAGTAGTCGGTCCAGTGTAACGGCCAGTCAAATAACATCAGCGATTCCATCACCAGGTACCCCGGGTTCTGTAACGCCTCGTGGTACCGGCTCGAGGTCATCGCGTACTGCTGCCCGTTTTACAGAGTACTACGACCAAGCAAATCCCGAATATCCTGAACGACATTTTCGCAACTACGACGAATACAGTCAAGGTTCACCAGCTTCACATGAAGATGGCTACGAACACGAATACGCTTACAATAGTCCAACACATTTAGATCCAATGGAAGCACGCTCGTTGCAAAGTACCGACACCAGTGTTCCATTTGCACCACCTGACATCCGCAATTTGCAAAAAGAGCGAGTCCATCTGCTGGAACAATTGGAAGAGTGTCCCAGTTCCGGGGATGAAGTGATGAGTCCAAAGAAACGGTTAAAGTTGGACATGCTGGAAGCAGCTGTCGCAGGTGATGTCATAGTGGAAGCGAATCGTGATCATAGGAAAGTGATGGAAGTACGACGATTGTCGGATGCGGCCAATTTGAAACATCACTCTTCGCGCCGACCATCCATCGATTCTGGCAAACATCTAACAGGAGGTGCTGGTCTTCGGGATTTAGGCCACGAACGGAACTATTTGCCGCACGCGATCTGCAAGCGACGGAAAACCGCCAACAGTGATCAAGGTGGTACCAAAGTGCATCATTACGACCATTCGGGATCGGAAAGTGTTAGTGGTTCCCGGCCTGGTACTCCATTATGCGACGAACGACCTGAGAATTTCCAACCGAGCGAACCTAGACGGATACCAAGAGAACGCGAAGGGCCTCTTACATTACCTCTGCCCCGATTTGCTTCTCAAATTATAAATCGAGGTAATTATTAATCGTTTCTTCTTAGTACTAGCGGTACTAATTAAATTGATTGATTTGTTACAGGGAGCGTTTCTGTGGCAGGAATCAAAGGCCAAAAAGACAATGTCCTCTGCAGCCCACCAGCGGCTGTCACCAGTCCAAGGATATCAAATCCACGACCACCTAGTCCAATCCACGTGCCGCCTCCAGCATCGCCACCTCCACGACCACCCAGTCTCAGCTCTAATTCGAGCGACAGTGATGGCACACCGCCTAGTCCTTCCTTAGAAGAACGCATTCGCTCGTTGGATGAAAAGTACGAGAAATGGTCCGGTACTCGAGCACTTAGTGCTGCCGGTGGTGGAGCACTGGTGGCAATGATGGATGCCAACCGCGAAAAGTTCAAATCGAAGCACAAGCTGCTGCATTTGGACTTGAAAGAGGTGCAACCATCGGAAATTGTGAAATCTGTGATGGCAAAACGATCCGTTTTCGATGAAGATCTGAAACGGTTGGAAAATGTTGGGGAGAAATACGAACCGAAAGAGTTTAATTTGTTTCCATCGCGAGCTGCACCCACAGCAGCTCAAACTACAGTACCTGCAACGCCCGTGCCGGCGACCACTACACCGCCGGCGACTCTAAAACTAGCACCCGTTATAACTCCTCCACCGCAACCCCCCAAAACACCAACCATCATGCTATCGCCTCGTTCAGCTGGTATGATACATCCAAGCAGCAAACCGCCAGCAACTCCAAATCAAAATTGCCTTGATTTAATTGCAGGTGTTGTAGTACCAGCTGCCAAAGGTTTGGGCCTGCAGTACCCATTTCCCAGCCATCCACCACCAATGCATCTCGCCACTGTGTCGCCCAGTACGCCACCTCCACCGACAACAGCCGTTACACCGACAACAACAACAACAAGTACAACAGCAAGAAGCAACAGCCATGGTGACAATAGACTCAAATCGTGTGTTAGTGCTTCTAGTGATAACCGAACATCTAGTAAAGTTAATGTAAATAGAACTACGATAGGCCCAATAATAATAAAAACTAGTGAAAAGAACATCATTCCTAATACAAGTGAAGTGTGTACGACGTCGATGATGACGACGTCGACTGCTGCAACAGCGACAACCACCGCGAGTGCTAGTGTTGACCAAAAACATGTTAAAACTGTGCGCGAAGTTAAACCATCCACGGATAAAATTGCGGGTCGCCGCGATTCGAACTCCAACACCTCGAGTTCACCACGTCCCGATACGAAAACTAGAAGAAACAGTGATACCAATATACCAGCAACGACATCAACATTGATCGACGATCAGCGTTTAGAGAAAGCTCGCTTGGAGAACGAGCGACTTGAAAGAGAAAAGGCTGAAAAGGAACGATTGGAGAAGGAGTTGATTGAGAAGGAGAAGCAGGAGCGCGAACGTTTGGAGAAGGAGCGCCTGGAGAAGGAACGTCTGGAGCGCGAGAGCGAGTTGGAAAAGCAGAGACTAGAAAAGGAGCGACTAGAAAAGGAGCGGTTGGAGAAAGAGAAGTTGGAGCGGGAGCGCAAGTTGGAGCAGGAACGGCTGGAGCGTAAAGAAAAGGAAGAATTGGAGCAGCGATTGGAGAAGGAGCGTGAACAGCACGAAAAGGAAGAACGGGAGAAGCGCGAAGCGGAAGAGCAAAAGGAGAAGGAGCGGAAGCGCGATGAGGAGCGAAGCAAACATAAAGAGGACAATCACGAGAAGAGGAAGGATGAGCACAGACATCGAGAGAACCATAGCAGTAGCGAAACGAAACACAATAGAGACAACCATGTCGATAAGAATCTATTTGAAAAGAACACCAAAGATAACCACGAGTCCAGTAGAAGTAGTCACGAAAAATCGAAACATCACGTAGATAGAGATGCGGAACGCCGAAAGGAAAGCATCAAAGAGAATAGGGATAATAATATTCACGACAAGCACAAAAACTTTTCCAGTGAAATCAAAGAGCGTGCAACTGTTGAAAGTCGACATTTATCGCTCGATATGGATCGCAGTAAAATATTTGAAAACAATCTGAACAAACAAGATTTGAATAAACGCAAGGAGCGCAACAACAGCCTACCGGGAAATATTAGTAATAAAAGACGCATTAGTTCGCACGATTCGCTAGAAAATTCAGATGAACTCAAGCGAATTAAACTGAACCCACAGGATCATAAGAAACTATCTGAACGAAGAGATTCCAAAGATAGCAATCGGTCCGAGGACAAAACCAAAAGCAACTTCAATAAACATAAAAATAATTCCATCAAGTCACATGATAAGCATAACAGCAGCAGCGGCGGCGAAAAATTGAGTGAAGAACGTCAAAGACAAAAGGATAAGGAACGTGAAGAGCGGCACAAAAACAAGCACAAACTTGAGAAGCAAAAACTCAAAAGCAAAAGTCGAGAGTCACCATCGACACCTAAAAGTCCAACAGAAAAGGATTTCTTCACTCGGCTTGATTTGCGATCTAATGAAGAGATTGAGAAGCATCAGCAGCGTCGTGAAGAAAAGCGCGAAAAGTACGATGACCGCCTAATCAAGAAAGAGAAGCAATCTGATAAATCTTCATCGAAGCCGAAAGAGGAAACCACTCCAAAGAGTAGTGATGAGCAGCGCAAAATGCAGAAACGCATCCGAAAAATGACGCAAAACAGTTCAGATAATTCCGATTCGGATGAGCCGAAGAAACATTCCATCTTTGACATTGTGGATGATGAACCAGCGTACATTTCGATGTACGACAAAGTGAAAGCGCGCAGCTGTAAAAACATGCAGAAACAAGAAGAAGAAAAGCGTCAAGAGAAAATCAAAGCCAAGTTCAGTCAGTTGAAGCAAAGTCGCGCTAAGCGTGAGGAGAAGAAACGTTCTACTTCTTGGGATGAAGATTCGGATTCAGATATGGATTCTAGGGCGGATAAGTCCGAGATGCGAGTCAAGCGTATTCCGAAAATTATCGCCAGTTCTGATGATGATGACCAAGAGCGCAACAGTAGAAAGAAAGATCTTTATAGCGACACAGATTCCGATAATCACCAGCATCGACCAATTAAGTCTGAACATGATACCAGTGAAGATGACCGCATTCGGACGAAGAACTCGCAATTCAAAGGTTGCAAATCGCGAATTGCCAGCGACTCGTCGGATGATGACTACAAAAAGGCTGAAATTAAGTCCGAGTTGTTCTCTGATATTGAAAATGATCAAGGATTCGCTGATTCTGAAGAGAAACCGTACAGTTTCAAAGACGAATTGGAAAGAGTCATGATTAAGAAGGAGCGGCAAAATAATCGCCATAAGGAGTTGACTGAGCAAATATTTGGGGATCTAAGATCGCCAGACATTACATCCGAGAAGTTTAACAATCGGCATTCGTTTGGCGATAATTCTTCAGATGACTATTCGACTGATTTGAAGAAAGATCGTAGCGAAAGTAGAAAGAAGCATAAGAAGAAGCAGAAACGTCAAAAGCATTCATTGAGCAGTGAAGAGTCGTGCAAATTGGAATCGGTAGTTGAATCCATCCAAAGTGAATCGAATTCGGAAAAATCGAAGCATCACGATAAGAAACGCCAGCATAGTAAAAAGGATAAGAAGCGTGACAAAACGAAGGACGAGCGAGATAAATCAAAGAAATCCAAGAAAAGCAAATCGGATTCCAAATCCGATTCCATCAAACGTGATGACAAGATGGAAAAGTTCTTTGGTTCTTTGTCTGAAGATTCTGAGAATGGCATCAAGGAAAAAGAACCCGAGGCCATTATTGCACCGCCAAATTCGTTTACGAATAAATTTTCGGAAGAATCATTGGTTCCTAAAACGCCAACTATTACTGCTGCATACAACAGTGAGTCTGATCGCGAAACAACCGAAAGCAAGTTGTTAGATAAGGAGAAAGAACGGGAAAAGGAAGAACATAAAAAGCGCAAAGAAAAGAAACGCCGTGAGAAAGAGCGAAGATTGCAGCAAGAAGCAGCAGCTGTGAATGATGCCAGTATGGATTATGCGGATATGGCCAAACAATTAGAAGCAAACATTAAAGACGAAACCGATGATGCTGTTGAAGAATTTCCCAGTGTTAAAACTGAACCGGAAAGCACTGTTGAAGAGTCTGCCTTCAAATTCCAAGATCTCAATGAAATACCAAGCGAATTCAAAAAAGACGAACGCAAGGAAAATAAGGAAAAGAAGAAGAAACGCAAAAAGAGCAAGGAAGAGAAGCAAAAGCACCATCACCATCATCACCACGATAAAGACAAGGATAAAAGCAAAACGAAAACTGTTGAGGAGGTGGTTAAGAAGGAGCCTCATTCAATTGAAGAAATCAAAATTGAAATAGAAGACATCAAAGCTAACACTTTAGAAGTTCCTAGCACACCTAAAGATGCCAAAACTTCACCAAACTTGGATCTTTCAATATCGCCAATTACACGCGAAGCAATCATCAGTCCAATCCCAAAAACGCCAACCACCTCCAAAGACAAGAAACGCGAATCCAAAATTATTCCTGGATTTGGTAGTGAAATTGATGAGTCTGCTGTAAAATCGATTTGCGACTTTGTCCAAGTCAAAGAGGAAACACCCGCAATCAAAGTAGAAGAACCAAGCGTGGAGAAACCAGTCGCTATCCCAACTGTAGAAGAAAAACCAAGAGTTGTGATTTCCCAGGAAGAAACTGAAGATGCAGTCGCTGCTCTTCTGGGAGAAAGCTTTGGTGAAACGCAGTTTGAAGAGTGTTGCTACACTGAAGAAATCCCGGTGGTAGTCGATCAATCATCCAGCCTAACTGAAGACAACAATGTGCAAGATGATGAGGAAATGCGACAAGCTGTGCAAAGTTTGAGTGCTACTGATCTGGATGTTAAACCTGAGACTCCTCAAAGTGAACATGAATTGCAAATTGATACTGACACTGATGAGCAGGAGGAGATTTCCTTGCGGTACGACCAGCCACCAAAGACACCTGACATGGCTGATCTGTTGCGTCCACCCAAGACTCCGGATATTCCCAGCTACTTTCGTAATAACACTGAAGATTCCTCCAAAGCTATTGCGCATTCTTCGAATGTTGCTGTGGTGAAACCAACAACTACTACAACGAAGATACATAATATTGGTAGTCCACCATCGCTTACACCTATCAAACCATTACCAGCTGTTGTGGCTGAGGTGAAGAAGAATCTCGATCAACAGGATCTACTAGCAAACAAAAGTCTGCCATTGCTACCGGAGCAACATCGATCCGTTATCTCGCAATCGTGGTCTGTTGTTGAGAAAAGAGACGCTCCAAATAAAGTTGAAGTCAAACCTGAAGCAATTAAGGAAGCTCCAATTAAGACTATGTTCAACACTCCACCAATGGTCAAAATTGAACACTCTTCTTTCCCTACGCTTTCAAAGCCGCATTTATCACCAATTTCGGAACCAAGCAAAATTCAAGCTCTTCCAAAACTAGACGTTTGCACACCAACTCCAACGTTGCACAATCTACCAGCGCGGTCTCCATTGCAAATCAAACCATCACCTATTGAGGCAATTGTTCAGTCGACACCAAAGCCGCTCAATCGTTTGCCAATCACTCCAGTCATGGCTTCGAAACCACTACAACCAACCACCGTTATATTACCACAGGCCAAACTTGCTCATTCCATTGATCCACCGAAGCTAGTCTCAGCGTCCGATCATCGATTGCAACCGACGCGCATGGAACCAGCAAGAATGGTCTATCCAACATCTACTATTCAGACACCATACACCAGTTATATGCAAACGCAACCACGGATGGTAGTGCAACCGTTCAGACCATTACCACCTTCGCAAGGTCTTTTGGTGCCTTCTCGACATATGCCACCAAACAACTACTCGGCATTCAATTACAATGTCCCTCCTCAGTTAACTACTAAAGAGCCAGAGAAGCTTCCAATGGAAGCATTGAAGTTATCTCCAGTTCCGGTACCATCCAGTTTGGTGTCATCTGCTCCAAACACGTCAAGTGTCCAACCAAGCATAATCATCTCCAAACCGTACATGCCAGTCATTCAAGAAACTTTACCACCGAAACTGATAAACCTCAGCAGCTCTAATGTTATCAAGCCATTGCCTCAGATTGACACCAGCAATGAATTTTTGAAGGTGGCTGAGACCAGTAGAACATCGACGCCTAGTCCAGTAATTGTTGCTAATCCGAAGGAGAATATCGTCGTTCCTGAAGTAAAGATAGAAAAAGTTGAGGTTCCTCCAGAAGCACCATCTCCAGTAAAACTCGCCATTGAAGCAATGACTGTCGAATTGAACGAGTCATTGAAGAAGGATGATATTCCTGTTGAAGTTGTTAAAGAGGCCGTTAAAATTGAACCTAAGATCATTGAGGAAGCTATTGAAACTAGTAGCAAAGAAGTTCCTCCAGTTCTGGTTGACCAGACAGTTATCGAGCAACCACAACCGGCTCCAATTGTGGAACCAGTGTCTGTTATCCGAGAAATTGAAAAGTTCGATGAGGAAAAAGCAGATTCGGAAAGTACCATCTCCGATATTAGTAAGGAGCGCTCAAGTGCGGATATTTTGACGAAGGACGATCCACTTGATACCAAAGAGGACAGTGATTACTGGTCAGCGAAAGAAGTCAACATCGATTCGGTTATTAAGACACTTTGTTCCGGGGATGAACTTTCAGACCATAGTAGCGAAATTGGTAAAGATGAATGGTTTGATGATGCTCATCAAATCAAAGCGGTGACCAAGATTGAAGTTAAGGAAGATGCAATAGTATTGTCACCCAAAATTGAAGAGCCAATCATCCCCGATAACAAGTCCGACGATTTTGATGGACTGGACGAAGGCATGATGGATGACGAAGAGAAAGAGGTCAGTGCTCGTGGTGCCCGAAGAGGAGGTCGTGGCGGTCGTGGTCGTAAGCCTCGAGGAGGAGGAGCAGGTGGTGATCGTGGCGGCATTCAAACTCGTCGTGGTAAAGCAATTAAAGATCCAGTGCCTCCAGTGAAACGTGGTGGTCGCGGTGGTCGTCCGAAGAACGAGCGGAAAATTATTAAATCCGACTCCGAGAATACATCAACAGATATTTACGAGTTCCGAGATGATTTCGATGATACCAACAAGGAACGACCAAGATTGATCCTCACTATAAAATCACCGGCCGTTTCTAATGCGAATAGTACCACTGCAATTGTGAAGGAAGTTGCTAAAGAATTGGTCAAGGAAGCTGTTAAAGAAGATCAAATTGTTGGAGCAGCTCACATAAAACCAGTTGAAAGTAAGGAAGAGTTCATATCGCCAGCAGCCAACACCAGAAAATCGCGCAGACTACAAGAACGCGACGTGTCCAGAAACAACGTGGATGACACAATTGAAGATGTGGTTAAGAACACTATTCAAACTCGAGCTGCTGCAGCTGCTGCTTTGAATCTAGCCACTGCTACAACTACTCCAAGAAGATCCGGTCGTCAACCAGTGCCCAAACAACCGCACGATGTTCCACGCAAGTCTCCACGTGGTGGTCGCAAGAAGGACCGACGTGCTTCAGACACGACTGACGATTCCTCTGAGGAGAAACCAGTCTTGGAACCAGTGCAAATCATCGAGAAACCAATAGTGAAGGAAGACAAACCCGGAGGAGTTGTAGTGGTAGTGCCTAAACCAGCAGAAGTGCCACTAATCAAAGAGAAACCGCATGAAGGTCTGAAAGCTACAATGCTCCGTCGAATCAAAGGCGAGATGAATGAACCAACCAATTTGATTGATCCAGTTACTGGTTTGATCACACCAATGCGCGAGTGCGAGGAAGGCCGCTACATTCCGTTGCCTGGTTCCAATAATGAGCATCGTTTGGTTATCACTAAAGGAATGGTTAAACCAGTCGATAGTAAGCAACCATCGGTGATCACTAGTCAGGTACCACCACAACAAGTCACAGTAGTACAGCAACCGAAACCACAAAGCCTGAAAGCGCACGTTTTGTCTTCGCAAGCGGCCAAAGCAGCCACTGCTGTTGTCCATCATCCAGATCCTCCAGCCGCAACTATGCTTGTTACAAAGCCAACGATTACACCACCTATCAACCAGCACCTGAACGTCAACGTCTCCATGGCCATGTCAATGCAACCTACACATCTATCACCAAAACCGCAATTATCACCCAATCAAATGGCGACATTGAGCAAACAGCAGATGCTGCAAGCCAATAAGCAATTGGTGAACAAATCGCACATAGTACCACCGCAAATGGCTCATCTGAAGCAACAGCAACCCGTGCTGAAGCAACAACAGCAGCAGCAACAACAAGTCATCATTAGTAAAACACCGATGGTGAAACCATCGCATCAAATGCAACATCTGACTGGTTCGATTGCGAGTCCACCCTTGGGTGCTAAGCAACGAGTGCTCCAAGGTGGATCCGGACCAAAAGGTGTGATGGAACCACCAAAAATCGATGTGGGTGCTGTTATGCTTGGTGGACAACGGGCGACCAACTTATCACCACAAGGCCAAGCGGCTGTTCGACTTGCGGTTCAAACTGCGGGATTGCCGGCTTACGAAGCCAGTTTGGTAAGTTCGTCTTCTCTTATTTTCGCTTCAGGTTACTAACAAGTTTCTTATTACTAACAAAAATAATGCAGCATGGAGAACGGGGGATTTATAGTAAATGTAGCCGGAGTCCGCCGCCGGCACATCAAAATTCACCCTCACCTCAGGTGATGTGTTTTCCTATTTTATTTTCATTATTATGGAAGGAGGGCGAAAGTTCGGGAGCAGATGCTTATTGTGTTTCTTTTGCAGGGTGAAGCTATAACGCATTTCTCACCTGGCAGTGTGCCTCTTCGATCGCCCCATGAACTACCACCTGCCCACTACATGCATCCGTCTCATGTTATGCAATACCAGCAGTTTTTGCGACAGTCGCCGTACATGTCTGGGTAAATAATTTGTTTTTATCGATTAGAAGTGTTGTTTCTCATGCGGATTAATTGACATTTTGCAGATCGCGTATCGTGCCGGTCGGAGGTGGTCTGGAAAAGACAGTAGGCGGAGGTGATGGGCAAGAGGGTGAAGAAGCTCCGGTCACGTCACCGCCGCTGGAATTACGAAGACCGGGATCTGTGGGATTGGCATTAACGGGACGTGGAGCGGCAGTGCCTCATAGTTTACATTCACCGCACGACAGAGCGACTGGTAATAAACATTTTCTTTTTTTTTTTTTTTTTTTACTTTGAGCCATTCAATCAGTGTTGTATTGTTTCGTTCATTGTAGCAAATTGCTTTGTTATTATAATGATTGGAAAATATTGATGATATTGCAATATGAATGCGATAAATGAACAATGTATTGCTTTTTCAATGTTGTAGGCGTTTTTAATTAATTTTATTTTAATTGAATAATGAGTAATTGTTTTCTTTTTGTGGTGTTTTGCGATAAGCCATTTAACGATCGTTCAAATTCTATTAACTTTGAGTATAATGGAAAAAATTAATTAGCGTTACCTGAATTAATGTTGAATTATAGTTTCTTGTAGAAAAACACTATTTTATTACAAATATCCTTCGTGGTATTTATTCATTTATTATAGCGTTTTGACGGTTGAATTTTGGTTATGGCGTTTCCCGTACCGTGTTTCAGCGGTACCAACTTAGATGTAATTTAAATATAATACGCTAATGACACCATCTTATTGACAGATATAGCATAAGTCTTTTAAATCAACCTTCCTAAAATCTCATAAAGATGAACCTAACTGTATCAATAATATTGCGTATTGAATTGTTATATAACCCAATTAACCAATCAATTGCAGACTCTCCACAAGTGGGCCAAGTGTACAACGTCCATTCGTCCCGCTTGCAACACTACCATTCAAACCGCTACTACGACCAAGCTGCAACCACGGAGCCGCCTCCAGCCCACCGCCCCCTAACATCGCACGGTTCGTTGACTGCACTTGGCAGTGACCGACCCCCCATTTCACACATGAGTCCACTAGGCAACCCAGACAGGCCACTCAGTTCGCACATTCAGCCCGATCGGCCCCTCAGCACTCATATGGGTGGCGGAGGCGGCGGTCTGCCGACGACCGATCGCTCTATGACCAGTTTGGAACGTCCCATGTCGGCACATAGTTTATTGGGTGCTGCTGGCAATTTGATGGGAGCGGTAGCGAGACATGTGCCCGCCGCCGATGCGCCTACTAGTCAACGTGGCTTACAAGCCGCCACACCACCACATGCTAGTCAAGTTCCACCGCAGGCGGAGAGTTTGTTTATGTTATTAAAGGTATGGTTTATTTTTTTAGTCATGGTCAAACAAAATTAACTAATTCGTTTTTTATGAACAGCAATACCCATGTATGTGGCAAGGTTTATTAGCGCTGAAGAACGACCAAGCCGCGGTACAAATGTATTTCGTTTCTGGTAATGATGAAGTTGCGAAGTGCAGTTTGCCAAAGAACATGGATGGATCTACACCACCTTTGAGGATTTTTCAGCGAATGCGATTGGAGCCGCCACAAGTAGAGGGCGTTGCTCGCAAGATGCAGGTCAGTCTCTATCTCTATAATCCTTCTGACATGTGTCATAAAAATGACAATGGTTTAATATTTTACTGTATTTTTCTAGATGGAAAACGAACACTGTATGCTACTAGCATTGCCGTGTGGTCACGACCACATGGACGTACTGAAACAATCAACTAACCTAACTTGCGGATTTATTACTTACTTGCAACAGAAGCAGGCAGCTGGTATTGTCAATGTTGCAGCTCCAGGAACGACTCAGCCGGTAAGTTTTTTTTTAATTAGCTAAGTAATTAATGCGCAGTAGTATTGAATTTGAGCTACTGCACAGGATTCGCCGCGAGCTATTTAAATATTTAATGTTTTGATTTGTTTTTAGCCGGCTTATGTAGTGCACATTTTTCCATCGTGTGACTTTGTGAATGAGAATCTGCGTCGGATTGCGCCCAGTTTGCTGGAACGTGTCGCCGACATTGCACATCTTCTCATTGTGATAACAACAGTGTGATAGCAGCAGCAGCCGCCGCATCATAATTGTTTCGGATCTGTTGCGACTATTCACCCACTAAAACTTTACGCTCCGATTTGTGACTAAAATTATTATGAAAATGAAGAAACAAACATGCCCTAATCTCGAAATATGAATATTGAAGAAAAAATATGATAAATAAACTCTTTGCGCAGTTATTATATATTTTATCAGAATGCATAAAAAAGAAAAATGGAATTTACTTAAATAGTTAAAAAAAATTCACTGTGATTTCTTGACAAAAAAAAACGTTATTACTATTATTATTATTAAAAATAAATTAAAAAATCTAAAAAAAAATAACTTACTACCTTAAGAGATCTCATATTGAACTTAGTTATTGTATAATTTTTCTTGTTTAGAAGATCTTTATTTTCCTATATAAATATCTTATAAATTAAACTGTTATTTTTTTGTTCGTACCATCTTTTTGCAATATTTGCAACAGTTTTGTACGAATCTTATATATATATTTTGTTTCATTAATATTATTTAATTTTTTTGGTACTTTAGAATTTGTCTTTATTTTTCGGTTTGAAATCTTGAAGTTCACTTGAATATCTATCTAATCGAACAAATTCCCGTTGTTCTTTTACATAACAGGGTAGTCGAAACTCTTTCGATAGTTTAACAAACATTTGTTAGTCTGCAGAAACAGTTTCGCGCCACAATTAAAATCTAGCATACTTTCTAAAAGAATATTTTTTCTCATAGAATTTCGTATAGTTTTGTTAGAAAGTGTGCAACGTTTTGGAAAATTGTCTCAACTGAATTTCAAAGCTGCCGCACTTTTTCTTTTTCGTTACCCCACTTGATTGTTTTGTTCATACAGAGCAGACATGAAGAGAATGGCTATTATAAATAATTTATAAAATTTTGCATATAGACATATATTATATAAATATGTAGCATATTAAAATATATATATGAAAAGTAAAAAATCAATCATTTTTTAAAAATTACAATTGTAACATATATGTGAATATATAGTTTTAGTTTGTTACTTTAAGCTATTTTTGAGTTGTCGTTATTAAGATTTTCTTGTACAGTGTATTTTTAGCTGTAAGTATATATACATATATATATAAAGAATAGCCAGCGTTACAAATGATAATATAGGGAACATTGTGATGTCTATATATTACTGTAAATTTTGTACATAATATAAAAATACTGTGTATGTGAGTATACATTATTATAACTATTACGATGAATTACATAACTTTTTGTTTATTTTTAACCCTTCATTATTTATTTGATCTTTTTTTTTATTAATAAAAATTAAAAACACAAAATAATTTTATTATTTGAATTTTTTGAACCGACTCGAAGAAAAAAATGGCAAAATTATGCAGCTAGTAATTTTGTTTTAATTTTATCATTTTATTTAAACAACTTTTGATTATAATACTAAATTGCAACTACCACTAAATACCTAAATTCTATCTTATAAATCAAGTTAACAAAAAAAAACTATTTAATAAATTAATTACCTTCATCATCCTCATTATCCGAAGACACACAAGTATCCGAATCTTCACTATCACTATTCCCATCCACCCTAACAATTTCCTCTTGCACCTCATCCGCTATATATTCCCTACTCATATATTCCTCCTCAATTTTCTCCACATTAGCACAAATTTTCCCCCACTCCTCAACTCCAAAACTATTCAACTTTTCTTCAGCCAATTTCCTGACATCCTCCAATTTGAAAGTGTCATTACATTGTGCGACATGATTTTTAACTAAAGTCCACACGTTTTCAATGGGGTTCAGTTCAGGATGAAATGGTGGCAAACGCAACACTTTATGTCCCGCATTTTCTAGTAAAGCATCAATTACAAAATTCTGCTGAACCGGTTTATTCGCTTTTATTTTCGCGTACAATTCGGGTTTTGTTTCGTTAATGTCGAAAGCAATTTGTCTTGCCGTCAGCCAACTTTGCATGTCTTTTTTTGGCCAGTTTGGTGAAGGATTTGGTTCCAAGAGGGCGTTGTGATACGACGCATTGTCAATAATTAGAACTGAATTTTTTTCTAAATTAGGCAATACTTTCGAGCTTAGCCAATTATTATAGATCGTATTCATTTCGTCGTGGGGATCTCCGTTCTTGATCGGTTTGAATATTAGCCCGGCATTTGGCACAAATCCTTTGATGCCGCCGCAATGAAGAACTATTAAGCGTTGCCCAAGCAAAGCAGGAAATGGAGAACAAGCCAGACACATTTCGTCACTGTAGACAATGTTTCTACCTGTAGAAACATAATTATGTTATTAACAATTTTGAAAAACATTTTTAACCCTGTATACGACGTCAAAAATCTGTCAAATAATAAAAATGGCGGAAATAATGAATGGGAAACTATATTGAACAATTGACTTTCACTCGTACCTCGGTACACCACCTCCAAAATCGGAAATAGCTTTGACGAGCCTATTAAAAGGTCTTTTGGTAACCGTACCAAAAATTGTCTCCACTTAAAAAAATAGTGCGCACCTAGTGCGCACTATTTTTCCATTAAAGAGCTACAAATTAATTTGACAAATGACAGTTAAAGATTGGCTACCTTCTTCCTTAAACCTTTTCAACTCCCTCAAGAATGTCGTCCGTTTCAAGCGCGTCTCAGTTTTCTCCACCAAAATTTTCTTATTATCCACAGTTCGCTTCCAATGAAAGCCCATACTCTTTACAATTTTCCTGAAAGATTCTACGGCCCCAGTGAAATGGACGCCAGCCTCTTTGACCTCATCCAGAACGCCTTGCATACTCAGTCTCCGTTTATGTATGATCGAAGACGTGTAGATCACCGTTCTAATAATCGGTTCGTCGAACTCGTTCAGCGTAGTCCTAGGACTCGGTTTGTTGATGGTTTTTCTGGGCGATTGAAATTTGCTGTCTTCCGGTATTATTGCACCTTCCTTTGCAATGCGAAACACACTGCTTCTTGAGACACCCGTCGATTGAACCACTCGCTCGTACACTTTGTTCAATGGTATGATACAGCTTTGCGCCTCTTTTTCTTGTATCATGTATTGCAATAGGTTGAAGACTATTTCTCTACTTTGGTTGTTTATTGTTTTAGTATGCCTTAAGGGCATATTTCGGTTAATGCCTTCCATCGGGCAAGATGGCGAACAGCTGATGCAATATCTCGTGAAACTCGTCCTTCAATAGACCTGCGTGTAGAAAGAGAAGCCAAATAGGGAAGGGATGGGTTGGATAAAGATGGCGAATGTGCGCTTGGGGTCGTTCGTTTTGGAATTAAATAATAACTTCGGCCCTTTTTAATAACTTTTATGCAAATTAGTATTTGTCAAAAATTCAAAAAGCATCGTGTTGCATACATCAAGGACTTTCCAATGGTATATCTACTTGTATATTTTATTACGTTTTTAATTATTTATTTTAAAAATTTATCAAATTTGAAATAATAACTTCGGCACTTTTTAATAACTTTTATGCAAATTAATATTTTTCAAAAATTCAAAAAGCATCGTGTTGCATACATCAAGTGTTTTCCAATGGTATATCTACTTGTATATTTTATTACGTTTTTAATTATTTATTTTAAAAATTCATC
The DNA here is from genome assembly GCA_963556235.1 of Cryptophagus acutangulus. Taxonomy (NCBI): domain Eukaryota; kingdom Metazoa; phylum Arthropoda; class Insecta; order Coleoptera; family Cryptophagidae; genus Cryptophagus; species Cryptophagus acutangulus. The sequence continues at coordinate 175,672 of OY744571.1, forward strand.
AAATTTGAAATAATAACTTCGGCACTTTTTAATAACTTTTATGCAAATTAATATTTTTCAAAAATTCAAAAGGCATCGTGTTGCATACATCAAGGGCTTTCCAATGGTATATCTACTTGTATATTTTATTACGTTTTTAATTATTTATTTTAAAAATTCATCAAATTTGAAATAATAACTTCGGCACTTTTTAATAACTTTTATGCAAATTAATATTTTTCAAAAATTCAAAAAGCATCGTGTTGCAAACATCAAGGGCTTTCCAATGGTATATCTACTTGTATATTTTATTACGTTTTTAATTATTTATTTTAAAAATTTATCAAATTTGAAATAATAACTTCGGCACTTTTTAATAACTTTTATGCAAATTAATATTTTTCAAAAATTCAAAAAGCATCGTGTTGCATACATCAAGGGTTTTCCAATCGTATATCTACTTGTATATTTTATTACGTTTTTAATTATTTATTTTAAAAAATCATCAAATTTGAAATAATAACTTCGGCACTTTTTAATAACTTTTATGCAAATTAATATTTTTCAAAAATTCAAAAAGCATCGTGTTGCATACATCAAGGGTTTTCTAATGGTATTTCTACTTGTATATTTTATTACGTTTTTAATTATTTATTTTAAAAATTCATCAAATTTGAAATAATAACTTCGGCACTTTTTAATAACTTTTATGCAAATTAATATTTTTCAAAAATTCAAAAGGAATCGTGTTGCATACATCAAGGGTTTTCCAATGGTATATCTACTTGTATATTTTATTACGTTTTTAATTATTTATTTTAAAAATTCATCAAATTTGAAATAATAACTTTGGCATTTTTTAATAACTTTAATGATCGGATTGCCAAGAGTCGGAAGTACAACTAGTGTGGTGTGGTGAAGCTTCTGGAGGGTTAAAATTATTGTCTAATGCAACTAAAGGGGGTGGCTGGACATTTTGAGTAATAACGTCCATTTTCTCTTTGAAAATAATTTCGTGTATTTTCTGCTGGCAACGAATTGAGTTATATGTAGGGAGTGTGCGTAGTTGTGCTGTGACGTATTTTCCAAAACAAATTAGTTCGTCTTCTTCTTTATTTTCAGGGGGTAGTTTTGGCTCTGTTGGTTGTCTTAACTCTTCCTTTGTTGTACATTTTTTATTTGAATATATTTGTGAATCTATTTTACTTGGGATATTATTTTTGCTTAACTTTTCAGTTGGTATTGGTTCACTACCAGATTCGATTGTGTCAAGCATTAATTGTTCGTCAACTTCTATTTTTATGTTATCATCAAATTGTTGTTCATTATCAATATCCTAAAACGATAAAACAACATAACAACGTAAATTTAATATTAAAATTTATTAACGTCCAGAAATTAATAGTGAACTAAAGTGAGAATGTATGGACAAATTCTAAGAACAAACAATAATTGTTAAGTCAATTACAAATAAATGACTCTGATAATGATTTAAGAGGTAAATTTACTATTCATGATCAAATTTTTAGGTTATGATGAAACCCTACGGTCTCATCATAACCTAAAAACGGTCAACGCTTTTCAATAGTAAAAATGGTGCGCAATTAATTATTAAAAACTTTCTTACAAAAAATTCCGTGTTTAATGTTGGTCTTCTTCGAGGCGGTGTTAAATCGATTAAAAATGCAGCACTAGTAAACCATTGCAATTTCGGTTTATAAACAGTGCTAGAATCTGTTCCCAAAATTTTTGATCTTTTAATTTTTGCCAATTGCTGGCTAACGATAGTTTTAATCATTTTGATTTTGGTTCTTACGATATCAATTGAAACAACGAATCCACGTTCCTTTAATTCGTCGATTAATTTTTTCATCGCATGGTCTCTCACACCTTTGTCGCGATACGATATCGAATTACTGTCCCACAAAACGTTGTAATTTTGGTACACCTCCAAAAACGAAGTTATATCTTCATTGCTCCATTTCATATTCATTATAATATACTTTAATGAAGTCTTCTCTTGAATTCAAGTAAAAATTGGAATTCAAGTCGTCTGAAACATAACCTGAAAGGAAGTTTACACTTGAAACAAGTCAGTTGTGATGTGAAACAGAAATCTCAGAAAGTGAGATGCAACATTCCAATTGTAATGATTTTTTTGCAAGGGACCAGAGGAAAACAATGATGGCCGACCAAATCCTAATTACTGGTTGCATACAAATGTCAAAACTGAAAACATAACCTATAATTTCAAAGTGATGTAAACATAAACAGCAGAATGTCGTTTGGAATTGGAAATAAGTTGTACCCTCCAAATCATAAGACAGTCTTCGTTCTGGACCACACACCGTACTTTGGAATATCCACTGAGAACCCAATTGATTTTGATTTCCTCAAAGCCCGGACGCAGAGTTTCATCCCCGTTAAAGCGATTACCAAATCGCTGTGGACTTCCAGCGTTGAAGCAGCTATAGAATATTGCCGAATTGTCTGGGACTTATTTCCACAAGGAAAACTCGTAAATATTTACCAGGTAGAAATCCAATGAACACCAATGAATCTATTTATTTAGGTTAGATTCATCGCCAGCGATACCGTCGCACATATTTTAAACACATGGAGCTGCAGTCAACAAAACCTAACACACGTAAGTTTTTACTTTAACATACGGTTAAAATACTAACATATAATTAAAGATAATGAACGCAATGTCGTTAATTGGCGTACCTCCTTCACCTGCTGCCCACCGATCCTCCGGACCACCTTTAGACTACACCGTTTTGCACGGATTAAGAACGGCAATTGAGGCGTTAAGTGAACGCACTGAGTTGCAGGTCGAGAAGGAAAAAGCGCGTAAAGATGGGCAGAAGATTATCAACCGCTGTCGCGTCATTTGCATCACTTCAGCGAGAGACAATGATAGCATGAAACGATTGGAGGAGATTTTTTTGAGTGTCTTGCAACAGCAAAATAAGCTTTCTACTGGTTCAGACAAGTAAGTTATTGGTTTATTAAGGGAAAATATTTTGACACGTCTTTTCAGATTGTTAACTATTGATCACTGCCACCTAGTGATCATCAACACATTTCCAGTCAACATTGAATCGCAAGTCAATAATCACTCGCTGAAAAGTGTAAGTTGAATTTTAATAACTTTCTGTAGTTTAATTAATATTTCTCTAATTAGTTATCGCCGATTTTGACAACGGAAGTGCATTCGCTCAATGCACCGCAAATTCCCAACAAACTTTCCTCGTTAATTCTAGAGCATTACGATTTGGCTAGCACGACAGTTACGGGCATTCCAATGAAAGAAGAACAAAATGCCAGTTCTTCTGCTAATTACGATGTCGAAATTTATCATGCTAGTACCGCACATACCGCAATATTACAAGGCAATCCGATCGACGCTGCTGCTATTCGGACCGTTAAGGAAGGCCTCGAATACGAAACGGTAAAATTAATTTTTATATGTAGTTAATTAGAAATTATTTATTGGAAATTAAATTAGGTGACGCTCAAATGGTGTACTCCAAGAAACTGTTCCGGTTCGGAAATGCAAAACTGCACTTGTATGCATCGAATTACACCAGTAGATGTAAATTCGCGCCCGTCTTTATGTCTGATTAATTTTCTTTTGAATGGTCGCTCGGTTATGTTGGAAATGCCAAGAAAAGCCGGCGGAAAAATTACAAGTCATTTGTTAGCAGCGCATGGCGGGGAAATTTTTATTCACACTCTTTGTACAGCCAGGTAAGTAAGATTAGTTTAATTATCTGCCACCAGACGTTGAACATTTAGATTGTACACTCAATAATGTTGATGAAGTTTCTTATTAATTTGGGTAGTTTTTAAAATATTCTGTTATTTAAAATATTGTTTTATTATTAGGTCAGTCTTGGAGGACCCCCCATCAATATCCGAAGGTTGTGGCGGCCGTGTAACCGATTATCGCATAACCGATTTCGGGCTTCTCATTAAACAAAACACTCTGTTACCAACAAAATTAAGCTACCAGGAAGACAATGTGCATGTAATCAAAAAAATGAAGACACGACTCAATCGACACACTCGATATTGGCCCCTCACCATAAGCTCTACGTTAATCTTCAACCTCAAAAACGTAAGATCGTTAGACTGCAGTATATTCAAGATAAATAATTTATTTCTTCACTGTTTAGTACATCGACCCTTTACCTGGTTTAATAACAAAAGAGAAAATAACTGACGAAGAAGTAACAGCATGCAAAAAAATAATCTACAATTTAATTTCGTTGGAATCAAAGATGGAGCCACTGCATCCCTTAAATGCTGGTCAGCGCGTTAAAGGGCAAAAACGTGAAGATCAATACAAAGCGATGTGGAACGAACTGGAAATGCTCCTAAAAAATAATCTGCACACTGAAAAGCATAAAAGTGTTTATAGCTGCCTGCACGATTGCCATAAATTTAACTTTGATGAAGACAAAATTAGCGAAAAGGTTGAACTTGACGATGCTATTCGCGAACTCGACCAAATAAGTAAGTAGCATAACAAATATGAAATTCAAAATAATTTTGATAATTAATTTAAAGGCGAATCAACTCCAGTGGCGAAGTCAGAAGAAATGCAACGCGCTTCAGTAATAAGAGCGACAACAGACTCTCCAATGTCGCCGCCCCCTTTGACAAGTATAGCGCCATCTTTAGCGCGCACCGCGCAATTAAATCGTACAAATAGCGGTAGTGGAATTTATAGCGCGCCACGTTCGCTATTAGATATTTTTACGTCCACGCAAGATAAGTCGAAAAATCGGTTGGATTTTGCAGGTCGCGCAACGGATAGTTTGGTAACTAAATTGTATCCAAATTTGAAAGACGATCGAGGGCCTCGGGGAGAAGGAATGGAAGTCGAGTAGATCAGATATTGTTAGGTAGTTATTTTATTTTCTAATTATAATAAAAAGACGATTTGTTTATGCCGTGAAATATTTATATTTATGAAAATATCCTACAAAAAACCTCAAACTCATCTTCGCTACAAACTGATATTTTTTACATTACATCTCCAGATTATGAATATCTTTTTCGTTATTGAATGAAATAGGAAAATGAACGAAATTAGTTGCGTATTCGAGAATGAATGAAATGAGAACATGAGGTGTGCAATGCTCTATTCTAAACAATTACTATCTAATGGAATTTACATCGAGACTTTGAAACGAACCAAAAGACACCCACAATCTGTTAAAAAAATAACACCTCGCTATATTCATAATATATATTATTAATATGGTATTTTTTCATAAAATCATTATAAGTTTCTAACTATTTCGTATGATTTTTATTTTTGTAAAAGTGTTATGTATACGTCCTACAAGTATTATTTCATAAAAAGGCATTCAGTTATTTGTTGTCTTCTATATAATATATAAATATTTTTTTATTATTAAAAAGTCCGAGTACTGCTATAGATTTGTTGTAGTTGCCTAGAAAACGAAAAATGTTCGACTGTTACAAAATCGCTTGAAAATCCTCCTCCCATTTTTGTACTTGTCTATTTCAGTTCGATTTCGCAACGTCGACACTGTGAAAATCCTTTTTCCACGTTTCTTTATAAAAATTAACCAAAAACAATTATTATTACAAACATGTGTATTTGAAAAAATAATTATAAGTGCTTATTAATATAATCATTAAAATAATTTTTACACTAATTATTATTTACACAAATCAAAATCATTTAGCAAGTCAACAAACAGGAACACTTCAAATGCAAAAATTCCTGTTGTCCAATCGTCAAACTTATTTAGTTGTTGTTGGAATGTATGAACCAAATGATCAATAATTAATTATACGTTTGAAAAAGAAACAAATGCCTTAAAAATACGGTATGAAAATTAGTTTAAACAAAATTCAAATAAATTACTTATACTACCCTAAAAAAATGGTAATAAGAACAATATAAAAAACATATGACTAATTACACAATTATATAAACAAAACAGAATTTTTTTACAATGAAATAAATTCGTGACACTTTAAAATAATAATAATAATGGTAACTCCGTTTGTTTGATAAATAAGCATTGTTTTATACTTAAAATGAAAAAAATTGTAAAAAGAAATCGAACTTAAAAAAGAACCAATTTTTATCCTTAATAATAATTAATTATGTAGAACTTAAGGAGAATATTTAAATTAGTAATTGTATAAAGTTGTTTATAAATTTACTAATAAAGTTTCCATCCAATTGTTTTTACTACCACTATTATCAATCAGAACGTGCTGCCGTTCATACAATTTTCCTTCAGCACCAAATTCGAAAATAATATTCAATATGCATACAATACTTTTGTCCACAATAAATCAGTCGCTAAACTATACAGAGTGTTTTGGCACACAATGCAAAAACAAAACACTCTGAATTTTTTGATTACACAATTCGAAAAAGAAATACCTATTTATCAAATCACAACAAAGCATCATACTACGTTATAATGTTTGATTAAATATTTTGAATCCATTTTTCAACAATCGAAAAATTACAGTTTATAGTCTAAATAAAGTTTAAAAACATAGAATAGAGAAAAAGGCTCTCGGCTAATCAGATCAGCCACTCTAATAATACGACGATTTGATTGGCCAATCCTTTTTTACGCCTGCATTCTTAAACTTTATTGACTGTAGTTCGGATAGAATTATTCAAATTAAAAATGTAAAAAGAAAATTACAAATCGTCGCTCACTAATTGATTAATTAATGAATTAGATACAATATCATGCTTTTCCTCCGGTGGTGATAGTTTTATAACAAGTCTGTCTTAATGTGTGTGTATATTGTTTATGTATAGTATGTATATAATATATTAATAATTCTAAACCTTAAACGCTTACAACATAGTAATAAAAAAATAATTAAGGAAAAGCACGTATTTGTCACTTGTCACCTACATCTTCTTTAATTTTCTTGCTAATCGGTATTGAATTATTTTCGTCGTCTAGAGGCCGTTTGCTGCTAAACTCCAAACTGTTCGAATCCTCCGACACCGCCGAGTCCTTGGTCGATTCGGACACAACGGAATCATTGGTCTCCTCGTTTTCTATGGAAGGTGGACTGTTATCCGTGAACGAAGTGGTCGTGTCTTCATCGAGCACAGTCGCCACATTAGTTTTGCCATTCAACGGGCCTTGATTACTCTCGTCGGACGTGGTCGTGTCGAGCGAGTCTCCGTTCTGATGAACGACAGCGGCCGGTTGAATCGAGTTGCCGTTCTCTAATGGAGCGCCAGAGAGCAATTCCGGTTTGTATTCGGACACTACATAGTGCGTCCAAAGGGCAAGTTCCACTTTGTGTGGCGACCAAACTATTGTCTTGTCGCTGTTCGACTTGGTTAGTCGTTCCGCCACGGCGTTTATGTGGTTGACAAACTTTAGATATTCCTTGGTCGTGTAGTCGATGCCTTCAATGTCGGGTATGGCCATCAAGCATTCGTCGGCCATGAATGGCGCATTCTCCGGAGACGCTGCCGCTAGTAATGCTACACAAAAATATGATAAATGTCTTCCACAAGTTTACAAGTAGATTAGCCACATGCAAAAAAATGATTTATTACCAGAAGCCATTGTGGTTCCAACGCCCTTGAGATTAGAGAGGGCAGTGATGGCTTGTTCAAGATTCGGTAGTTTTTTGAACGCCTTTTTGGTTTCGGCAATGACAGCGCGCGGTGTGTTCACTTTTACTAGATAGGACAATTGTGGATAGAATTTGCCACGGGTTTGTTTCCATTTCATTGTTTGCACTAACTCCTCGTGGATCATGTGGGCATCTTTACCACGACTTTTAATCTTTTTCGGCAGTTCATTTTGATACCTTAAAAAATATGACACATTTGAAGATAATTGACAGGTGGCGTGTTCGATAATGGTATGCACTGACGTCAATCGTTCCGAGATTATTCGCATACGAATGAAAATCGGTCGAAATTTGATCTTGATTACTACTGCTAAAGTTTCCAATCAAAATATTATCAAATTGTCAATATTGATATTGGATATTTGGATGCTCGAAGTGCAATTGCATATTTCCAAACATACTGCATTAAGTGCGCTCTAATTTTACTAATGGAAAACACTAATGGCCGTTTGTAAACAATAGTATTCTCAAAGGAATATACAAACGCATTGAGTGCGGCCGAAGTTTTACCACAATGAAAAGCGCTAAAGGTTTGTAAAACGGAATAATACAAAAACAGCATTTAGTGCGCACAGCTTTGGCTATTGGAAAACGCTAATGGTGGTTTGAATAATGAATAATATTGTTGCCATGGCAACACCAATGATAAGCGCCGAAAATAGCCACGAGTTTCCCTCCGCCATATTGAATTATGAAAAGTTCAAATAAATGTTTTATTCTAGATTATCCACGAATATTCGAATAAAAGTACAATAATTAAGTGAGTGTAATAAAATTCGCAATGGAATATGAAGATACGATTGGAAATCGAAAACAATTCGCCGAGAACATCGCAGACTATTAACGAAACATCAAATTGCAATCCGGTAATTTTCCATCCATGTGCGAACCAAATTGCTTCACTCCATCTCTGTCAGGACGAAAGGCAACAATAATGGAACTGCCTTATTTACCAACATAGGCCGGTATTTGAATGATTTAAAGGAATTCCTAGTAGTACACCTCTAGTTTTGGATTGCGATTAGGTAAGTGTTTAAATTTTATTCGTACATTTTTAACGAAAATAAGTGAATAGTACCTAGGATTAAAGCTTGCTCTATTGCTAGTCGTAACATTAAACAAATAAATAACAAAACAATTCGAAACCAAATCGAACGTGTGCTAAACGTTCGCCCCCCACCACCGTCATTAAGAGTGTGGGTTATTAGATCAATCAATTGAAGTTTGAAAACAGGCGCGATAAGCCAAAAGCAATGTAAACAAATTCGAAATGGAAATTGTTGAAAGAAAAATCGCTCAACACCGAAGAGGCAAACAAAAATATGAAAATCACCATGATCGGCTTTGTTTGCCACACAGAACGAGACGAGGACGACCATTTTGAAAGGCCTGGCGTTTTTGTTCCACTCGATTTTAAATCGAAAAGGGAATTTTCTGTCCACGAATTCCACACCATCACCATCGGCGACGTTTTTAGCACCCCAAGCGCAGAAAACACAGAGCTAGAAATTCGGCGATTGGACTGCAAGCCAAATGCATCGAGAGTTGTCTTTCGATAGAGACGGCATGCAGTTGTCATCGATTATCACGTGACAAGCGTGATTTTAATGACCGTCCGAGAGAAGATATCGCGGGGGTGCTTAAAGCCTAGCTATTCAGTCGGCGACGACTAAGAGAGCGAACACATTAGTGTCGCGCTCGAGTTCAATGACATAGTCCTTTGCAGGCAAAAATCCGACTTACCAATTGTCTAGTTTGATGAGTTCCTCTGGTTTTTTGGGCCTTCGGTCCGCCTTGAGCTTGAGTGCTTGCGGATACAATTTGAGGACCTGCTCAAATTCCGTGCAGGTGCCGTGTGTGAAGAACGTCGCAGTGTCTTTCGCGGAGGCCATAGCTGTTCGTGAACTGGCGCACTGCTAAGCTGGCGTGCTGTATCGTGCTAGTATGGCTATTTGCCGCGTGTGGCGCTGTAGCGGCCTCGATGGTTCCCCTAGCCCGGCCCACCAACGTCTGCTGACATTCCCTGTTGGTGCGGCGTTGCCGTTTTCTCCCTCTCTCTCTTGCACACACGATTCGGTCGATGTGCTCTTTTCACTCCGCTCTATTCGAGCTGATTACGATTGCAAGATGTATCGACTGGGCGCTTTCGGAGATTCACACACACACACTCCAATTTCTGAAAATAAAAACCACCTGTAAAAGTCTGAAATTCATTGATAAATAAACATTGCATTGCAAGGCGTCCGTCGCACAGTTGAACCACTACTTGCTATTATGATTCATTGTGTTCGGGCTACGTGACCTCCACTGCTTTATAGCCAGTAAATTTGCAAGACTTTACTCGATCTCCTATTTGTTACGTTATGTACCGAATTTTATTGCTATTAAGATGATTGGCCGATTTATTAATTGCCATTTTTATTGCGATTATTGGACATTTTGAATTGTTTCCGACAACTTCAATTCAAAATGGTTGTCACTCATTTCCGTCCGTCTGTCAACTTCTCATTTTGAACATACTGTTGGAATACCCTTGATGTATGCAACAAGATGCTTTTTGAATTTTTGAAAAATATTAATTTGCATAAAAGTTATTAAAAAGGGCCGAAGTTAGTAATAAAATATACAAGTAGGCATACTATTGGAAAGCCCTTGATGTATGCAACGCGATATAATTGAATTTTTTATGACGCTTACATATTTTATATGCAAAATATTTATCTCGCAAGATTATGTTACTAATTAATTTTACATCCAAGAGGGGGCGGAATGAAATAAAGCTTTCCTGAAATTATTATGACGTCATCAGAATGTAAAGTAGTGAAGGCGGTTCTTGAATCTTGATGCACGCGTTTTACCCCAATTGCGTCATCGAAGTAGGCAGAGCTTCATTTCCACTTTTTTGTGAGACAGAGTGTGATTAAAGTCATTTAAAGTTATTTCCTTTCAATCAACCAAAGTGTTATTGACTATACGTATTTTCAATTTGTCCATTTTTTAGAAGAAGAAATCTTTCTTTTTTAACAATCTAAATGTAAATTAGATAATTTAAACCTGAAGTATTTGTTTAATCTGATTGATGAATGAATAATGTATTAATTGGAAATTGATTCTAGTATTCTACTTTAGTTTTACAATAAGATAATCTCATTATAGTAAATTATTTCGAGCGTTTCCTTGAGTCAAGGTCGAGGATTATGAGATTTTGCATGTACATACTTTACACACCCTGTATATTTTTTTGTGACGTTAATCTTTAAGAAACTACAATATTTTAATTGATTACTTGTTAATTTTTAATTAGAATGGATTTAATTACAAGACTTTTCATTCATTAAAAATTTAAAATTGCAACACAACTCGCACTTTAGCCAAATTTAATTAATTACTATGTATATATTTACAACTAGTAAAAGTATTTATTTATTATTTATTTAAGTAAATATTTATATTTACAAAGTCATAAAAGTGAAAAAAAAATCGATTCCGTTTGATAATAAACGCATCAATTACGTTTTTCTGATGATATTATACAATGTAGCATAAATTTACCTGAAAGATTAATATACAGGATGTTACACGATTGAAGTGACCTTTCAATATGTGTGTTGCATTTACAATATTTCATAAGTTTCTGATTATTATTACTAATAGCATAGCGACTGTGCTTAATACAATATTCCATTCGCATTCTAAAATCCTATATACAAGGTGTTTGAAAATGCTATTGCGTATTATTAGTACATGAAATCCTTGCAAGCGCGCTATTGATTTTGATTTGTCAATAATAAAACAACAGGCACAGCCAGAGTAGTATTCATTATAAAATGATGTTTCAGATAATCCTATATTATTTTATCAGGACACTTAAGTTTAATTGAAAAAATGGCCTTTAAACACTTCTTTTTTGCGCAATTTTACAAGAAATTACTGTAAATGTGGCAACGCAGCTGCCTATTTCCTGTGCTATCGTATTTACAGCACAGTATGCAAGCGCTGATGTTGTTTTTACTGGCTTTGCAAGCTGAAGTAATCAACGAAATTATACTTCAACTTCATCATAGCTACGTCAAGGCAATTTTTTTGCAACCAATTTTTATTTTCTAAAAAAATAGAATTAGTGGTCAAAATTACTTTGCGGTATTTTATGATTTTTCCACAATAATGCTCTATTATTAGAAAAAGAATTGTTTTTGTAAATTTTCCAAATAAATAATCCATCTGTACATAAATAATATTGAAAGGCGCGCTACACACGTGATGGCTATCTCAAAAATTTAGAATTCGGGGCCAAGCACCAAACAACATGTTATAAACCGTCCATCCGAACCAGCCCACTTTCTAATAAAAAACTCCGACCACGCCAGCTGTTTGCTATCCTTGTTCGTAGCATTGCCACATAGATTTTCGAACGAAATAAAACGAGTATTTCTAGATACGTGCTGAGTAAAGTATTCATATGCGGCCAACTCGTATAAATTTCCCGTTAAAACTTGCCTATGAAATGAAAACTGCGCTTATTCGAAATCAACTTAAATATTGCTGAATGCTGAAACCTTAGAGTTTTTCAGCCCAACATTATTTTATGTTTTTAAATAATTTGTATGCTGCATGTTAAAACGTGCCTGGTTTCATTTATAAGCTCGGTTCTTCGGTCTAACAATAAAGCAACAAGGGCCCAAAAAGCTTTATACCTTTTTCGAACCCTTACCATTTCACTCCGGGGTATATTATGTCGGGTCGGGGTAGCTTCCCCATGTTAAATATACAATTCAATAGGCTGACGCTTTTCGGACCGTTTTAACAAAATTAAATACATAAATAAATTTTTCTTTTAAAATAGCGCTTGCGAATCATGACTCAAGCAAATTTTCAGTTTCACCAGCTGTAAAAAAATAAAACACCTGCGCGCCCGCCGCCCCTTATCGAAAAAATTCTTCTCCGAGGGTGCTTCTAGTTCGATTAATTAGAAAAAGCCAAATTAAATGTGAATATCTCTAATATATACACAGAGTATAAATAATATTTAAATTGAATCGCTAAAGCAAATAACACAATGATTTCGCCTTTATAAACTCGGCCTTGGTTTCTCTCTACACGGCTCACTTGACGGTTTTCCCTAGAACGAACACTGTATAAAGCCTGCTGCTGTATACAGTTCGACTCAACGCTTTTAGATTCGAATTATAAACAATAATTTATGATGGTGGAAGCAAATTTCCATTTACTATCAAACATTTATATATGGGCGCCGGTTTATGTTTCCAATTCATTTTCGTATTAGCGCGAAAAGCCGATTATTTATTTGAAATATTGATAATTAATTTTTCATGTAAATTGATATGACGTACGCCTCTAACGTTCTTGTGGGTCCGTGCTTTGCAAGGGTAACTAGATACAAGCCGTTGTTCAGTGGCGGTACAACAAAATATTTCATACTATAATGATAAAAAATTATTTGCCCCAAACAATCATTAAAAATAAATGTTCTGACGTCAAACCATTCAATTGTCTAATAAACAATATACAGACCAATTTAATCAGTGCAATTGAACAATGTATTGGTCTAATTGAATCATATTTCTATGACAAATAACTAAATAATTATTCTTGTTTTAGATTTTTTGACACTTTAAACGTCAATTTAAAAATGACACAATTAACCTTGACGGCTATCTCGAATTGCGCACGCGTCTGGTAACCAATCAACAGGTGAACAACTAAACTGTGAGTAGCATTTATTTTTATTCTATTTTTTTCCAGACAAAATGCAGTTTTAAAATTTGTCGCGTACGCCACTGTAGCGGTAACAAATGATTCTCGAGAGTTAAATACCCACTTCAGCAAAATAAGGCCTGTATGGCAGGATCACATGTCGCCCCGTATGCAAGCTGTTGTTGATTTAAAAAGAAAGCGTCGTTTCAAGCATTCGGATTTCAAACCTTTTTCCTTTTGCAAAGGATCTAGATATTTTCTAGAGATTTGCCTGTAGATTGGTACAATTGAGTGTCATTTCAGAATTTAAATATTTATTCGAATGTTTAAAAACGAGACTTTGGTCTGACGTAGCATTGTTTTTGAAAATATTGTTATGACGTCAAAAGGTTAAACATGCCCACATTTTTCAAAAATATCCTTTTCCATTTTTAGAGATGCAATAACAAAATAATGACACATCGGTGTGTGTGCTATGAATATACTATGATTGCAGTTGTTTGAAATGGACTTTCCCAGATTTTAACTCGAGGTTTCTCTTTGTCATTTAAAATCACCACAAAATAATCCAAGCATTGTTACCAACTTTTACGAAATCCTTACTAGATTGGAGATTTTAAAAAGTGTTTGACGAAATCGTCTAGAAAGTGACCAAAACATTCCAATTTCCATTTTTTTTTTGGATTAACAATAATTTTTCGACCAGCAAGTACATTAATTTTCGCGAGATGGCCACACCGAATGGAATCAATCATTTTAAATGAAGAATGATGACTAAAGACATATTAGTTTAGTCTCGCTTGATTTCCTAAGTAGTCTGGATTTTACCGTTAAAATGTTTTGAAGCGGACGCGCGCGAGTCGTTTTCGAAATGGAACAAAAAAAAATGCAGACGTCGGTTTGCATTTGCCCATTCTGTCAATTATCATTAAAAACCGTCAAAAAAACTGCGAGAAATACAAGTGTAAAAAGCGCTGCGCGATTGACCGGCATGAATCCATAGAAAATAGCATTTCCACGCTTAGTACATTATTATTTGTATTTGGAAGCTATAAAAGATGCATATATATTCCGAGAAAACAAAAGAATAATTGGTCCTGCGCCGTACAAACAAAGACACGTGTATATGGATGATAACAAAATGTGCATGTGGGTACTTACCGATGCAGTAAATATGTATGTTGACAATTGTATTTGGTCGATTACGAAAGAGACTCGCTCTTGATACTACAACCAGTTATTCTTTTTTCTCTCATACGTTAACTTTGGGCGAAACGGTTGTTTACATAGTGGCCCCTTTTATCGCACACGACAAGTTATCGAGGTTGGCCTTGCTCTTTGAACCAAAGGGGCCATCTACCGACTAGTAGATGTCTATAATTAAACATAAACGCGTTAATTTGGCAACAAGCTATAGGCAACCCTCTTAACAATTGGTTAAAATAGTTGCTTTACTATAGACAACTCAATATACAAATTAAATTAGTTACCAACAAATTGGTATAATGGTTCCTATTCTGTTCTGACCTGTAAGCTCTCAGCTGATTCCGCCTGCACCAAATCGAATGAAGGCCATGTGCCCATGTAAAATGTTTACCAGTAGCGTAGAATATCTTCCAACCAGCAGCGACACGCCAATACAAAAATAAAAGATTATATTCATACGACGGCACTGAACAACAACAAGACGAAAGACATACGTGCATGTAACTTCTTTGTCATTCACATTGATTGTATTCATAAAATCTGGGAAGTCATGTCGCAGCGCTGGCAGACGTACGTTCCTGTTATTGTTAGCATATACTGTAATACGCTGGTACAGCGTAGCAATAAAAAAGTACGTCTAGCACATTCGATACAACAGGTCAGAACGTAGTCGACTTGATTTTAATTCAAATATTGTCACTGCTAGTACATCTAGTATTAGTTGCGATGCACAGTGTAGATAGCGATACATTCGATTCCATCTGTTCATTTATTTTGTAACTAAACGAATATTTTATTTTAATATGTACTATAAAAAGTTTTCCATTTCAAATTAATTTCGAAAAGGGACCCTAAGCTATAAAAGTCCATAAAAAACTAATCCAATGGGTTTTGTACAATAACACCAAAGTTAA
Source organism: Cryptophagus acutangulus (assembly GCA_963556235.1). NCBI lineage: Eukaryota > Metazoa > Arthropoda > Insecta > Coleoptera > Cryptophagidae > Cryptophagus > Cryptophagus acutangulus. The sequence goes on from OY744571.1 coordinate 191,160, forward strand.
AATATCAACTATACAGTAATGACTAATTTATTAGTTCAGCTTTTTTGTTTCGCTTTGCTCTTGTTCCCATTTCTCCTCAGTACTTTTGGAAGCCTTTGATGCTATACGTTGCATTTTCAAAATATACAAACCCACCAAATACAATACTAAGTAGAGTATTAAACAAAAATGAAAAATGGAATTATAATACCGCCAGATAATATTGATCTGTAATAAATGGAACGCGATTCCTTGATAGGAAAACATTTGCGTGCGGAAAAACCATACAAGCCATTCAACCGGCTTCGACGCCTTTTTGTTCTTTAGCAAGATTTTCGCCCAGACATCCTCGAAAGCAAGTTCAAATGGCACCGTTGCAATGCACACATAATACCCTGTATAAATACCATGCCAAGCGGATGAAACCAGCAAAGTGGCAATTGTTCTGAATTTTTTGTTCGGAAATCTCTTATATACATTCACAGCCAACCAGTATTGGATGCAAATATTCCAATGCTTCATACCCTCACGATATGTAGTGCAAAATTCGGCACTATATGGATTTATATTGTGAATTGTTTCGTAATTGTAGCTCGTTGCTTTTAAATCTTCTTCTCTTGTTCTGCAATTCAATTATTAGTTTGACTACTATTTTGGTGAATATTTCGACTTGCAATGCCCGTAGTTGTTCGTAATTTTCTGAAGGTCCATTTCCTGCAAGTGGCTTAGTAAATGTGGGGTAGACTCCAATACCAGCCATGGTACAAGCACATTCTGATAACACCAAGCCAATGTAGATACGCATGCGGAAAATGGTGAAGGTTGGCCAAATGTACCAGTAGCGGTACAACCAACTTCGGTCAGTGTAAAACTCTTCGGACATTGCGTACTGAGGAAGTTTAGTTTAATAGACAATAAATAAATTTGAAAATGTCTTACTGAAAGTGGCCAATTGTAGGAACCCCACAAAAACACGGCTGCAAACAGTGGAGTGTATTTTAGCTTGTCGAGAGTGACAGCTTTGTAATCGATATAATTCGAATAAGGCTTGTTAAGGAAATCGTTAAAGGTTCTGTAGCGGTAATAAGGACCAGTCAAAACGCCGACGTAATTGAAAGCGTAGTAAAATACATCCATGAAAGTCAAATCGAACTCGTTCGATTCATCCTCCAATTTCTCATCGATAGATTTATCACCAGATTCTTTCTTTTTCCTCGAAGTGTACGACGAGTTGACTTCCATCGCCAATCCGACTAATTTCAACGTTAGCATCATCTGCACCAAATTGGTGTGGGCTGGTGGATATGGAATTCCGAAGTAGATTGTCGTACGGAAAAAGAATAAGTACAGAAAGGAAAAGACGAAACTGACAATGTGGCATTTTCTGCAACCGAATCATTGGTGCTGATTTGGAATTTATAAAGACAAGTAGTTCTTACCGTTTGTCTAAGTACAAGATGATCAAAGCATTAATGGAAGAACTGATGAGGACGTGTAATATATGAAATCCAGACACAATCAAGATTATTGTTAAACCAACGATGAGACCAACAGTTTTTTTGGATTTGGCATTTGGAAGTGTTCGATAATATTCACCAAAACCAATGGAAAAGAATAACAAGGCCAAGTAAATTATATCGTCCGTGTTCATGATGATTTGATCAGTTTCGTTTCATTTGCATTTATGCTGCAATCATCGTTCAAAGTTTATTTTGACATGATTGTCAATTAAATCAGGATAGTGTTGTCTAGGTTGCATACCTTTTTTTTTACATCTTTAGAACTACTGATTTCGTTCGTAAATTCGTTTACTCATCATCAATATACCTCGTCAATATTTTGATTTAACTGTCTTACCCTCGGTCTTACCCGTCCATTCTACGAACTTGTATTGTAAGTGAAAATTTAGCAAAAACCCCTAATCAACAATGATATTACAATTAACTAACGATACTATAAAATATAATTGTTGTTTGAGGTTAGAACTTCGGATCAATCGCAAAAATGTTGCGTAGACCGCCAACTAGTGTCGAATTAAAATTGGACGATATCATGGAATACGACAACATGCGTGCTGAATTAAAGGAAAAAGCAGCATCGCAAAAATCGGGCGAAGGCGCTGGTGAGACTTGGATAAAGGGACCCAAAACCAAGGTAGAAATCTACTCGCGAATTGGTTACGAACCACCAACAACTCGATCGAATACTGGGGCTGGGCAAAGTAATCGATTAATGTTTGATTCTAATTAGTTTTTGATAAATAAAATATTGCTTTGCTAAATGTCGTTTTAATGTAACATTGACGGAACAATTATTTGTTTCCCTCTTCTAATTTAGCCATAACATGTAGTGGCTAATTCTAACTGACTTTATTCTACAAGTTTTGGGTATTTATTAGAATCATACATAAACATGATCCCCATAAATCAATGTGTAATCATAATACAATAAATAATTAATACCAAACAATACTACAAAACATATATGCGTTTACCAAACGACTAGTCCGCTGCACATACAGTGCGCAACGCATTAATGTACATGTTTTGACAGCATAATGTCGTTAAAAAACAAAAACATTCATTCGCAGGGCCGGCAAATTGTTTTAAATACTTACGAATATATGAGACGTGAACGAGATGAAGGCGGTTTTATCATCCATTATAGTAAACTCCAAGAACGAGCGGCTGAAGCGGCAGGTGTCTCTTCAAAATCAGTCCAGAGAATAATGAAGGAAGCTGCAAATAACCCAGTTGGACGTAAGTTTATTTCACCACGGAAAACTTTAAACAAACCAAGTCCAAAGTCTACATGCGACGAGTGGGACGAACGAATCATTCGAAATGTGATTTATTCGTTGACAATCGTGCAAAAACAAACACCCAATATGGCCGACATTATGAAAGCTGTACAAAATGTCGGCGTAGAGTTGACGGGAAAATTGACAAATTTCAGACGGATTGTGAAAAAATTAGGTTACCGTTGGCGAGATACTGTGGATGCCAGGAGGATTCTGGTTGAAAGCAGCGATGTTCGGTTGAAACGCACGGCATTTTTGCGGAAATTGATCAAATTTAGGAAAGAAGGTGAGTAATGGCGCTTTTTTTGGTGGAAAAATGTCGGCTGTCACTGGAAATGCAAACATAATCTCTAACTTATGAATATCATTTTTGCCCAGGTAAGAATATTGTGTACAGCGATGAAACTTACATGCACAGTTCTCCATTTCCAATCGGCCCACGTGTGATAATAATCCACTGCGGAGGTATTAAAGGATTTGTACCAAATGCACAATTAATATTTGAATCCGGTCAAAAGACTGCAGAGGATTGTATGAATCATGCTAGCTACAAAAACTGGATAGAACAGAAATTATTACCCAATTTAGAGCCAAATTCCGTTTTAGTAATTGATAATGCGTCATATCACAACGTTCTATCCGAACCTACCCCCACCCCCGATTGGTTGAAAAGTGACATACAAAAATGGCTGACAGCAAGACAAATCTCTTTCGACTTTAGCGAAACCAAACCAGAATTATACGCCAAAATAAAAATGAATAAATTAATTCGGAAGAATTTTGTAATCGACGCGTTATTAAAAAGCGCTGGTCATGAAGTCTTGCGTTTGCCACCTTATCATCCTGAACTGAATCCTATTGAAAAACTGTGGACGTTAATTAAGAATCATGTAGCTGAATGTAATACCTCTTTCAGACTGGATGATGTTCGGAAGTTGGCTGAAGAAAAGTTGAATAGTGTTGAAGTTGAGGAATTGGCGAGAATTTGTGGTTATGTTGAAAAAATTGAGGAGGAATATTTGGAACGGGAGTACATGACGGACGATGTGCACGAACAAATTCTTGTAAAGGATGAAATTAGTAGTGATAATGATGATTCTGATTTTTGTATTTCGTCGGATGAGGAAAATTAGTCAAAATATAAAGTATGCAACCAAATTTTGTTTTAAGTCTATTTATTTGCATGTTTGTGCATTATACAGAAACATCCACTACCTATACATATTATTTTCATAAAATACAAGCTGGAATAATTAATTTGCTTTTAAATATACATAACCTAATAAAATAAAACTTTCATATATATCACAATCTTTTACATCCAGCACAAAAAAGCGCACCATACAGACGCATATTATTATCATCATTTATCATCATCGTGTAACGTATACGTTTCAATAATTGTCGTGGTCGATATAGGAAATATTCATTCGTTGCAGCAAAGCCTCTGCTGCTTTCTTAATTTTCTCATCTTGGGCTGCAATCAAAAGAACCGCACCCTGTTTCAGTACTGTAGCCAGAGGAGAAAGTTTCTCCGAACTCAAACTACTCAACAGCTCCAAACAGGCCTCCATTGTTTCAATTCTCGTTGTCTTGTACGCATCCAAATCCTAGAAAAACACATTCAAACATTCAAATTATCCGCCATTTAAAAAAAGAGCCATCTTGAATTGTCAATTCCGGCGTGTAGCCATTTTTTCCAACAAACGTCAAAGAATTAATACTAACCTTAAAAATACTGATGGCTCTTTGCTGTTGTATTTCGTGCGGTACCGGTTGTGGTGGCGGAATAATTGTGGGGTTGACAAACGGGTTCAATCTCGGGCTTAAAACTGGACCAATCTTCTTATTATTAAGCAGTTGGTCGAAATTTTTAATGTCCGGTTGTGCAATGAGCTGCAAGTTCTCCGATTTAGATCTTTCCACCACATTTTTAGTGCAACTAGCCACAATGTTATCGCTGGAAATGGTACTCTTCCTCATTTGCAATAAGGTATTTGTGTCATACTTGATCGAGTTCAAATCGAACTTATACTTCTCGTGGATTTGTTTGTAGTGGTACTTTGCTGCCATTTCATTCGTCTCATCATCCGTCGAATTGTTGCAGTTTTCAATTATATTCGTCGTATGATTAATCTTCTTTTGCACGATTAAACTCTCATCCAAACTGCTGTGCGATTTTAGCTGCAACGTATCGTCATTTGGCAAAACATCGCGCTCCAAATAACTCTCCGAGTCAGTGCTCAAACTGAAATTATCCTCATCCTGCTTGAAATCCGTGAACTTGAATGGTAGTACCTTCTCGAAAACTGTAGTCCTCACTTGGTCCTTTAAAGGCGTCGCCGTGGTACTGCTCAAATCGCTCAAATCTTCATCCGGAATCGTCAACGTCAAGTTCATATAACTCTCGCAAAGATGCTCCCATTTGCCATGCAACTTCCTCAAAAACTCCTCCACGTAATCTAAATCGGTCAAACACTTCTCCTTCTCATCCCGTCCAAGGATCTCCCTCAATCTCTTTGGTCCAATCGCATACTTATCAATCCCATCCAAGCACAACTCAATCAACACAATTATCTCCACCACTTCGGACGTATTGGCTTGCGTGTACAAATTAGCAGCTTTGCTGAGATTCCCAACCTTCTGAGTGAGGAACTTTAAACCTGGACGCACATCAAATTCCTTCGCCCTTACATTAGAAGTCTCCAAACATTTCAACAACATATTGATATGCTTTGCGTTAATATGCCTCAAAATACCGCGCAAGCTGCATGAACTAATCTGCAGTATATTCAGAATTGGAGTAATGTGGTTCAAATTTTGCAAGAGCGCGCTGGAAATGGTCTGCACAAGCATTTGGTGCGCCAGGATTCCCACCACTAAGTTCTTAAAGGGTACTCTAACAGTATACAAATCCGGGTTGAGTACCGCGGTGACGTCAAGCGGGTACAATAAGAAGACATAACTGCGATCATCAATAGTGGTTCCAGTATTGCTTCCGTTATCGCAGTCGCAGTTTTTGCTTGAGCACTTACTGCAATGTCTCTGGCATTGCATCAGGAAAACCTGCTGGGCCAACTCGTACAATCTCTCATTCTCCGATACGGTACTATCTCTACGAGCGGCTACTTTGACTGTCGCCATATCGCCGTAGAAGCTATCAGAGTTCTCCTTGAATGCCAGAGTTAACTGATATAGAGGATTCAAACTTACGGTGCAAGCCCGATGCAGTCCAACAACCAAAATCTCCCATTGGTGACACGTTAGAATTTTACCAGCGCTCAGGATAACATGCCGGATGCACGATGTGCCAAGTCTTGCAATGTTCTCCGAAGGTTGTGCAGTGCATTCGATTAAAATTAGAAGAAGCTGTTTCAAAGCGAGCGTAGCTGCTGGGTTCTCACTTATTTGAGGATCTTCATTCTTGAGGTCGCCTTGCAAATGGTACATATAGTCAACAACCAATTCGCTTGCCAGCCCACAGCAATGCTTGAAGTTCTGCCAGACATCTCCAGGTCTTTGGATTTTGCTGTTTTGGCGCAACCAGTTCTGCACCATTGGCAACAAAATATGGTTAATACAATACAAACCAAAGTTAACTCCAGGATTTACTATCAAATCGCGGATGAGCTTGAAAAGGGTCTCCACGACAAACGGTTGGTTTTTATCTGCAGACATAATAGAAGCACTTGCGAGACCTTCAAGGAGAATATACCAAATCTTCAGAACGCCACTTGGTCGATCCATTTTCGACAAAGTAATATTCTGCAGTTCGCACTCCTCAAAGTCGATTCTGGTAGACAAGAGTTTGTAGCTCACTTGTTCATCGCAGTCTTGATTGAAGTTGACGATGTCGACGTTTTGGATGATTGGATCCACCAGTTGTGGATTGGTGTCAATATTCATGCGATGCGTTAAGTTGAATGTAGGACATTTGGGCATGTTGTACATCATGTTAAGGATTGTCGTGCAATTTTGGAGGAGCTTCAAAGATTCTATACATAAATCCACAGGTCCTATTACTATTTTGCTTGGGAAATCCGAAGCATCTTTATCGAGGAATGTCAGACTGGAGGATGGCTTAATTTTGTCAGTCTTCGGGGAAGCTGCTAGTAAGATACTAGGCTTATTAGGAGTCTCCAAGTTACTATCGCTCTCAAAATTGGAGTTTTTGATGTGGGATAGCAGACAAAGGACGTAATCCAAAACTGCGTTAGCAAAGACCAAAGTGTTATCAGTGGATAGAAAAAGTTTGAAGACATCCAGGATTGCACTAGCGTTATTCGTAGCGTTTGCTACACGCAGTGTTCCAAACAATGGCCGCCATCCCGAGCAGATCTCAGTCCTATTGGCTTCTACAAACTCGCACAAACACGCTACAATTTGATCCTGCACGTCTAAATCGCACAGCTCCAAACATAATAGATTCTCGAACGGTTTAATCAATCCTTCGTTGAAGTGGAAGTGTGGTAACTCCGCTTGCTCGTTCAATAAAGCCGTCACGGAGTCATGAATGCAAGTCACAGCTTTCTTCGAAATGGTCCTGTCTTTATGGCAAGCAGCTTGCATGAAATGTGGACCAACAATCGACCAAACTTTCATGGTATGGATTAAAGGACGACCGGATTTGATGCACTTTAAAGTAGCTTCACCAATTCGGTGAAGGAGTAGAGTTGCTGGAGGCTTCTGCTGAGATTCTAGTTCTTTCTTCCACCATTTCTTCTGTTGTCTTGGAGTTTCTTCGTAACGAGTGAAGAGCTAGACATAAAATAATTAAGACTTCAAGACCTCCTGAAGATCCTCTTCTTGACCTACAGAATCTAGAAATGACTAACCTGAGTGTGTGAAGCCTTGCACAGCTCCACCAGAAAGCTGCAAAGTCCAGGAAGAGAAAGCCTCAAAGCAGCTGAATGGAACAACTCATCTGCTTTTTGGGACAGCACACAGCAAACTTTAGCTGCTTGGACACCTCGAAGAATCCCTTGTCCTTGACCACTGTTAACTCCACTGCGCTCCACAATCTCAGCAATACTTGCATCATTACTGGATGGCATATGGTCCGAAGAATTGGTAGAATACGAAGCGTTATGGAGGAAGCTATAAACATCAACACTGCAAAATATTTACTCATTAAAACACATCTTCTAAAGCCACCAAAAAGTTTACCAAGTCTCTTGGTCATCCACACCGCAAGTCGAAGACAAATTAAAGCTCATATTAAGCTTCTCATGAGGGTCATTACTAGAGCAAGTCGTGGACGTAACAATATTATTCTGGGTGTTCTGGGCGACCATCAGAAGTTGCGTGGACCCTGTTTTGCTGAAAAGTGCGTGCTCCAAACTGGCAACTGCCACACAGGCGTTGAAGACATGCGGCCAGCAAGCTGCGCTATGGCACCCAAGAGCTAGACCTTTCGATAGAAGCACGTCCAAAGACAAAGCGTGACTTGCTGGGAGCTTTGGTCCTTGACTCTTGCATGAAGACGCTGATAGCAGGGAAAGAATACTGCTACTCCTTGCTTGGAGCTTCAATGTGTTGCTCAAACTTGCTGCCTGGAAAGTAATTAGGTCGTCAAAGATTTGTTAGAACATAACTTTTCGTAGTAGTACCTTATGCAAGCCTTCCAAGCTAGCAGTTATAATATCGTCACGTATTCTTTGCCGGTGCTTCTGACGCGCTCTTCTGGCTACCAGTCGACTAAGCGCAGAAGTGCCACTAAGATGCGGTTTTTCACCAAGTGGAGTACCAAGCACTGATACGACGGAAGCCCAGCAACAAGTAAGAACCCGTCTGGATAGTTTGATCCCAGCTTCCACTTCTGGACTGCTATCGGGAGTGCCGTGGACTTTTTGGAGCTTTTGCCAGTCTGTCAGGAGCTGGGAAGGACATAGTCCTCCTACGTCTAAAGTTAAAGCATAAGGCATTGTACTACAAAGTTGGCGGGAAGAGTTACCAGTGAGAAGATTAATGATAGCAGGTTGCTGAGAGCTCTTCGGATGGTACCCGCAAGCCAAGAGCAGCGATTTGGCCAAGACATTCTGGTACAACTCGCACAACCAAGTCGCTGAAACATAAACCAAAACTCCACTGCCATGGATCTCTTCGACAAATTGTGCTTCTGTGATTGGAATAGTTGCGTTTTTGTTGCTTTCTTCATAATGGCCGCTTTGGATCAATTTTAAATCGAGCAAAAGAGCCGAATATGTTGCCAGATAAATACCATCAGCGTTCATAATTGTTGTAAATTCGTAGTTCTGCGCGGAATTGTGTTGACAGCATTTGGAAGAAAACTCTTGAAGTACTTCGTCCACCTAAACAAAATTACTAACTAAAAGACCTATTTCGGTAGAACGAAATAAGTACCTGAATTGAAGACCTTAAAGTAATTAAATTCGGCAATAAGATATGCTGCAAGGTTTTCACAAAATGCCTGGCGTTATGCCTCTCCACATCCGTATTGCACTCAGCCATCCCACTCCGCCCAAAATTCAGCGACTTTGGCAACTTATGCAACTTCTGGAGCTGCTGACTGGTCAAGAAACTTTCATCATCCATAATGCTATCATCCGATTGGCTGCCAAACTCTTCCGGTCCTTCAGTAGCCCCGGAACAATCAGACTCGGACCCACAATGGTCAATATCCGGAGCGTTTCCTTCGATTCCACTACTATCCGACGAATCGTTATGGTACTTTAAATTGGCGACAACATCTCGGTAGGGTTTGGGAAGACGTGCTAAAGACTGGTAGGTCAAGGGTCCTGTGTAATCTGCTTGCTCCAGGCTAAGATAGCGCGAATTGGTGATGTCTGCACCTTCTTGGTTAAGCCCTTCGCCGCGGCAGAGGGCTTCCAAGGAACCAAGCAGAGCTCCGACGCATTCTACGCTAGCTAGAAGCACGCTGGAGTCGGCGCATTGGGAAGACTCTTCGATGGAATCCATGATACTAAGAAAATTAAGTTAAACAAATTGCTAAACTAGATAAAAAAAATCTTACAGTCTAATGATGGCCATGTCGTCTCCAGCATGTCGATGGATGGGTCCACTTAGGAGAAGTAGATCTGCTAAGCGACCAGGAGATCTTAGTAGTTCCCTGGCAGCTTTCAGAGGTTCCAGACGTTTAGCAGGACTTGGTAGAAGCAGCATGCGGTGGAAGAGTGCTTCCAAAACTGGACGTAGAGGTCTTTCCCGGCCAACTAGTCTTACTACTTGTATTCCAATGCTGTTGATTAATTTTATTAGTAGTGTAAATTGAAAAGGTTGATGATTGTAAGCTACTTGTAAATAATTTTGCTTTGGTTGTTGGTCAGTCCTTGTGACGCCAAATCGCCAGGAGCCCCAAGTAGAGATAGTAGAGCAGGACAAAATCGCTGCCAAAGAAAAGTGGTGAAGTGAATGTTGGAGTGAACTGTATGAGGAAGAGTGTTGACCAATGTTAGAAGGCATTCTAGTAGATAGATTGTCATGTCGTTTGCTTTTGGGCCAACTCTAAAAGCAGACATAATAAGAAAATAGACGTTTGGATTTATGAAGGGTAGTACGATTTATTTTCTTCCAGTCGACTGGAGATGTACTGCATTACGGGGATGGCTTCATTGAAGCAAGCCACTGCTGAGGTCTTGGTGTAGACCATCTCAGCACTACTGCCGGAATTTTTGTGCTTCTGTTGGTGCTGCAGAATCTCTTGGCACTCTTCATCTGAAGGCAATATTATAAAATTTTGCAAAAACGCCAGTCTTTAGCCCTTACCCAAAAAAGTGCAAAACGCAGTAAGAGTCTGACTAGCCGCAGCCTGTGAAGCTGCCCTTACAGGTTGTGTTCCACTTTCATAAGCTTCACCACATCGACTTATGAGCAACATCACCAAGCGGCCATTCAAAGCCCAACTTGCTGAACAAGCCAGATTTAAAACCACTCTTAAAATATGAACTTGCGTGTCTTCGCATTGTGCCAACATCGAAGAAGTGGCCAAAAGGAGCTGAGCTGGCAACCATAAGGAATCGTCTTCTGGTTCGGTTCCGGACTGGAACCGCTCATCTCGCACTATTTTCTGATAATAAAAATTAAATTATAAATCTAAATAAATTAGATTTACTTTTGTTGATTTGACATTTTCAAAAAAGTTGACATTTACAATGTATATGTGGTTGTCTAAATATACAATATTTTAATACTCTACGTCTACGTTACTGCCTAATTTTCCTACTTTACTGCTTGATTTGACTACTTTGCAGCCGATTATCGATAAAATCTGTTTGGAAATTCTAGACAAATTTGGGAAACACTTACGTTTAACCCAGTTAGAGCTAAAGAGACAAGTTTGCTCCGTTTGGTCTCCAGGGCTAGTTTTAAGGGTAGAAAACAAGCGCATCGTAATTCGTGTGATGGACTTCGAAGAAGACTGTTTTGCGATTGCAGTAAATCTGGTGGAAAAATTGAGTAGTTAATTTATTATAATTTTTTTGAGTTTTTTTTTTTACCATGCGCTTCCTGGGCACTTTGCTTTAAACCGGACAATTTTGAACCACTAGCTTCTTTAACAATGTTTAATAATAAATCTTCCATTTTTAGTGGATTTTTATTTGTTCTATGCAATTTTATTTATGTGCAACATATTGCACTGTTGGATTGATAGTAAAATTCTGGTCTGCGTACTGGGCATGTTTATTTTTTGGAAAATCAATACTATATAAACGAGTGGGTTTATATTCAACAAGTTGCAAAGTGACTCATATTATATCTGAATACGTTCTAGTAACGCTTATTATTTTATTTGTTACATATTGTTGATAAAAGAAATTATTTTTATCAATAATATATCCTGTTTGATAAATTCAAACTGAAACACAATTAACTTTATCAACAGTATAACTGTATCAGTAACGACTCCTTAGCTTTCGTTTAAAATAAGTTGGATAGGGAGCCATTTTTTTTGACATTTAATAAAAAACTGCAAAGCATCAAAGGCATGAGTGTCGGAACTGGTAGTACTTTATTCTGTGCTTTTAATTATAGTGGGACACGCTGTATATTACTATATTATATATTGGCCAATACAAAAATAAAAGATTATATTCATACGACGGCACTGAACGACAACAAGACGAAAGGCCTACGTGCATGTAACTTCTTTGTCATTCACATTGATTGTATTCATAAAATCTGGGAAGCCCTGGCAGACGTACGTTCCTGTTATTGTTAGCATGTACTGGCACAGCGTAGCAATAAAAAAGTACGTCAGCGCATTCGATACAAGTCAGAACGTAGTCGACTTGACTTTATGTTGTTGTTGCACATTGGGACCTACTTTTTAGAGTACATTCCGAAGCACAATGGTGTTATGACTATGAGTGTACTAGCTCTTTTTCAACATACTAGTGAGTGGTTAGTGGACAATTCACAAACACCCAGCTCCAACACCACTTTTCCAATATGTATTGAAAAACTCCTGCCGGTATGAGGATTTGAAACCCCTGCGCTCGTTAGCTTGCGCTCGCTCGCCCACAGCGCTAAAATTTTATATATCAACAAAAAAACATGTATACTCATTCTGGTAATTAAATTAACTATATTTAAATATTATACTTAACAATTAGCAAACGTTAATTTACAACCATAAATGTATTTTTGGTTGCCTACACACAAAACTAAAATTACTGTTACTGACTGACTCTCAAACCAATATTAATAAAGCACCTTGAAACCAAGGTTAATAACCACTCTAAAATAATAGAAAATACCATTTTGCAACCATACTAATCGCAATTAATTACTACTCGAAATAATAATGTAGAATGATTGCGATTCCTGCAGGTAGCGCCAGTGTCAAACGTCAAAAATGTAACCACGTGACTTGATGGCTTTTCAGTCTATTTGTGTTCGTCTGGCTAGTTTTTCACAACATTGCAAGTTGTAGGTTGTCGTCGTGTAAATAGATAGAAACAACAAGTCGGACGAAATAATTATTAAGCAGTTCACTAAACAAAGGTGTAATGTGTCCCCTCAATTCCGCTAGTACGTATTTTTGTTGTTCTAATTTTGTGTGCTGAAGAATGTTGTTTACTGTCGTCGTCCTCTAACGCTCCGAATACCCAGCAACAACAGCAACAAAAGGCAGCCGAATTAATGTTATCTATGTGAAATTGGTAGGTTGTTAATTTAATTTCGTGTAGTGGAATTGAGCACCTGAATGTGGTGTGTGTGTCGCCCACTGTAGTTTTGTGGTATGCTAAACGTCAAATGTGACGTCAAATTTAACGCCCCCGCGTTCAAGTTTTTCTGCAAAAAATATAGTAAAGTGAAATATTTTTAACTATCTAGCATTTACACGAACATGTATTTTGAACAAATTTATATTAATTTGCTCATTTTATTTCGTCACTATTATTTTCTGAACTCTACATTGCTATACATATTTCAAAACAATGCACTATTATTTCGAATAATGTATTGTAATCAACTACTTATATCTTTAAAGGAGAAAGAATTTTTGTAAAATATTAATTTGCATAAAAGTTATTAAAAAGTACCGAAGTTATTACTTCAAATTTGATGAATTTTTAGAATAAATAATTACAAATGTAATAAAATATACAAGTAGACATACTGTTGGAAAGCCCTTGATGTATGCAACACGATGCCTTTCGAATTTTTGAAAAATATTAATTTGCATAAAAGTTATTAAAAAGTGCCGAAGTTATTATTTCAAATTTGATGAATTTTTAAAATAAATAGTTAAAAACGTAATAAAATATACAAGTAGACATATTGTTGGAAAGCCCTTGATGTATGCAACACGATGCTTTTTGAATTTTTGAAAAATATTAATTTGCATAAAAGTTATTAAAAACGGCCGAAGTTATTATATCAAATTTGATGAATTGATATTTGTCACCTGTCATTTTTGTGCGAATTAGCACTCTTCAATTAATTAGGCGAAAATTGTGAATTAATTACTACGCTTTCCCAGAAATTCCTGTTTGATTCCTGGAACAATTTAATAGCTAGTAAATATTTTGTTCCGAGTTTAATTATTTTTTGTAATAATAATAATAATGTAGTATTTATAAATATTAGATCGACGGGATCGATTTCTAAAACGGTCCCATTAAAATTTATATATATTTAAAAAAAAATGTTATTACAACTAAAATAATATTTTTAAAAGCAATACGTTTCTAGACAATTTTAGAAAATGTTTTGTACGTTTTTATGTGATTTCGTGTAAATTATTGTGTCAAAATTTCGCAAAACTACGTCATTCGGCGTTTGAATTGTTTTTATAGAATGAAATTCGTAATAATATGCAGCGAGACCGAGAGCGAGACTTTTATGAAGTCACAAAATGATTTTTTTTTTTTGGATGTTTTAAATTTCGAGAAACTTTTGTTAAATATCTAGGTAATTATTATCTAATTAAATAATAAATATTTACAAAGTTTAGTTAATATAATTTTCTTTGAATAACCAGCTGACTTACAGCAGAATTCGCATGTGTTTAATTTTTATATCTTCGGCGTTTATTTTGAATTTAAATAGCGATACATCGTTAAATATGATAAAAACATTAATAGGCACTAACGAAAGCGTTAATGTGAATCTATAAAACCATCAAAAGCACTTTATTATACGAGTAATACGCTTTAAGTCCAATTAAGCTCATAAGTCCAAGAAAAAATGCTTAAACTTTCTAAAAAAAATTCGAAAATTTTCCAAGAATTGTACGATATTCAAAGACTTTCAGGAAGGCAAAAAAATACCCTCAAAATGCTAAAGCCTAAGACTTTTACAAAGGCTCTAACACTAAAGTCAAGTCGACTACGTTCTGACCTGTTGTATCGAATGCGCTAGACGTACTTTTTTATTACTACGCTGTGCCAGCGCATTACAGTATATGCTAACAATAAGAGGAACGTACGTCTGCCAGCGCTGCGACATGAATTCCCAGATTTTATTAATACAATCAATGTGAATGACAAAAGAAGTTACATGCACGTATGTCTTTCGTCTTGTTGTCTTTCAGTGCCGTCGTATGAATATAATCTTTTATTTTTGTATTGGCGTGTCGCTGCGGCTTGTAAGATATTCTACGCTACCGGTAAAAATTTTACATCGCCTTTCAATTGATTTGGTGCAGAGGGAATCAGCTGAGAGCCCACAGGTCAGAACAGAATAGGAACCACTATATTTTCTATTAGTTAGTAATACATAGAAAACCACAAACTAGTAACAAGTGGTAATGATAATAATAGCTCGAAAAATAGCCTCATTAATAATTAATTTTGCTACAAAATAATTAAAAAGTAATTACTTCTACTAATTATTTTTCCAGTTCGACTTATAATTTATTGTATTGCGTCTATTGCATTGGAAAAAAAAATAAATATTTCAAACACACGTAACAAGATTCTTTTACATTTTCCACGAAAACTGCATCTATTTTTGCAGTGCATTGAATTGAAATACGCATTTTTATTTACTAATTCCCCGCGCCTAAATTGAAGAATCCCACCCACAAAAATCGCTATCGAATGTTTTGCTCCGAGTTTTGCTCACTCCATAAGCATTGTTTCCAACTTTCAATGCTCTAAAAACGTAACAGTTTCATTGTGTTTACATCATAACAATTTTATTGCTCTTTATTGGTTTTTATTTTCAACATTCTGGAAGAGGAATGTGAAAAATCCACCATCTGATGTTAATTAAGGTGTAGCAGAAATGCGCCGTATTTTTAGAATCAGGTCGAAAGTATGCGTAAATAGAATCAAATTGTACGGGAAATTGCATGTCAAAATCACATAAATACTTTCCAATTGATTGATTGCTGATTCGCAAAATCGCATTGTTTTTTCCGCGAATCAAAATTCAAAAATAAAGTAGATCGGAGTGGATTGCAAAATCTAAAACCAGGTTTAGGACACCTAAATAAAAGCACATTAAATGAGCCATAAAATAAGTAATGGAGAAGTTATGAGCCATTAATTACTATTTTATTTAGTGTATGTCTTTATTCTACTGGAAAGTTGCGAAACAACATTAATTTACTTAAAAATATTAAGAAAAGCAAGGAGTTTAGCATTTTTAGGATTTTTTTTGGCTTTCCATGGAAAGCTCAGAATTTTTTGGGAAGTCTTATATTCGTTTTGAAGAAGTTCAGTATTTTGTGGAATTTTTTTGGGGGTTCCTGGAAGGGTTAGGATTTTTTGAGACGCTTTATAATCGTCTTGAAGAAGTTTAGCATTTTTAAGTATTTTTTTAGGATTTCCTGGAAGGCTTAGAATGTTGTAGAATTTTTTTAGAACCCTTGTGGAATTATTTTACCATTCTGTCAAATTTTTCCGATTTTTTTTGTTTCTTTGGGAAGTCTTGGTAAACTTCCCGAATTGACTTATTCGTAATAAATCTAAATCACTCGTTGGTGCCATCAAAAATAAATCCATCATTGCATAACCGCATCCATGCCAATTGATCCTTCCACTCTATTTTGGTTGGAAGTAATTTGCAAAAAAGCAATAAAAAAACCCCAAGCAATCTTCCAACGTGCCAATTTCACACCTTCTTAAACACCTGCTTAACGCCAACCTTGCCAAAAAGTACTCGCTTAATTTACAACATGCAATAAAGCAAGCAAAGGTCAACACTGATAAGATAACATTCTCTCAACAGCTACACCATAATGGCCGGCCATGTTTGCCGGAAGACAACGCAGATCGTCCAACGTTCGTACAATGCAACTGTTTCATGAGCTGAAGCAACAATTCCCAACCGTGCCCGACCACATCGTCTCCTCCTGCATCTCCGCCTACAGCGACCAAGCCGCCACCATCCAACAGGTCCTGCAGCAAGCGGCCGCCGCTCAGGAGCCGATGGGACGTGGTGCCTCTTCAGCCACTCAACCCATCGAAATGAACGAAAGTGCGACGACCAGTGACTTTAACCAGAATATAGTGGCGAAACGGCCCAGTCATTTGGGCCTCATCACCGACACGCAGCGGATGCTCAACAACATCCAGTTGTCGAACAAATGCAGTGACGTGCCGAAATTCCTCAATTCGCCGGTCAATTTGCTCAGTGATAAGCCGCCGCAATCGCCGTCCAAGCCCAAGAAGACGACGTCCACTCCGACGCAAACCACAGACACTCTAATCACTCCTAATAATAATAATAATAATGTGAATTTGTCGCTGAATGTGAATTGTTCGATGGTGCAAAGCCCATCAAAACACAAGTCGGTAGTGCAAATGACTCCGAGTCAGCCGTGGTTGCAACCGCCGAGTACTCGCAGTTATAACAGTGTTAACTTTGTCATACGGCCACCAAGTTCGGAGCATCAAGCTCCCATTGACATTACATCACAGAATTCTAGTCTGACCTATTCGACGAGTAGTTTCGATTCGAAGAAGGGTTTGGAGAGTCGGCTGCAGATTACGGTGGGACCTGGTGGTAGTAGTGTGTCCTCTTCCAGGGCCAGGCCCAGGAGTTCGATTTTGGAAGAGGATGTTGCAGTGGAGCCCTTGCCGGTTCGAGCGAGTTCGCTCAATAATTTGGTTGCTGCGTGTGAACGTGAGTAATTTTTTTTCCTCAAATTTATAACAGCACGAGTAAGAGCATTTACTTCAATTTTGATTTTTAAATGGATCAGTAATTGTGTACCAAATTTTTCTAGAGCAATATTTATCAGCTAGGCAAATATTATGATGTTTAAAATTGAAATTCGAGGAAGTGTTGTAGTTTCTGGGTAATTTTCGTTGAAAACGTAGAATTTTATTTTACGAAATTTTAAAATAGAATGTTCATTAGGATTAAATTCATCAGGAATTAAATATTCGGAATTAAATGAATTTTGGCTCTGAAATTTTGTGCGAAGTTTAATAAAGAATAAAATATATTTGACAATTTTCGGTTCGCTAATGAATCATAAATTATAAAACTAATTTATAATATGATCTTGGAAAAATATAATTTTCTATTTATTTTAAAGTTAAATAAATTAAAATAAAATTCTTACATTTTATCATAATAATAATAATAATTGAACGTTATAAATAAAATTTGGAAACTACATTTCTACAATATTTTCACAGTTGTTTGTCACAGTGGCTAAGGTCGGAATTCATGAAAAACTGAGTGAAATACTAAAAATAATCCAAGCAATAATTTCGGTAATACGAGTATCATATAGGTGACAAGAAAATTTGTAAAAAACAGCATTGACACGTTGAATATTTATTTGCAAAATTGCAAATAAATTTCGGTGCATTAAAAAACTAATTATGACAAAGAATACATAATTACAGATTTATAGAACGTAATTATTGTAATTAAATCTTTATCTAATATTGTAAATACAAACTGGAAATTCCACGAACTTTGCTACTGTGTAAATAAATAATATCACATCAAGCAAAGCATGTGATACGAAATGCAACAATAATATTGAAACCTTGGATCTTTAATTTCATTTAGAAGTCCAAGAATTTTTTTGGTTGGTTTTAGCATTTTGAGGAATTTTTTTTTGGCTTTCCTGGATGCCGTAAAAGTTTGTAAATTTTTTTAAAAACCGTTTGGATTATTTTTTTGTGCTCCTGAAAGCTTTAGAAGTTTGTACGATTTTCTTGGAAGCGTTACTCAAACTAATAGTCCAGTTATTAACAAATTCTAAATCTCTCTTTTGACTTTCTCTTAATTTGAATTTTTATAAAACTAGATAGAATATTTATCGAATGATAAATAATATTCCACATTTGATTTATAAAACAATAAAATAAATTATAATTTGTTATCTCAAGCGTGTTAATTTTGAATTGGCGATGATAATGAAAGTGCGATAAAAGATTGTTCCGAATTTTCTGTACTAGTCGTGCAAATAATATCGGTCGTCGATAATAGCATAGCGCAAGTAATAAATTTCGAATTGTTTTCGTATCCTTCACATTGAATGGCAATGTGTAAGTTTTTAGGCCAAGAATTTATAAATAGTGCATTGCAAAATTGGTCTGTGTGTGATGATGTCTTTTGATGACGTTCATTTTCCATCTACAATTTACATTTTGCAACTTTTCCAAAGCACCAGACTAAAACCATAAATCGATAACTTAATGCCTTTCTAATCGCCCACGTGCGCGAATAATTCGCTCGAAAAATCTGTGCTTGGCCAGCAGCGTTTCTTTTTTCGATTTTAATATTGTTTTAAGTGCAGTTATTTGACGGCCTTGCGCGGATTCCAAAATAACGCTCCTCTTTTACGTGGGTTGACCACACGAATATTTATAGACGTCACTTCGTATTGCAAACACCTGATTTTCTATCCAAACTGATACCTGTAATGTAACGGTACTACATCAACCAGCAAAATAAAAAAAAATACAGTGTTTCGTTCACTTGGAAAGTCTATTGCTCGATGACTCATTTTTACCATTTATGTTTACCATTAGAAACCAGTTGTTAATTGCGGTTGAACAATAATTGTATTCACGTTTATGTATTTTGATAATATTAATTGTTTTCTGGAAAATTGAAAAGTGCGCTTTAGCCAAGTTTTTGTTCAATGAGTTTTTGGCACTATAGGATGATTTATTTGCATCTATTTATTTTTCGCAGAACTGCTATTGAGATTATTTAAAATATTTAAAAGTGCGATTTACAAGAAAATGATGTGGAATTATTTTCGTTTTTAAAAAATATTTTTGCGCCACTTTTTGATTAAAGTTTTAATTTTTAACCGATTTTCTTTATCAATTATTTCATCTCTAGACTTTATAAAAATGTACAATCCTCGGTACAATCTTTGCATTTGCAAAGTTAATATTCTTTTAATGAGTTTATCTATATTTATGCTACACTGTTACGAATTTTACAAGGTTATCCTAGGTTAGTTTATTTTTTTAAGTACAATATAGAATAAATGATTCTCTTATTTAATTTTGAATTTTATGAGCTATTTTAAATTAATTTAATAGTATAAAGCAAATGAAAATTTAATGCACCAGCTCTTTTATGAAAACAATTAATTTTTCTAATAATAAAATATTAATAGTTTGAAAATACTAAAATTCCAAGCATTTGCTAAATACAATTCATTCATAAAAAACGCACAAGATTAAAATGGTATGATTACAATAATCGGAAAAATTGTTTTTTTTATTTTTCTCTGTTAATTATTCCGAAAATTCTCTGAATAATTAATTAATTAATTATGATATAATAATATCAAAATATTTTTGCAGCTGATGTGATAATCCAACAGCAAGCACGCATTGAAAGGCTACGAATAGAAATCAGGACAGGAAAAACAAATCTAGTAGCACAACGTGTAGATGTCGAAAGCCTGGAGCAAAGCAACAGGGAAAAACGGAAACAAGAAGAAGTGGATGCTCAAATCCAAAAACAACTCGAAATGGAAATCAACCATTTGAAATATCAAAATAGTGAACTTTCTAAACAAGGTAAATATTCGCGCTATTTTTTCAAATTGCGATAAATTAATGAATTAAAAATTGCTTGCCTTGTTCTAGGTGGACATTATTACAGAAACTTATACACCGGCCAGCGGGGTTCGTTGTTTGGCAATAATGGAAGTCCGGAATTCGAGCCGCCTTTCTACGACTTTTACAATGGAATCACCGCACACATGTTGCCATCCTGCACTGAATCCGAAGGCGACCGATGGAATTGTCAAATGTGTACATTCCTCAACCATCAAGTTATGAACAAATGTGAACAATGCGAAATGCCACGAATACATCACGGTACGCAAATCTTCGCTGCTTCTTCCGCCGATAAAAAGCTGCTCAAACCAATTAAATAGATTTAGATTAGTTTTTATTCGATAGACATCACAGAGCTTTTGCTGATTAATTTTTCTGTGATAATTAAGGTAGATTTTACTGATACTGGAGTGGACCTAGCAATAATTGTGATAAGCTATATTTTATATAAGTATTTTTGACTATTTGAATGAATGAATTAATAAAATTCGAAATTACTTATGTTTTTATGTTTTTTGTTTTTAGTTTCGGCTGCTCCTGGTGAAAATATACTTATTCATGTTACGCCCAGATTGACACGACGTAAGAATTATTGAGTGTTGTAATTTTTTTTGTGTTTTTCTAATAATTTGTGTTGCATGGTTTTTGTTTGAATTTTTTTTATAGCAGGTAAGTTAACTAACAATATTATTTGGCCATAACTCTAATATTTAATCCTAAAATAAATTTATTAGAAACAAACGATCAGAAAATTTGGCTAATTTCAAATTAAATTCGAATTTGTGTATAACTGGTTGCCTACTTTTGTCAAAAAACCGCGATAGATTCTACTACACTATAACAATTTATTTTATAAAATATATTCCTCGGTAGTATAGTGGTCAGTATCCACCTTAATCTTTAACTTAACATGCCTTAATTAATTATTTAAATGTACAATAATTACAATTTGTTTCAGGAGTAACGCATTCATGGGTAATATGAATGAGCACACAAGGAACCAGAGAACCAGAACTGCTTAAAAATATATTTTTTATTTATTTACAAAGTTTGTTATTTTAGACAAACTTTCAAAAAAGTCAATAAATATTTGCTCATCATCTAAATAAGTATAGCAATATTTTTGTTAAGTTTAAATAAAATTGTACATATTTAAGAAGCTTATTTTGATACAAAAACAATAAAATACAAAACTAGGCTCACTTGTTATTAAACCGCAGTACCGCGTTCCAAGTTCTGCTTAATCTCCGCCGTATGTTCCCCATAAAAGCGATCCAGCTTCTTATTGAACTTAGCATTGCGCTCGTTAATATAATCAATATCTGCATCATCGTTATGTGTACGCCTTCGCGAATACTTATTCCTCTTCGCAATTTGATCCTCCAAACTCTTCACCATATTATCAATCGCTTGCGGGCGATCTTCGTGCAACCCGTGAACTATAGTATTCGGCCCCGCATAAAAAGCTTCCCCATATTTCTCCCTTTGCTCCTCATACCGCTCCATATCCTTCGGCCCCATATTCTTAACCAACCTATTATACTGGCGGAATGTCGCGGCTTCGAAATCCGAAAAACCCTGATCGGGATTCTTCTTTTTCTTCTTCCGTTCGATTTTCTCAGCGTCGATCGCCGAAACTGTCAGTAGCTTAAGTCGATCATAATCCTCACCTCGCGCTGTTGCTTCTTCGCGTTCTTTCTGATCGTTCAAGATCCATTCTGCTCGCTTCTTGCGACTCTCGTAGTTTGCTGGTAGCTTGATGCGAGCATCTTCAGCCACGACTTCTTGGTGGTTGTGAGTTCGGGCTTCATTACGTTGAGTGTGCAAGCTGCGTAAACGTTTCATACGTTCGGCTTGCTTTTCTTTAAAGGATAGTGGTTTTTCTGTGCTGGAAGTTGCTTCTGAACTCATTTTAACTGCGTTTTAATTAATTAATAAACAATGTTTTTATTTTGCTGTCAAATGAGTCAAATGGTACCACTACTATAAAAATTAAATTACATCAGGGAGGGTCGTTCGTTTACATGTTTAAAATGATAAAAAAGATTTTGGTTTCAATTATAAAAACGTTTAAATTTAAAATACATTATAACAATTATTACTAAATAATAACTAAGTATTTTCGCAAAAAACCTAATTGAATTTACTATAATTTAATCTAAAATCGATAATAGTAATCAGGCAACCAGCAATACATTTTAAACTGTCATAAACATAAACAACTTTGACATTTCAACCCTAACCTCCATTGTGCAAATGTTTTCTCACCCCATTAAATCTGCAACTAATCAACACCTGTATAATCAATACTAACATGGAAACTAAAACGGGCGCAAATTTCTGGTGGGTGAAATCCAGCCCTAAACTCACCATCCCCGAAACCACAAACAACCCTGCCCTAACCGTCCCCCGTCTCGACCTGGACATTTCAAGCTCTCTTGCCGACTTCTTGGACCGCGAACAAAACTTGGTAAGCAGTTCTATCAATGATAATCACACCGACGTCGACGTCGGAAGCATAATCGAAGAAATCAACCGCGTCGCCGCCCAAAGTCCATTGGGGCCCTTCGAGCGCAGTGTGGGCGAACGCAGCTTCGACGACATCATGAAAGAGGCCGAACGGGTTTACATGGAGAGCTCGAAAAGTTTCGAGCAGTTGAGTCAACATTCGAAAACGTCCCAGAATATTTCCGAGTTGCGGTCAAGTCTGTCCGATTCGACGCCGACGCCGAAAAGCGTCAGCCCGTTGCCGTTGGATGTCGATCGAAAGCGATCGGGGAGTGCGAGCGAGGGCGATTTGTATAGCGAGGATTTTTCGGACGAGGATGGTAAGTCGGAGGATACGCCGGAAATTGACGATGGCTTCAGGATTTTGCCAAAGTTGCAGTTGCAATCGGAGCAAACCGAGATTGAAGTTGAAACCGGACGTAAAAAGGGGTTTGATGAGGATTTTGTTGTGGAGGAATCGGGGAAGATAAAAAGTTTGGAGGAGGAAAAATTGAGTGAGCCTAAGGAAATTGTTGAGGAGACTAAAGAAATTCAGGTAGAGCTTGATTTGAAGGATGAGCGCATTCGGGGCTTGCAGGAAGATAATTTGGCCTTGAGGAATGATATTCGGGAGATTAAGGTGAGCATTTATTTTTGAATTCATATTTTTTGCGAAATTAAATTTTTTTTGACTCAAACAAGTTTTCAAAAATTTATTTACAGTTTGCGGCCGTCTTTTTTAAAACTTGTCATATGCAACCACGTATATAGGACTGCTGCAAGCTATATTATTTTTTAGAAGAAAATTTGGCTTGAAAAAATTGTATTTTTGGTTAATAAAAATTTAAATTACTACGAGAATTTAAAAAAAAAATCGGTTTGCGGTCGTCTTTTTTAAAACTTGTCATATGCAACCGATTATATAGCACTTCTGCAAGCTATATTATTTTTTAGAAGGAAATTTGGCTTGAATAAATCGTATTTTTGGTAAATAAAAATTTAAATTAGTTCGAGAATTTAAAAAAAAAATTCGGTTTGCGGCCGTCTTTTTTAAAACTTGAACGGTTTGTTTTTTGGTTTCCTGGATGTCTTAGAATTTTTTTGAGAGGCGTTAGCATTTTTAGGAATTTTTTTTGTGGTTTCTGGAAGTTTTTGGATTTTCCTGAATTGTTTTAAACTTCTTAGAACTTTTTTAAAATGCTTTAGCATTTTTTGACAGTTTTTTGGCTTTTCTGAAGGCGTTAGAATTTTTTTGAATGGCTTTAGTATTTTTAGGATTTTTTTTGACATTTTTGGTACTCTTATCAAATTAAAAAAACCTTTTTTAACACTATAATTAATTAATAAAACGCCCAAATTAATTAAAATAAATTAAATATATTCCTATAATAAATTACAAACTAAATTCTATGCTTGTGCTGCCGCCTCCGCGATAACCCTAACCGCCGCCAACGCTTCCTTGGCCGTCGGCTGAATATACCCCGCGGGTAAAACAAACCCAAACCGCCCATTATCCCTCAACTCAATCGTGTAGGCATACTTCATCTTGATCGTGCCTTTCGCCCAATCATCCGACCCACCGGAAGCCGGATACAAAGTAGAACCCGCCGGGCCATACGTATAACTCGGCCCTCCTGTATTGCGAATAGCAGCCGCTGCTTTGCGCGCTACCGCTTCCAAATCGCGGTAATCTGGTGTCACCACTCGATCGTAGCCCCATGGGTACAAGATGTATTGCCCATACGAATGGAAAGAAATGTAAGCTTTCCAGTTCGCTCCATTTCCGGTGATGAACCGCTCTACGGACGCGGTTTCCGGCTCGGAAAACGGACCGGATCCTCCATAGGTTTCAGTGCAGGGGTTCTTGGAGGAACCTTGTCCGCCCCAACGGTACCGGAAATTACGGTTTAAGTCAGTGCCAGCACAATGACCCGATCTAGCTCTGTTCTTCCTCCACAGTCGGTCGACCGTGTGGCTGTATTCGTAGCCGTCCGGGTTTAGAACCGGAGCGATGTACCAGTCGATGTTTTGGATGTAGCTCGGCTCGGATTCGTAGTTGGAGATGAAGTGGTTGACGATATAAGTCACGGTGGCGGGCGAGATCCATTCTCTTGCGTGGATACCGCCGTCGATCCAAATCGCTTTGTTGCCCGGATTGTTGTTGGAGATTTTTAGCACTTTAATGGCGCGGTTTTGGACGGATTGGCCGATTGTTTGGACGCTGCAGAGGTCGGGGTAGGTTTCGGCCAGGTAGTCTAGGTAGCCGTGGATGTCGCTCACGCGGTGGTAAGCTTGCCAAGTTAAGCGGTGACCTAGACAGTTTTTTTTTAATTTTTTGCAGGCAGTTTAAGTAACACTCATCGAAATTTAATTGAAACTTTTGCGTTTTGAGTGTTAAAAAAAATTAATTTTAAAATTTTCTTTTGTCAAAATATTATTTAATGTCTTTAGCATCCAAATCAGTTTTTAGAATTTTTTTTGGAGCCTTATTTTTTTTTAAATCATTGTGGAACTCTTCTTTGTTCAACTCATATTCAACAACTGGTCAAACATCAAGAACGTTGCTTTATATAGTCAATTTTAATAGTGTTGGGGGAGAAGGCGGAGCTAAATCTGTAGAATCACCCTCTCTCCCAATTAAATTTTGCTTAGGCGCGAATTTTAAATTCAACTCTTGATTGTTTTTGAATGCAATTAATTAATTGCACTGATGTTCCAGATTTGATTAAATTTCGATTTTGTGTTCGGAATAATACAAATAAACAATATTATCATGCAAGGTGCGAGTATTGAGCGTGTTTTCTGATAAAAAAAAATCAGAACCGATATTTTACATTTTCTTTACATATTTTTTACATTTGTACACAAGAAAAAAAGTCATGCTTCACATGCGCATTACATTACTTTTGATTTACGGACCCCAATTAGCCGAAGGCCAGAGCTCCAGCTTATTCCCTAAAGATGACAAACCACGCCAGGCCATTAAATATTTTAATGGCAATCTTTTGGCTGAAAGTTCAGTTTACTACGAATTTTATATCGATTTTATTTTATGCATCAAAGATTCTAAGATTTAATTTTTTTTAAAAATATATAATTACCTCGTCGGTCGTCCAGTTCGATGACTGATGGATTTTCTTCATCAATCACTTTTTGTAAGTCTTGGATGAGGATGTCGTATTTTATTTTATGGGCCAGTAGTTTGCTGCTGACTTTTTCTACAGAGCCGGGTTTGACTAGCACGTCGACACTTGTGGCGTTTCCGCCCCACATTGTTATATCTGCAGAAAAAAAATATATTTTGGTAGAATTTGGTCAAAAAGTATCGGAAAAAATTAGTAGTTATATTTTTAAAAATATTTTTTCTACACTTAAAAATGTTTTTAAAGTTTTATGAAAAATATTATAGTAAAGCCCAATATTTCAACTCACAAAAAAATATGACTTAATTTTTTTGCAGTAGTTTTGGAGCAAAACAAAATTAAACAATCAAAGTTGGTCAACTTTCTTGCGACCAATAATCGCTTCCTCGAATACTAATTAATTACTAATTACCTTCATCGTCTCGTAGTTCCACCAACACTTTGACTTTATGTTTATCATCAACAACGGTCTTCCACAATTGGCTCCCCGCATAAGAAATCCGAGCTTGAGGAATTTCTTTTTCGATTGTCGAATTTAAATTAATTTCTTCTAAATTTAATTCTTGGTGGTCGCTAGTCCGCAAATTGTACTCGGGTTTGATCTCTTCGATTTCCAACTCGAAGATATCTTGCTCTTGGAGTGGTGGCGATCGTGCCGATACTAAAGCCACCAGAAGGAGCAGCACTTTGAAGCACTGCATATTTGTTAATAAAATGATAGCGTTTGCTGTTGGAGCTTTTTATAGACGATTGTGACCCGGTTTGGAGGTGGTTTCTTCGCGGTCAACTTTTGTAGGTTGAAGAAGAAGAGGCTTTGCGCTGTTGATTTTCAATTTGTCGAAAAAATGGATTTTTCGCAAAAGAAAGTTTTTTTGTTTTTGGTGCAAAAAGGTTCGTTTTAATTGATTGCGGGTATGTAAATTTATGTAGGAAGAGTTTGGCCTCGATTTTAAATAGATTTTATGAAAATAAGGTTTTTAAAAATTGTTTTGAATTTTTTTCGCTATTTTTTGGGGAAATTAATTGTTTTTGAGGAGGTACTAATTTTTTTTTAAATGGTTTCTTAAAAAATCGGACTTTTTATCTGCTTTTTAATTTTTTATTATTAAAAATAATTTTTTCTAATAAATAATTTAATTCTCATAAAATCCATAATCTCAAATAACCACTAATAAGCTAACCAATTAATATAATTTAATATGTACACAAAAAGTTATGAGATGATTAAATATGAGCCTGTGTTAATATTTACATCAAACATATATTTTTATATATTTTGCTTGATCACGAGATTTAATACATCATTTGCCATTATAATTTATTTAATTAAATTTAATTATTAACGCAAAATCAATTTACAATAATATTATATTTATTTTCAAATGTTATAATTTTTGCCACAACTTTCTTAGTCGTATAACAATAGAAATTTTCTCTCTAATTTTATTTCTCAAGATTATTACTTCCGAAACAATAAAATAAAATTCACTCGATTCACTAGCTTCTTCCTTTTAATTTTATTATTATTAAAATATTTTTTTTCTATAAAAAAAGCGGTGTCAATGCACTCAAAATAACCTCAGCAGATTAGTAATTTTATCTGCTGCTGCATCAAACACTAAAATTCAAAAATTTATGTTGTTTTTAAATTAAAATGCATTTTCGTCGTATAGCGAACCTTTTATTGGAAATACGCTTAATAAAAATAAATTACCGGTTTTTCAACCAACACAACAAAACAAGAATGACCACAACGCAGATAATTATTTTATTTTTTTCTTATAAATTAATGAAGCAATAAATTAAAATAGATTTTCTATTAACTTTCTTCTTTATCTTCATTCTGAATTGAAGAAAGGAAATAAATCTTCTTCTTAATGAAGAAATATTAATTATTATTACAAAAATATTAAATAAATTACCTTCTCAACCAATTTTCCACTTCCTCATAAATAAAAATCACAAAACTCACCAAAACCATTTTTTCTTCCAGCAACAACTCCAACAAACCACAACTCTCTTCGACCAAAGCCGCGCCGCGCTCAAATCCAAACCAAGTACCCCTTCTGAACTAAACTCCGAACTCCATCGCGTCTTGGAAAATCTAAAAGATTCTCAAGAAATCAACACAAGTCTCCAACTCCAGCTGGATGGTCTCAACAAAACCCACCAGCAGCTCAAAAGCTCCTACGAAGACTTATTGAGCTCCAACAAAAGTTTGGAGCGACGTGTCGTAGAGTTGGACACCACTTTAACCAAATACAAATCCGAACTAGTGAACATCCAGCATTTTAAAGATAAGCTGCAAGAGAACGAAATCAGTTTGAGCAAGTTGCTGGAAATTGAGAAGCTCCAAAGCAAAAGCATCAAACTACAGAACGAAAAGGATTCTAAATGCATCCAGGATTTGAATCGACAGATAAAGGAAATGGAGCGCATTATTGCAAGGAAGCATCCGGACTCCGTTTCCGCTTTGATAGTTGCCGCTAAAAATGACGTCACCGACTCCAATTTAACCGCCAGACGTTTACTGGAATCCAGAATCAAATCCTTGGAAGAGGAAGCAAACAAACGCGACTCACAGTCTTCCAAAGTCTTCCTCGACATCCAAGATAAATTCAATCAGATGAAGCTGAAGTATGAGAGTCATATTGACGACCTTGAATTGCACGTCAGCGATTTGAAGACGCAATTGAAGCAGAAGATTTACGACACTTTCGATGTCTACACGCAAACGTACGAGGAGCAGAAAATTCCGCAGAAGGATTCGACCTTTTGCAATACGTCAACGCAAACTGACGTCATTAAGTTGGTAGCAGTGAAGAAACGTCAGGAGAAAGAAGACACTCATTTATTATCGACCATTCGGGGTTTCCAAGCCGACTTGACTAATAAGGAAAAATCACTGAATAAATTAAATAAGGAACTCGAGGAGTTGAAGAAGACTAACAGACGATTGCAAAAAGAGCGGGAAGGCAGTTTAAGAAACTTGAGCGAGAAGCGAAGCTATCGCCTCAGTAAGTCTTCGACGACGGATTTCAGTCAAGATGGATTGGAGGAAGAATTAAAGTTGGTGAAAAAAGAGCGGGAAAAATTGAAGCAACAGTTGTGCCGCCTGCAAGAAGACTACCAGACACTCCTTGAGAAGCGTCTGCACGATTTGAACGCTTTGCAAGAAGCGCATGAAGTTGAGCTGCAAAATTGTGCTTCAACCTTGGCACCATTGAAGGAGCAACTTCAGCTGCAACAAGTTAATTTATCGAATCTTCAATGTCAGCTGAGTGCCAGTAAGGAAGAACTCGCGATAGTCACCGTCGAACGCGACCATTTAAACAACCAACTAATGACGTCATCAAATAAGCATTTTCCCACCAAGGAAGTAGAGGTGCTGCATAAAAAGGTAGGTGCCCACTTTATTATTTATTTAGCGGTCATTTTATTTGGGGTGGTTCTAGGTGACCTTTCTTGAAAAACGTTATGAAGAAAGGGAGCATAGGTTAAGAGCGATAGTGCATGGTTTGGCGCAAAAAAATGTGACCAATCGCAGCTGTCAGCAATGTGGCGAGCGTCAGCAACAGCTGATTGGTTACAAACTTGAGCTCGATCAGTTATTGGCCACTTTGCGGTCGTTGCAATGAGATATAGTCGAGAATCTTCCTTCAGCAACTAATTATATGCCAAAGAACCTTTAGTTTAGTAATTTTATATTTGTTTATTAAGTGTTAATACATTAATTAAAAAGTAACCTTAAAAGAAATATTATTTTTAACATTGACAGATGGTAACTTAGATTTTAAAATTAGTGACATAACTCAAAAAAATTTCGGTAAAAGTAAAGATGCAGCTCCATAAAAGACTTGTTTGCTGATTGTAATTGAAGGCGATGGACATAAATAATGAACAAGACTGAAATTAGCTTTCAAATCTACAAGACACGCAAAAAGGAGTTTGAAGATTCGTTTACCGGCGCTTTCCTCAAATTATTTATGTCATTTATATGCTGAACGATACACCAAGTAGCGAACCAACTGAAAACAAAGATGAAGATGCACCAATTCAATCACCAACTCAAGACACTCCTAGTAGTAGTATTTCGAAGGAATCCGAGCCCGCGTCGTATAAAGAAGTGGAAATTCGCACGTTTCTGGAGTCGCGTGTTAGACCAGTGGTCGATGAAGAAAGTTTGCTCATGTTGGATTACAACAAATATTTCCAATACACTCCGAAGAAGGTGGAGGCGACGCCTGGCGATCCGGAACCACTATTGAAACCCATCCGCAAGGTGCTGCAAATTGTCAAACCAAAGCAGGATTATTTACTGAGACGAGGATCGAAATCTGATTTCACATCGAAGATGATTCTCGATTATGATGAGAAGCAATTGCTTAATGATTATGATAAGCTGGAAGATTTTGGGCCTGAAGAGTATCGACGTTATAGTATCATGCCTGCGGAAGAGGAGGAAGAAGAAGAGGAACCAGTAGTAGAGGAAGAAGAGGAAGAACCAAGCGACGAAGGAGAAGAAGAACCAGTTTCTGATGAGCAGCCAGAACCACTTTTGCAAGATCTGGACGAAACAATTCCTCGAGGGTTTGAAGATGAAGATGAAATGAGGGAGTCGGAATTTGGTGTTGAATCTGAAGATGAGGAAGAAATACCAGCAGAAGTTGAGGTTGAAGCTGAAGAAACTGACGAAGAAAAAATAGATACCCCAGAAGCGGAAGCTGAGGAAATTGAATCTCCAGAAGTCGAAACTGAAGAAATGGAAGCTGCCGAAATAGAACCTGAAGAATTGCAACCTGAAACAGTTGAATCTGAAGAAGTTATATCTGAAGAAATCGAATCTGAAGAATTAAAACCTGAAGAAATTAGAATTCGAGAATTGGAAGCTCCAGAAATTGAAACTGAAGAACTGGAACCTTCAGAAGAAGAAACAACTGAAATTATAGAACCTCCAGAAGAAGAATTAGAGGAACCAAAACCCGTTCTCAAAAAAGAACCAACCCTAGAAGAATTGGAACTCCAAACCGCAATCGAAGAAATCCAGCCCCTCTCAATAGACGACCAAATAAAGCTCCACGAATTTTCCTCAACCAGCATGGAGGTTCTAAACATCGACGAAGACAATCTAGAGCAAGAAATCCGACAAATCGAAAGCACTCAGGTTGAAGAAGAGTCTTCGGAAGAAGATTACTTTTCCTTGGACGAAGAAGACGTCACCTTAGCAACATTACTTCAAAAGCGCATTGAGCTCAGTTCGTTGTCAGACGAAGAAATTCGTCGTGGTACCGTCGACTCACTCACAATAATAAAAGAACCAACCGATCCAATCCATGAAGGTTCCGTTGAAAATATATCCATAACCATGGAAACAGATGAACCACTAAAAGTGAGTCTATCGTCAAAAAGTCAAAGTCGCGGTTCGGATCCTGTTGAGCGCGTCGACAAATCTTCAATTATATCTCCATCTCCAAGTTACCACGATGGCTACGAACTCAAAAGGACGCGCAAATTCATTCTAACAAAACATCGCGATAGTTCCACTTTGACAGATCGCATTGACTTGCAAGATATTTCGCTTGAGACTTCGTCGACGCACATTTTGGACAATTTGTCGCAAGAATTGGAGAAGGAAGACTTGCTGCTGAACATCACCGATCGGAAGGTCAGCTTTTCCAGCGAGTTAAACTACTCGACAATAGAATCTAGTGATAGTATTGACGATTTGGGCTTGTCTACTATTTTTCCGGATGACACTTTCCTGTCTTCCATCCGACCAGATGATGAATCGACTAGAATAATCACAGATTCGGAGTTGCCTTCTTCAATTCATCCAGATGAGGTCCTTTTTGACGATGATTTAGTCTCTTTTAGTAAAAAGAAAGACAGCTTTCTTCTTCTTGAAGCAGAAAAAAAGAGACTTTCCGACGTGCAACCGATGAACATTTGTCCGTGCGGTTGCAAGCTTCCGATCAAACCCGAACCAAAGCTGAAGACGACTTGCAATCGTCAGACGTGCAAACCGAAGGCAATCGAAGGCAAACCGAATGCAGTTGAAGCTAAAACGAAGGAGCCCGAACCCAAAACGAAGGAAGATCCAGGCAAAACAAAGCTACCCGAACCCAAATCAAAGCCGACAACCAAGTCAAAATTTAGTTTCCCGCTCAATATTGGTAAATGCAACTGTTTCAGAGGATTCAAACGAAAATAAATCGAATGTATTGTAATTGGTGAATGTTTTCATATTTTTTTTCAAATCAAATAAAATGTTTTGCGGTTTATTATTGATTTTTGTTGCGCTGCGCGTCAATTCCTCCGCGCCAGCGCAAATTACAATTTCAACACACACGACGGTTTTCCATTAAATGTAAGATGAAAATTTCCATTCCAAAGCAAAATGTGAAAGCGAAAGATATTCAAGTAGACCTTCCAAAAAAAATATGCATCACTTTTCGGCAAGGCGTCATCCTGGTCGCCATCCTAATTTTCGTAAGACCAATAACGCTTTTCGAATTTTTTTGCTGACAAATATTTTTCAGATTATAACAGCTTTGTTCACGATTTGCTCTGCTTTAGCCACTTTGCACACCAAACGCGTTTTGGACCTTTTGGAAAAAGATATTGTGATTGAGCGGGAAAAATTCGAGTTGAACAACGAAATTAATAAGCATGGCGAGTTTGGCTTCGATTTGAACGAAGCCCGGCTGCATGAGTCGGAAAATGCCGCTATAAGTAAATTGTTGCAAAATTTTGGAAATATTTTTTGCTATATAATTTTCTTTCCAGTGGTAAATGATTTGTTTTCTTTTTACACGTGGATTTGTTGGGCAAATATGGTTTGGGCCGCACTATTAATTTATGGAGTGTGCGTTAAATGCAGGATTTTTATTATTCCTTGGATTGTAACGAGTGGGATGACGTTTTTGTTTACGATTTCCATCGAATTTGCTGGATACACTAATTTTTATTACGGATTTCCCACAGAAGCTTTCAGTAAGACATCAATTTTAATTAGCTTTCTTCAATCCTGATTTGAAAAAATATTTTTTTTTTGCTCCTTTTTGCCCTGACAAACAATTTTGCTCACCAGTGAGTGAATTTATTTACTTACGAGTGATCAAAATGTTTAATTTCGTCACTAGTACTGTAATTAATTTTTTTTACAGTTCTCACAATAATTTTCGCAACGATTTTTGTAAATATGTGGCTGATGGTAGTCTTTTACTACATCTCCTTAAAGCGGATATCCTGTTCGGATGATTGCTCCACTTCCGTAATAAAATCAAATGGTGATATTGTGCATACCATTGATGTACCCAAAATTAATGACTACGAATTGCGACTAGTTTAGAAACAAAATTTCTTCCCTTCCCAAAAAAATTCTTCTTTTAGTCAAAAAACTATTTATTGTTAAAAATAATTCTCAAGTAATAAACTATTGCATTTTTAATTTCTTCATTTCTCGCAGCTTTGCTTCAATTTGCTGCCGAATTACTCCGCGATACTTTTCAGCCTCACCCAGTTCTTCCATTTTTTTCAAAAAATCTTCACGATCTTCAATTTCCTTCACAACTAAAACCCCCAAAAAAGTTTCTTTAAACCAAAAATAATAATAATAGTACCTACTTTGATCAAATCGATTAATTTCTTCCAAATTCTTCTTCTTCGTATCTTCCTTTTGGAAACGATCCACAAGCTTCCTAGGGATTTCCTTGTCATAAGCCATTTTTTCCTGAAGCCGCTGCTTCTCAGCTTCTCGGTCTACAATAGGTCTTTGAGGAACGAAGATCTCGCGTTCATAGACTCCTGATTCCACAATGGTCTGCTTGGTACGACGTTTGGAAGTGGATGGACGAATGGTGATTTCTGGGATGTGCGGATTCTTTTTTTGGCGGGAAGAATTCAAATTTGATGGTAAGGGCTCGCCATTGCGAAGGTGGTAATTTAGCGACTTGCGTTGCTGCATTGAGAATTTGCTTTCGTCCATCAAAACTGAAGAAAGAACACTTTTCAAATTATTTTTGAATACAAAAATATTTTATCTCTTTTTTTTTCAAGAATAACTTACGTTTGAGGAATTTTTGAGTGTCAGCACTATAATTCACTTTAGCTGGGTGAAAAATGCCCCCTTGAGGAACACTTTGACTTGGCCACGCCATTCTGGTCTACAAAAAAATATTTTTTTTGTTTGACTGATCACTATGAAGGAAATTTCCATAACAACGCGAGTAAACAAAATTTTTATCTTCCATAGGCAACTTGTAGAAAATCGATATTAAAGTTACTTTTGCTTCAAAAAAATATTTAATTAAATTATTAATTAATTAATAATTACATTTTATTATATAAATTATTTAAATTGGTCTTCCGGCACTATAATAGAATCAATCTCGGCGTATAGAAAAATTGAACTTAATTGAATAAACAAAATAAAATGCAGTGACACGTTTTAGAAAGTTTGTTGCAGTGTGCCATGCATTTCAAATGCATCTTAGCAGCCGCATTTCTTATTTGTGCTAGTGCAACAGCGTGCCAACGATTTTATTGGTAAATAAATTTATTTTTCAAATAATTTTACTAAAAAAGAAACTAATTTTCTATTTTTAAGGAACCCTTTTCCGCTCAAAAAATTTAATTCGCACATAGCCGCCCTAATATTGGCGCGAGGTGGTTCCAAAGGCATCAAACTAAAAAATCTCGCTCTAATCGCCAACAACACTTTATTACAACTATCATTAAACGCTCTAACTAATAATAAATTCACATCAATCTGGGTTTCTACCGACCACAAAAAAATTGCGCAACACATAATTGATAATCAAAATTGTAAACATTATTGGTTATAAAATATTAGCATTCTAGTATACTAATGTTTTTTTCCAGTCAACAAAATAAATGTGCATTGTCGTAGTGCTGAATCAGCCAGCGATAGTGCTACGTCTATTTCCGCGGTGCAGGAATTTTTAGGGTACCATCCCGAAATCGACCATCTCGCTCTAATCCAGTGCACATCTCCTTTTATTAACGAAAAGTATATTGATAGCGCTTTAGCGCTATTAGAAACAAAACGGTACCAGTGTATTTTTTCAGCATCTAGGTAGTACTAATATAATTAAATAATTAAATTTGTAATTGTGTCGTCATTTTAGGTCGTTTCAGCTCCGATGGAAAGAAATAAATGGTACCAATAAAATAGTACCATTGAATTTTGATGTAAAAAATCGACCAAGACGACAGGATTTCAAAGGAGAATTAGTGGAGAATGGAATGTTTTATTTTGCTACACGAAAACTCATTTTGAATGGTTCATTTCAAACAGACAGGTTCGTTTTATCAATTTATTTAATTATACAGACTTGACCTATAAAGTTTATTTAATGCGCGCGGAATAACTTTATTTAGAAACTTTACTAGATTTTTTTTTAAATTAATGGTACCACAAGTACCACTTTATTTGACGCTCTAGTATTGTCATATTAATCTAATAAGGCTCTCTAGGATTTCAAATAATTAATTATGACCCTGTCTTATTATGGTACTACTTCCAAGTAGCGATAATGTGATGATACCACTACTTAAATATTCTATTCTTACAAAAGTGGTATAATAGCGGTATTATATGGTGGTTCTGTTGGTACCACCGTGTAAAACTACTCTAAAGCACTAAAAAAAAATTTGTTTTAAATAAGTAGTACCATTTTGATACCATTGAGTAAATACCTTCCTGCGCGCCGTCAACTTACAGAATACGGACCTGTTCAGTGTTAGTACTTGCCAAGGTAGTACAATGCGGTGGTACCACCGTGGTACCACTTACGTCAACCGCTTCTATTGTGCATTTTTTCTAATTTATTATGTAAATGAGATATGAAACCTCACGGGCACCATTAGTAAAGTATACGTATCCGGTTTTTGTTGATAACTTAACATATCCTCCCACAACTACGTCACCCTACAATATAACATATTTTATTACAGTTGTGCTTTCGTTGAAATCCCGCACTATGATGACATAGAAATCGACACTCACTTCGATCTAATGTTGGCTAATATGTTGTGGCATTTGCGACAGGAAACTACGCGAAACCATGGCAACGGACCTTAGCTCAGGTTAGTACTACTTAATACTACTTATCACGTTTTTAAAAATATACAACATTGTTTTTTAGGTACGGTACCACCGCTGTACAGGGACGTCTTTGAAACATTCTCGAATAATGGCAATCCAATACACAGGGATGTATTCCAGAATTTTTTGGCCCAATGCCAATTGGATGCGGGGCAAGTTAAAATTATTTGGGAGTTAGTGGGGCCGAATAGTACCCAACCGGGTGTCAATCGTACCAATTTCTATAAGAGTTTGGCTTTGATTGCTTGGGCGCAACAAGGGCGGGAGTTGTCGGACAAGTTGTTTTTGAATTGTGACGGAAAAGGTTGGTACGAAATAAACTAGTACTTTGGTACTACTTAAATAGTACCGCTTTTTAGAGTACCCCACACCGGAGATTAACGAATCAACTCTAGCTTCGGCCAAAAATGTCAACTTGCAGTTAACACTCAAAGAATCTTTACTGGTGGGATTGAAGTACTCGACCATTATTGAAATGGACACAATTAATGTCGAACTAGTACCAGAAAAAAAAGGCCTTTTCATTAAGTACTCGGAATATATTGTTACCTCCAAGAGATTTAACAGTAAAGTTACCAGAAGGTACAATGACTTTGTGGCGCTACAAGAACTACTTCTGAATCGATTTCCTTACAGGTAAAAACAAAAAATTAGCGAGGAAAAATATTTTCACTCACTAAATCATATTTTCTGCTTACTAAAAAACATTATTTTGATAGATTAGTGCCTTCTCTTCCACCGAAAAAAATCGTATCCGACGCCCACTTCTTAGAATCGAGATGTCGCGGCTTAAATCGCTGGTTAACGTTGGTCTGTCGACATCCCACAATGTGCCACGACGCTTTGGTCGGATTTTTTTTGACGGATCAAGGACCGGACATCCAGCACCGTATCCGGGATATTTTTCGAAGGGCTCCCGACGAATTTATGACCTCCGATATTGCCGCTACATCTAAAGTAATTTTTTTGGCCCATAAAATAATTTTTAAGTATAAATCCATTTTTTTAGAACTTGCTTCCGTTAGAAGGTTTGCAAATTGCAACTAGTCGAGAGCAAGTACGCGCGTTGGTGCAAGTTGTCAGCAAATTAAAGCATTTAGCGAAAGAAAGTGTCGCTCGGAAGTTGTCGGAAGTGAAGGATTCGGACGATTTGGCGGTGCAGTTGAAAAGTTTGAGTTCGCTGCATGTGGGACAGGGTCAAATTGTTGTGGATAACTGGAACCAGATGCAAAGGTCTTTTGGTACCATTTCCAGGTACTTGCTACCATTTTTTTTTTGAAAAAATATTTTAATTTTGTTTAAAAACAGGGAGTTGGTCCCTTTGGCCGTCAAAGCGCAAACACAGGCAGATTTGGAGCAGACGAAGGTTTGCGAACGGTTGGGATTGTTGTTGGATATTTTGGTGACTCATAAAGAACTTTGCGAGCGGTTGGAAAAGGGTTTGGCACATGACCACCAGGTGGCGCTTTCGAAAATGCTGTCTTTGAAGAAGAGGAAAATTCAGGGAGTTATTAGGGGGACGGATGCAAGTATTTTTACTATTTTTAATTTTGTTTTATATATTTTTTACATTTTTTTTAGGCAGAAAGTGTGGAACAATTGGAAGCAAAAATGATGGCGCAGGAGAATATCATTTCTAATATTGAGTTACGATCGGATTTTAGTCTGTATTGTGTACATATGGAGACACAATTAGTTTTTGCCTATTTGGAAACGTTAGCGGATATATTAAGCAATTTGATTGGACTGAAAATACAATCTAGCAGCGAAGTAAGATTTTTTCAAAATAATATGTTTTTCTTAAGGAAAA
Organism: Cryptophagus acutangulus; assembly: GCA_963556235.1. Lineage (NCBI taxonomy): Eukaryota > Metazoa > Arthropoda > Insecta > Coleoptera > Cryptophagidae > Cryptophagus > Cryptophagus acutangulus. The sequence continues at coordinate 228,991 of OY744571.1, forward strand.
AACGCAAGAAAAAAATTATAACAATAATATTTAAATGTTTTAATATTTTTTTTTAAGTAACATTTTTAATTCCAGCTTGCAAATATTTGGAAGAACGTCCAACATTGCTTCACAAATAAAGATTCTACTCCAAATGGTATATAAATAATATTTAACTAATTATAGTATCACACAAAAGTTCCTTATTGGCCGAAAAATCCACAATTTGTAATATATTGTATATTTAAAAAAAAGTACCTGGATTTTCAAAAGATAAATAGTAGAAAAAAATTGGGTGCCAAGCGCCCCTTGTTAAAATTTTTGCAGATACGTCTATGTACATATTATATATTTTATTACCTACTACGTAAATGTTAAATTAATGTCAATATGTATTATTTATAAATAATGTTTTTAGTTCGATTAAACATTCCATAAATAAACGTTACATAACAACAAATCTATTTAATGCACATTCATAAAGTCTTGGCCAAAGATTTTATTAAATAAACAAGCGCTCAGTGTTTTATTTATTTTACTCCTACATACATCCGTCCATCTCCAATAATAATATAATTTTGTAATAATTTACAAAATTAAAAAAAAAGAAAATACTAAAGTAAAGTTTTTTTTAAAAAAAATTATTTTTGAAAATGCCTGCTTTTGCCCAGTATTCGAATTTTTTACGCGCCACAACTAACTTTAGTAATTCCTTAACAAAAAAAGTACAGCGCTATCTATGGCAAATGTCCGTAAATACCTTTTTGATAAAAAGTTGGTATATTATTATTTATTTATTCATATACCTGTTATTATTTTGATAAAACTAATTGCGGCTTTGTCAAAAATATTCAACCCAATTCATTTCTGCTATCTACATTTTTACCGATAAGAAAGGCGCGCGCAAAATATTCGGATCAATAATTTTAGTAGGGCATGGGGGCGGTATGGCAATCAGCATGCTGCTACTACGTAAAACTGTTGAATAAATAAAATAATGCCAACCAAATAATTTTCGAATCAGTCTAAGGACCTGGTGCAGCACCTAGTGCACAATTTTTAATTTATTTGTAAGTACCCTACTTAAACTAATCCACCCCAATAAGTAATTTTTTTTGTAACAATGGCTTCCAGTCAAAAAACTAAAATGCCCCTCACGGATATTTTCCGGCGCGCCTCCACCTTCATCCTCGGCTCTGAAGATGACGCTGCCATCACCCAAAAAAACCACCAAATTAACTACGAAGAAAACGAAATATTATTTTGCAAAAATAACGTGTGCGTGCATCCGCCGGCGATGGTGCGCCAGGACCTGGACATCCTGCACCATCCGGGCTACCTCACCATCACCACCAAAGTCTTCATCGATCAGTACAACAACACACGACGTCCCACGCTATTTTTGACCTGGATCCCAAATTCGGCGCTATCCAAGTGCACCTTGACGAAGATCCGGAGGAAGCAGACCAGCATGGAAAGCTTGACCTCCACTGACTCCAATGGCAGCAATAATGAGCGTCCGCAAAATACGAACCCCTTCTTAAACTATGACACCCAGGAGCTTAACACTTCCGAATCCGAAGATAGCGAGACGTCGAAGCAAGGTACCATCATCAACATCAACGTAGAGGTCGCCAACCCGGAAATTGAAATCTCAACCCCGGAAAGCATCAAAGACTTTAACTTTGAATTTTCGCGCTCAGCTTCTGTGACGTCTTCAGACAGCATCAACTGGACTACCAATCCGGAGTTCCTCATCCAAAAGCACAACATGACGTTTCCAGAAAGTAATAGTAGCTCCCCAATTATTGGCGGTGGGCATAAGTGCAGGAGATTCAGCGTGGATCTCAGCCAAATGCGGTCCTTAAGACTCTTCTTCAATAATGATAACAGTTGCACTTGTGGTCAGCTCGTGGTGGCTTCTAGGGAGTCGCAGTATAAGATCTTGCATTTTCACCATGGAGGGTTGGACCATCTTGCGCAAGTTCTACATCAATGGCATTCCTTACTCCATAACATCAAGCTGGCTAAAAATTGTGAAGAAAATCTTCCGTACAGACACTTTATGGTGTGCCGGCCGGAAGTGTCCGATTTGGAGTTACACCCGGAAGAAGGGCAAGTTTGTAAATTAACTGAAGAGATGTTTAGAAGTTTGTTCAATGAGGCTGGACAGTTGGAAGACGATTTGGCGTTAAGGAAGAGTGTTTTCTTTTCGGGGATGGATCGAGCGGTGAGGAAGGAAGTGTGGCCGTTTTTGCTCCACGCGTATCCGTATCAGAGCACGTTTGAAGAGAGGGGGCAGATTGTGGAGATTCGGAGACAGGAGTATGAAGAGATCTCGAGGAGAAGGTTGGAGATGAATGAAGTGCAAGGGAGTTTGTTTCGAAGGAAGGTGCAAAGTGTGGTGGAGAAGGATGTGGTGCGGACTGATAGGGGAAATCCGTTCTTCGCTGGGGATGGGAATGCTAATTTGGAGATTATGAAGAATATTTTGTTGAATTATGCGGTTTATAATCCGGGACTTGGGTGAGTAGTACTTTTACAAAAATTTTCACAATTTTCAAAGCTTCTCAAAAACACCTCAAAATTCTAACCAAATTTTTTTATCCCAAATTTAGCTACACACAAGGAATGAGCGACCTCCTCGCTCCAGTCCTCTGCGAGCTCAAAGACGAAGTGGCAGCCTTTTGGTGCTTCGTCGGCCTGATGCAAAGGGCAGTTTTTGTAGCAACTCCCACAGATAGAGACATGGACCGCTCACTACGGTTCTTAAGGGAACTAGTCCGCATTATGGTACCGAAATTTTACGAGCACTTGGAGAAGCATAAAGACGCGTTGGAGTTGCTGTTTTGCCATCGATGGATTTTGCTGTGCTTCAAAAGGGAGTTTACTGAAGCTGTAGCGCTTCGGATGTGGGAAGCTTGTTGGGCAAATTATTTGACGGATTATTTCCATTTGTTTCTGTGTTTGGCGATTATTTGCGTCTATGCTGATGATGTTATTGCTCAGGATTTGAGGGCCGATGAGATGTTGTTGCATTTTAGTTCGTTAGGTTAGTAGAGAAAATTTTTCTACTCTTTACATAAAATCCAGCAATTATTTTGTTAAATCTAATTTTTCTATTTTTTTTTAGCAATGTACATGGATGGTCAACTCATTACCCGTAAAGCTCGAGGACTATTGCACCAATTTCGGCAGTTACGCGAAATTCCTTGCACCCTTGCGGGCTTGTGCACCAGATGCGGTCCTGGAATTTGGGATAGTTCGCATAGTCCTAGGGTTTATTGTATTGGTCATGAAAATGGCTTTTGCAATAATTGCAATCATTAATTTGTTGTATGTAAATTTATACGAATTTTAATTTTCCAATCGATCAACCACAATAAAATAATTAATTAACTAATTAATTAATTTACAAAAAAAATAATGTAAATAATTGGAATATACGTAAAAATAGTAATATACAAATTATTATCATCATATCAATTAATATTTGCTTTAAATTGGAATGGAAAATTTGTAGAAAAATATTTGGGCATTAAATTTGCATGGAAAAAATCAAAAAGGCAAGAAAATGTATCCTATTATGTAATATATTAATTATTAAATTAAAAGTGCTTAAATGAAGATATTAGTTTTTTTTTTACCACTATTTGTAAACCTACAACGACCTTCAATACCTTTTTGGAAAGGCCTTTTAATATCCTACTCAAAACTATTTTTATAATTTTTTTCGACAAAAAATTAAAAAAGTTAAAGCGCCTCAAAAATCAAATATAAATCCAACAAACAAAGCTGACTTAACTGTCGCGCTACTGTAATTTATTTATTTATAAACCTATATCGACTTTCGATAGCTCGTCGGAAAGGCCTTTCGATACCGTACTCAAAACAGTTTTCATTTTATTTTTAGACAAAAAAATAAAATAGTTAAAAATAAAAAGGCATCCAAAAGTGAACGACAAAACTAGAAAGTTAAATAATCACTAATTACAAGTAGTTATCAATCAATATAAAATTCCAGGAGCTCATTATAAACATTTTTCTTACAAATTCCATCATAATTAATCATGATTTTGTCCGAAAAAAATTAAATCTCCACCTACGACTCTCACCTTTCGGAATCATGGTCAGTTTTGATGGTCATTTGCGCGACCAATTGGATTCTAGTTGGCCTTTGCGAATAGAAGCGACTAGAAGCGAGAAATAAATTGACGTAGTGGCTGTTATATTTGAATCCAGCAGAAGAAACTACGCGGGTTATATTTTGCCAACCTGATTTCAAAACTTGGAAATCAATTCGCGACTTTGCCAACAACAACGTTTACGCTCCGCGCATTTGTTTATATTTTGCTACATAAATAATAATTGTTTAATAAGTGTTTTTTTTTTGTTTAAATAAAAAATTGTGGTCGACTGGGATTTATTTAAATTATTGTTGAATTTTTCTAGTAAACAGGTGAATGCGATTTTTATTTTTAAGTATGATCTAACAACGTATTGTAACCTTTAGTGCTCGTGCCAAGAATAGAAATAACTTTTTATTATTTTGACTTATCGACGAAAAATATTTATTTTATATTAATTAATTTGTTGCTAATTATGAAAAAAAATTGAAACTTTTTTTTTGTTAAGGCAAGCGCATTTTGCAGACTTGTTTATAAAGTTGGAGTGTTTAAAATAAACACGCAGTTTTAATTAGAAAATTATTTATATTTCGTACAAAATTTTTGTCTGGCAAAATTAATTACCAGATTTGTTTAATTTATTTTAATGTTATATTTAATGTTTTATTTATATTTTGAATTGAGAGATTATTCAAATTATTATAATTTGTTTAACTGCGATATTTGAGATTAATACAAAAATTCCAAATTTCAAATTTTTTTCTGGCGCACTTCCTGCAAACCGATTTTTATAAAATTTTGCACTCGGATATATTTATAATGACACTACAACATATCATGAATTCAGCCCCCCCCAAAAATTATTTTCTCCCTTGAAAAAATTTAAAACTAAAACAAATAAGTGCGCAATATATTTTCAACCAGTCCGCTGATACCATTCGAGATAAAAAAAAATGCATTTAATAAACAAAGATATAGAAAATTAAATTTCCTAAAGAAAAAGCTTGATAGCATTTTTTTATCTAGCATTGTTTAGGAGTGGGAAGTTTTCAAAGTTGACATTTAAAATATTCGAAGCAAAATAATTTTTCTAAAATTCGATAAAAAATATTGAATGGTAATTTTTTGGAGAGATTTTTGGATTTATTGAATAATTGACTCAATTTTGATTATATTTTGAAAAAAAATTGAGATAAAAAAATTGTTTAGTAATTTTTAGAGCGTAATAAAATAAATTGATCTCAACTAAAAATATCCAAAATACAGCCATTAATTTAAATTTCGACTTATTCATCCATAAATTTGCTTCAAAAATAATTCCAGCATTTCAGCATGCACAAAATAACAAGATTAGGTCAAGAGCGGCATTTTCCAAAAATAATCGCGCGCTCAAAATTCTATTTCCATCCGATTTCAATTATTTTGCAATTCCAAGCGGAAAAATCGGAGAAAAAGCAAATTGACCATCAAATTGACCTAGACCCGCATTATAAGATATTTTATTTATTCATCTTTTGTTATGAGATAAAAATGTACAACCATGACGATTGAATCGTCATCAAGCCAACCAAGGCTAGCAACTGCTTTGATATTGTCCACTGTAAAAGGAAGTTGCCGCATGACTGAAATGGGCATGCAACGCAAAAACTGATCATACTGTACTTAGTCCATCAAACGGTTTTTCGAGCCAAGCTACCATAAAAGAGCAAATGGCTTTTATGGGCGAAAATGCTACTTTTTTATTTTTGGGCCCAAAATTCGAGGAAAGCTCAAAACAACATTTTTTCGCCCTTTAAATAATTAAAATCTCCAATAGCAACAAAATCATTGTTTTTTTCATTGTTAATTTTATAATTTACCCAAAAAATAATTTTTCCGCCAAAATTAAAAACCTTCCTAGGGCCTTCAAACTCTTTTCAGGCAAAAGATTTTTTGTTTACACGCTAAATATTTACTTTGGACTTAAATAAACTGAAATGAGGCGCGCCCGAAGTGAACTTGACCCCAATAGTATCAAAGTGTTGAAGTTTATGACCCAATCAATTTATATTGGTCGTAGTTTTGTTATAATATTATAGCGTGCAATGTTCCGATGTGGATGATGAAAAGGAAATTGACTTGGAAGGTGCCGCTCCTTTTGCCAAGCCAATTTATTTATTCAGCATCAATTAATTGAGACGCTTTACAGAGCAATCTACTCAATTGCTTAATGGATGTTATTAGGCCGCCCCCGAAAACGCTATTTTTAGCTTTTTTTACACATGCACATTTGTATTGAATCGAAATTTGTTCGGGTTTTTAAAAAATAAATATTTTAGCGGCTAAGATAAATAGAGCTTTCTTTTTCGATTTTTTTTTATTTATTTTTAATTTTTTTCAGGACTAAAAATGGCAAAAGCATGTTTACTGAGAAATTTCCTATGTTGCGGGTCTTTACGAACCGGGACTCTGGTTGCTGCCATATCTGGAATTGTGCGTATAAAAAAATAAAAAAAATATATATTATTTTATAATTAAATTGAAAAAAAAATAAAAAAAAATTATTAAACATTTATTTTTTAGATTTTAGCAATAACAGCAATTATTGTAATTCTTACCGTCAACATTGCACTTAAAACAATTGTGCTTGACTGGTTGGATCCATTCATAAGTAAGTTAAAAAATATTATATTATTTTTATTAATTTTTTTGATTTAATTTATAAATAATTCAAACATTTTTTTGCAGTTAAAATCATTGTTATAATCAACTTAGTGATGACTGTGTTCATTTGCATTCTTCTGATCATTGGTACCTTTAAAGTAAGTACTAAATAAATATTATAATAATTTAAAAAAAATATATATTAAAAAATTAATTTATTTTTTAGCGAAATATGTACTTAATGCTCCCCTGGGTCGCTTTGGGGGCACTTTTACCAATAGGTCTTCTAGTATCCGTAATAATCACCAGCATAAGTTTCTTCAACAAAGATGACACTTTTAATGGCTCTCTATGGCTTGTGATTGGACTTTTATCTTTTGGTAATAATTTTTATTACAAAAAACATTTTTTTTGAATTAAGAAAAATCCTAAAAAAAAATTGTCAACTAAATTCATTTGTTTCCAGTGGTATATTGCTACATGTGGTTGGTGGTCTTCAGTTTCTTCTACACTATCCGCCAGGAAGCCGCCAGAGGCGCTTATACCAAAGATCCATTCCGCAGACAGCCGACGTAATTTTCCATAAATTGCATAATAAATTATTGATGTTAAAAATGTGTTTGTGTGATTGCCATTTAAACGAGAAAACACAAATTAAGTTCGAATTAAATTAATTCCAATTAAGCAAATGCGCAGCAGTTTTGCATATCTCGTACTAAGTGCATTAAAACATTCAGAGCAGATGTTTCATTTATTTATAACATTCTAACAAAGGACTTCTTGTTTTTCGAAATTGGAAAAACGCTTGCACTATATTTGAAAAAAAAATTAATTATTTATTAACAGTTTTTTTTTTGGCGGGAAATATTGAGATGTATAATATTTTTGATACATTTGTTAATTTTTGTTACTAATTATGTACCTGTGTAATTAATGTAATAAATTATTTTTTGTGAAAACGCATATTTTAATTTTTTTTGAAAATTAAACTCAAAATTAAAAAACAAAATTTAGTTCCACCAAAAAGAACTCAAAAATCAACCACGTATTTTTTCCTAATTGTTTCTCAATTAATGTCAACATATTTTTTACATCAAATCAACTCTTCAACTCAAATTCCTTTAACCACAACCAAAATGATCAATTTAATGAACATTTTCGGCATTTCCAAGCAATTCGAAGTGCTGCTAATTATTTTGATTGGTGGGTGCGTTTTAGTTTTCGACGAAAGTATTTTCAAAATCTACATCAATTTAAAGGACGTCTGGGAAACTCCGTTAAATGCGCAAATTTTTCCCATTTACATCCAAACTTACTTGCGCTATATTATTAGCGGGGTAGTTTTGTTCCGCACTTGCACCGCCCATTTATTTTTGGCGTTCTATATTGTCATGCTATGGCCTGCTATATTTGTAAGTAATTATATTAGTATACCATGTGGTATATAATGACTTATCGCACTAGTGCAGTAATCATTACTTATCGCATTGTTTAATAAAATCCAACAAATAAAATATATATTGATACAAATTTAGAACGTAGAAACTCCTTCGACACGGAAGTCACGAATATGACCCGATTTATACCACTTAGACCATATATGAAAATAATCACATACGTGCTTGCGGTTGTCGCAATAATCGCAAAAAATATTAATAATACATTATTTATGAAAGTCGCTTGCTGCTCTTATTATTCATTTATTTTTGCAGGAAGATAGACCAAATTTAATTTTGCCTTGGCTACTAATCGGATTTATTCGCAGCATTGTTGCAAATATGATAACATTATTCGTCGGCAGCTACGTTTGTCTGGCTACTAAAGGACCACATTTGCTCTGCTTGGAATATTTATTTGCCCAATTTATTGACCATGGACCTGCGATTTATGCTTGGATGATTGTTATGAGGTAAATTTTTAATTAAAAAAAAAGTTTTTAATAAGAAAATTTTTTTTTAGTTACTATTATGAGTTGTTAGATACAGTCGAAGAGTATATCCAAATTCGGAAGCGTAATGAAGTGGATTTAGCTGCCAGAAGACGAAGGGCCAGATGCATGATGAATTTTACTGACAAATGTGATGATGGACGGTAACACATTTTTTTCCAATTTATTTTAGTGCATTAATTTGGTCTAAGTATCAAAATCCAAGCAGAACCATCTATTTTTTTAGTAATTTAGTGAGTGAATCCACCATCAACCACCTGGAGCACTACTTCCAAAAAACAATAAATGCCAAACAGTCCAGATCCTTGGACTCGCTGTTGCAACAGAAAGCCGCAGCTGAAGAACAAGAAGTAATTATGTACGGGGAAGATGAAGACGAGCCGGAACCAAAAGGAAGTGTAGTGCAGCGTGCGATAAAATTGTTGCGGATCGACTATGATGATATAAGTCGGGCGAAATTGGATACGAATGAACGCTCGATGCAGATGCTTTCCGAATATAGCGCTGCGCCTTTTACGGGTCAGTAAAATTTTTGTTGAGTCGTAGATTAGGATATAGTTCAAGGGCTGACTTGCTATTGATTTATTTTCCGGGAGATTTTCGCAAAGGTCAAGTTCTATTTATATTTTATTAGGAAGAAAAAGGAAACGCATTTTATCGGCCCAGTCGAGCGACAGCTTTTTCGTCAAAAACGGAAGAGTTTATAAAGTTTTCGATTTTATGAAGCAGTGCTATAAAATTAAAATGATGGAAGCTAAGGGTGCAGAGCACCACCATGATGCCACAAGTAGTAGTACTGGTACAGCTGGAGTTACTTGGATTTTGCCGAGTGTGAACGAGAATGCGGAATCGGATTATGAGGTGATTAAAAACGAAGTGGAATTGGGGAATGTTATTTTGGAGTCGAAGGAGTCGAGTGGGTCCGAATAAAATGGAATAAGGTACATATTGTGTGAGTTGAATAAATTTGATTATAATAAGATTTTTTTTTGCATTTTTTAGCTCAATTTTGTATTATTGAGAAAAAAAATAACCGAAAAAAAATGTAGTGCCAAAAAATTGATGTGAAAAAAAATGCGTACCGGTGCGGCCATCCAAAAGTGAACAAATAACCATGGCAACGCACCAAATATGGTCCGTTACCATGGTTACTTAATACAATTTTTGTTGTTCTTTATTATTTGGTCAAAAATAATCCAAAATTCAAACCAAAACTACTAAAATTTCGTCAAAAATTAAATTTTAGTGCAAACTAAATTTTATGCAAATAAATTTGTGCACAAAAAATTGCTTTCAGTTGCAGCGGCCATCCAAAAGGAAACGAAAACCATAGCAACGAACCAAATATAATTCGTTGCTATGTAATTTTTGACGTTTTTGATTATTTTGTCAAAAAAACCCAAAATTCTGTCAAAAATATGTTTTTTTGCAAAAATATAACAAATAACTTCAAATTATCAATAACAATCCTCATCATTAACATACTCCTCCATCGACTTCCCAAATAACTGCACCGCCGGATCACAAACCCCCCCTCTCACGGCCTCATCATTAAACGCCGACATAACCCTAAAATTCACCCGTTTCTTATCCAACCCTTCATATAAATAAAACGGCAACCCATTCGTAATAATCCAAACACTCTGCCTCGCCTCCATATCAATCTTCAAATCGTTCGGAAACACCATCCTCTCACTATCCTTTGCTACCAAGCCCAAATTCTCCCTCCGGTACGGCTTCCGCGAATCCCAACACCCAACCGAATCCCGGGTCACCAAATTGTAAAACATCACGCCATTCCTGTCCATACCGGAAGCGGAAACATGGCCGGCTTTCCCGCGACTCTGCCCGATCACTTTGAAGGCATCCTTGACGCCAGCCCAACCAGTCTCGTTACAAATGACAGACGTTTTGACGTGAAACTCGCGGAAGCTCGACATCGGATGGAAGTACAAGATGCGATCTTTCGGCGAACCTTTGAGGTTAGGACTGAGCGTCAGTCCGAAAATGCCATCAGTCCATTCGAAGTTCAAATGGTGCACTTTGTAAGCGGCGGCCAACGGATCCGGGAAAAAGAGGTGATCCGTGACACGCCAACTTCGCATTTTCTCCAAACTGAAGACCACCAAGCCGTATCGCCAGACGTCCGTCAAGTAGGCGTGAACGTTTTGACAGTCGCCATCACGTATGTCAACCAAAATATTCGAGTAAAGACTGTCTTCTTTGATGAAGGCGGCTGGGAGTTCGTAGCGAACAAGCAATTGGTCCGTCGTCAAATCGAAAATCAAAATTTTCGGATGGCACACTTGTTGCGGCTTAATAGTGATGTCAATCTGTCCGGAATCTAGTACCCACAATCGCCCACAGGTGTCAGCTTGCACGCGAAACACTGACGTCATCCCTTTGCATGATTCGGTATGGTGCCATTCCCAATTCGGATACGGTACTAGTTTCGGAGATGGTTCCTTTGGGATTTTGGGCAGAATGGATAGGGTGGCGGGGATGCCGGGTTTCCATTTGGGGGTGGTGATAAAGAGGCGGTTTTGGTAGACTTCGAGACCGAGAGGTAAGTTGTGTTCTGGAATGAATTCATCGAAGGCGATGGCTCGGGTGCGTTCGGATTCGGTTGGGTAAGCGTAGTCGAGCATCGTCCAGTGGTACCAAGTTTTGAACGGGCCGGAGGTTTCGAGGGGTTTGTGGCGGGTGCGGTTTTTGGGAGTACCCGGATGGACAGCACTTCGGTAACCACTCCGGGCACCACTTTTGGTACCACTATAAATATTACTATGGGTACCAGTAGGGGTACTAGTTTTAATATCTCGCTGGGTATCACTTTGGGTTCCTTTTAGTAGGCCTAAGGAGAATATGTATGGCAGGTAAGTGTCGGGGTGAGTTTGGATTTTTCTTCCTGTTAAGGATAAATATTATTAGAACCAAAAAAAAAAAACTAAATAAAACTAAATAAAATAATAGAAATAAAAATTAATTAGCGCAATAAAATCGTTTAGTATTAAGAAAGTACCACCTGGGTAACACCATACTAGCTTGAAGTCAAATTAGCCAAACACAAAGTAAAAGTAATTTTGCATAATTTATTTTAATGAGTTTTTGGAAAAACTATTTAGCCTTCAATTAAATATATTGCATTTGTTACATAAAAATACATAAAGTGTAACAAATCGTTAAACAATAGAGAAGATAAAAAATGGTACTTATATAACTTACGATGATGTGTGTATTGAGGAAATTCATTGCTAAAATTTCTCATGTGAATTGGACTATGAAATTGAGACTGATGATCGGGGAGTAGACTAGATGGCGGGTTCCAGTTTTGGAACCAAGTGTCCATTTTTCTTTTGGGTTTCTTAATAAGGTAGCATTTATTGGAATTTTCTGCAAATATAATTTTGATATAGTTCTAATTACATTCTAAACTACTGCAAATAAATGTTAACATGTATTTTCTAATTCAAATAATTTTAATATGGTATCGGTTTTGTAATGAAATGGTAATTTTATTATATAAGCTACATGCTAAAATACCATTTGCTACAGTTAATGGTTTACGCACAAGAAGAAGAAAATTAATTATTTATTTTAACTTCTATTAATTAATTTAAAAAATAGTTTTTATAATAAATACATAAATTTACAAGAATGCAATTTATAAATAATTTTCTAACTGTCGCAAAAAATTATTTATACCCGGAAAAATTGTGATACTATAAATTAATTTGACTAAAAGAAAATAGTTATTTACAATAGAAAGTATGTATTAAATTTTCACTTTTACTACAGCTAGTCAAAAATTTAGCAAAACACTCAAAATTAATAAATTTACTAGCATTTATAAAAAAAATCTAAAACAAACTAAAAAAAAATATTTATGTCCAAAATTTTTAGAAATTAGACATTAAAATAATATTTTCGTTTATAATAAAATTGATTGAAAATTTGAATATTAAATATTCAGTCAAAAAATTGGGAAAACTTCAAAAACTAATAAATTTAGAAGACAATCACAAATAATTTTCAAATATTAAAAAAAAAATATTTCCAACCAAAAATGTTGGTAGTTAAAACTAAATTCCACTAAACAAATAGTTATTTTTCAAATAAAAAAATTCAAATTCAAATTTCCGAATACCCGGTCCAAGATTTTAAGCAAACTTATAAAAAACTCCTACCAAAAACTGCACATTTCTCGCACTCACTTAATTTTTAATTCACTAAGCACCTACAGTAGCTGGATTAAAAATGCACAAAAACTAATTAATTACGAACTAATAACAATCAAGTCGAAAAAGAAAAAAGAAACTTGCGTGGTTGTGGTTATAGGTATAATACGCCTGATCGACATCAACTGTGAAAGCTTAATGGTACCTACTTGGTTCAAATCGGCGAAGACTTTTTTCTCTCCTTTAATTTCAATAATACTACATAATCCTGCTGCTGTAATGGGATTGAACACTTTCCATCATGTGTAAACAATCTGCATAAATTGTTTATTGTCATTCGATGAGAACCAACAGCCGTATGGGTACCTACCCAATTAGAATTAATTTCCTGAAGACTTTATTTTACAACATATTTCCGTTATTTTTTTGTAATTAATTAATATATTTTATTATTTCAAATAAATGCCAATCGATTTATTATGCTTTTGTTAGGCAATTAATGTGAAAATAATATAAATAAATATTTTCTCTAATAGTAAATTAACTAAGAAACTTATGACCCAATTTGTGGGAGATTGATAAATGAAAACCAGCATCTGCTTTACGCACATTTTAATTTCTATAGTAAATTTTCCGTTATAATTCGAAATAATAATAAAATTAGTCATGGTACTACTAGTACTACTCGTGAAAAATTAATTGGAATTTTTAGTGCACGCTTCTATTCTTAGAAATTAATATAAAAATCAGTTATTGAAATATAGCAGCTAAATTTCGTAAATTTTTTTTAGACCGTTACTTTTAGAATTGGAAAACAAAATTTACATGGTACCACTTGAAGTACTACTACTATTAATAATATAGCAACAATTTAAATAATTATTGCCAATTTTAATTTTAAAAATTCTTAAAAAAAATCAATTCATCAAAATTACTAATCAAATTTGGAATTTTTTTTGAAATGGTATCTTTTGGAATCTAAAAATAAAATTTGTATGTTACTACTTGATGTACTACTACTATTAATAATACCGCAACCATTAAAACATTTGTTGCAAATTTCTATTTTTAAAAATTCCTATAAAATTTATTCCTCAAATTTATTACTCAAATTTCAAAACATTTTTTTCAATGGTTTTAGAATTAATTTGAAGATATATTTTCTTATTAAGATTTTTCACACAAAAAATTTAATATCTAATTAATTATTATTTTTCCCAAATTAGGCCAATATCTAGACTCCAGGAAAAACCAGAAAACTTTCGCAATGAAATCACAAACATTATAGAAAATGTGACAAAACAATTTTACAACCTGTTTTACAGTAGCCATAAAATTTATCATCGTGTCATTATCATTAAATATCTGGTTTATTATATTATTTTACACGCTATTGACCTATCACCTCTCAGAAAAATAAATAATATGACTAGTACCATATTTACACAAAATGAAATAAATATATTCATATTTATACCACTTGAAAACCAGTCTTCTTTTGGTACCTCTCCGGTCATCATCATAGAAGGGGCATGCAGCATCCCAGCAAAGGTAGTACTTTACAAGTTTTTTCGCACAAAACTATTTTGCATTATTATTGAACTTTAGTGCTGCTGAGGCTTTGGAGTGGGTTTTAACAGGGACTGCTTAAATTTGGGGAATTAGTGCGACATAGTGCTTCAAAAGAAGAATAAGTCAAGTCGAAAATGAAGATCAAAGGTAGGAATTAATTTTTTTTCTTGACCAAAATAATTAAATTTAATTATTAATAGTTTTTTGCATAAATATTTTCTTTGCGTGTTATAGATTTTTTTTTTGGTAATTTTACTTTTTGGCTTTTTCAAGGGATTTTTATACTCGTATTTATTGTTGGGGTTTTTATTATATTTTCAAAATAATATTTGGCGTTTTATGTTATTTTTTTTTTCAAAAATAATTAAATATAGTTATTTTGATTTTGCAATAAATAGAAATATAAGTAATTAATTAATTTTATTTGTAATAATTATTTAAATCCAGAAAATTTCTAAAAGTTGCAAAAAAAAACTTGCGACAATTTTTTTTATAAATATTTAGTACAAAACCAACTAAATATTTTTTTTAGCATATTTTGCAAAATTTTTTGGCTTGCAATATTTATTTTTATTCATTATTAATTTTCTTATCAAAAAATTACATTGTAAAAAAAAATATCGCACCCAAGTGCTAAAAAAAAAATGCAAATGAGCACGCAAAATTTAATGAGGCCGGCCGTCCACCTTATCCAAGTCCATTGCTTCTTTATTATCACAACAATTACTTAACATATATTATTTAATTTAAATATAGCTAATTTTATTTTATGTAAATAACACTTTTCTCAGAAAAAATAGTAATATTAATAAATATTGATTTTTTCAAGGTATACTTGACCAGTATTATCGATATTATTATTAATTATATAATTAATAAACACCCAATCGGAAATCCCTCCTCAATGACTATGCATTTTATATGGGAATGTGAAAATTCATTCATAGATTATTTAAATAATTAAGTTAGTTGACAATTAATTTATTAACTAAACAAATAGACCTTGAAAAGGCGACATTCGTGGATTTGAAATTTTTCGAAAATTCCATTCAAGGTTGAGGTGATTGATGGTTTTCATGGTTGTTTGCCTTTTAAACTACAGATGAATAGGAATAAACAATTCATTTTGGAAACGAGTATTGTTTATTTGATTTTTTATAATTTGTCTGTCGGAAATTTTACCTCAAAATTGGAAACTTTACAAGCATTTCAAAAATGCGCAATAGTTCTAGTAAATGTGCAATTAAATAATTATTGGCATAAATAATATAATAGAAAAACAATAACTAAATTAATTCAAAAATTTATTCTTCTGCTAACATGATTGTTTATATTTTTACATAAATTATGAGATGACATAATAAAAATTGAAAGTAATTGGACTGGATGTAGAGGAAGGAAATCGAATATCAATAAGAAAAATATCTTATTATTATTAGTGCAAATTAGATTGTTAATATTTCAAGAGCAATAAAAAATGTTATTAGTCTGGAAATATTTTATTGTTATCAGTCTGTTTTGTTGCTGCAATTGTTTGGTTCTACAAAGTAATTATTTTCCAGTGCGCATCAAAACTTGCAATAAAATGATTTCGCCAGGTAAATAAATTAAAAATATTAACAAATCTATTAAGTTATTTACTTATTAATTATTTAAAAATAACAAAAACATTTTTTTATTTTTTAATAATTATTTAAAACCAAAAAAATGCATTTTTTTATTTTTTATGAATTATTTTAAATAACAAATGCTTTTTTCATTATTTTTTAATAATTATTTAAAAATATCAAAATACATTTTTTAATTTTGTAATAATTATTTTAAATTTTAAAAATGCCTTTAATAAATATTTAAAAATATAAAAATTCATTTATATTATTTTTTTATTCTCTAATAATTATTTAAAAATATTAAAATGTCTTTTTTAATTGTCTAACAATTTAAAAAAAATGCAAAAATGAATTTAATACTTATTTATTGTGTCTACACCAATAATTTTGTGTTTACCACATTGTAATTACCACTAATTTATCCTGAAAGTACTTTATTTTAATTTCTGTTAATTGTAACAAAGTATCATTAATTTTATCAATTGCACATTTTAATTGCACTAATAATAATTATTTCATATTTTTGCTACTTAATTTAACTTACTAAAAGATATGCAACACTTCCAATTCCAAACATGTCCCATCATGGTAAGAATTGCATAATAAAATTACTTCATAAATCTTTATACGACAATGACATTAACATTGATTGACCTTTAAAAAAACTATTGTTTTTATTATTACAAAAATATTTATTTATGTATTTGTCTAATAAATAATAATATTTATTTTAGGAAGCTTCAGCCTCTGCCTGCTCTTCGGCCTTTGCACCAACGCCCACACAAACCCCGGCAGCCTTAACCCAGTCTACCAATGGTCCCAACTCGAATTTGACTACCCAACCGAACTCGACCGACAAAACGACATAAAATCCGGTAATTTCGCCCCAGGAACCATAGCACCCATTGATGTTGAAGTCTACTACGCCCGTAAGAATTTTGGGTTTTCTTTTTAGGTTCCTTAGCTACAACAATATTTTTTTAAATTTCTAGCAAATAAAATAAACAGAATTTTTGTATCAACCCCGAGGTTCCAAGAAGGGGTACCAATAGCCTTTGGTACCGTTACGGAAAAAATGCGGAATGGGAACCATATTATTGCGCCATATCCTTCATGGAGCTGGCATAGAAACCCGGAAAAGTGCAACGCGGATCGATTAGTCTCAGTCTACAGAACCCAAGTGGGTACCAAAATTTACTATCAAATTTTTAACAATGAATTTACTTATTATTTAGTACCAATTAACAAAATTGGTACTTCTGCTTATTTCATTAGCAAATTTTATTGGCAAAAAGTGGTACCACTAATTTTTTTGTCTAAAGGTTGACCAATGTGGAAGACTTTGGGTACTAGACACCGGACGTCTTGCAAGTGGACTAGTTTGCCCGGCTCAAATTTTAGCCTTCGACCTCGAAACCGTAAGAACAAAACAAAAATATTTGTGGTACCCAAAAATATGTTTTTAATTTTTTTTTCTAGAACCAAGTGATTCACAAATACGAAATTCCAGCAGACCAATTACAGACCAACTCGATTCTTGTGACCTTGGTGGTGGATGTGCGTGATCCACTCAACGGTTGTCGAGATACTTTTGCCTATGTCGCAGATTGTCAAGCAAATGCCATAATTGTTCATGAAGCAAGAACTAAAACTTCCTGGAAGGTTCAGGATAAGACTATGTACCCTTATCCGAATTATGGTACCTACAGAATTAAAGGTAGGCAAATACACCATGGTACTCAAATGGTTCTCTTAGGATATTAATAAATTCATCTATTTGTAGGAGACAGTTTCGATTTAATGGATGGCGTTTTGGGAATGACCTTGTCACCTTACGTAGAAGGTCAAGATCGGGTACTGTTCTACCATGCCATGTCTAGTCCCACCGAGAATTGGGTACTCACTTCAGATCTGCGTAACAGAACTAGGTTTATGCATGACGCTACATCTTCTCCGGAAATTTTTCATGTAAGTACCAATCTTGGTATGAAAACGGTACTACTTAGTAAGCGGTATTTTTTCTATTTAGACGTATGAAGGAAAAAGAACCACCCAAAGTGCAGCTGAAGCGACCGATAGCAATGGAATCGTCTATTTTGGGCTGATGTCGGATGTCACCATCAATTGTTGGAATTCCAATATGGAATACGGCCCAAAAACCACGCAAGTCATTGCGGATGACCAAAATACTTTGCAATTTGCTAGTGGAGTCAAGGTACTACTGCAGTAGATAAATCATCTAACAATCAATTTTTTTCGTTGTTTTAGGTGATCAAAAACCGAAACGGTGTGCAAGAACTATGGGTGATGACTTCCAGGTTTCAAAAAATTGGAGCGGGTACCTTGGATGCGTCTGAAACCAATTTCAGAATTTTGGCGGGGAAAGTGGATGATTTGATTTATGGTACGAAATGCAAGCGGAATAAGAATGGACCGATTCATCGTCCTGGAGGCGGGTTAGGCGGCTATGGGCTGAGACCAAGGCAGTAATTAATTTGTAAATTGAAATATATTTAGTAATTAAAATTAATAAAAATCGTATTTATTGAAGGATTAAATGTGTGCTTTTTTTGTGTTACAGAAATGCTAAAAAAGAGATTTCTGTACGGTTTTACTATTTTAATTTTTAATTGAGACGAGGTGAAGTGGAAAGGAGTCTGAGCAGGGATTAATTTTTTACAGTCCAAGTTTTTTTGAAATATTTTGTTGTAGTTGTGCCATAAAATAATATTATCGTGCTTAATTATTAAAAAAAAATTAAATAACTAAAAAATATATTCAAATGTTGTTTTATTTGCTGGAACCTTGTGGAACCAATTGAAAACTTTTAAAAATTTCTATTTTTTAAGTCTATTTATTTATTATAAAAAATCATTACAACAAAATTTACAATAAAATGGCATTTTTATAAAAAATCTAAATAAATATTTTTCTCCTTAATTTATAATGTTCTTAATTAATTAGACTTTAATCCAGTTATGAAGAATTTTCTCTGTTACTTAATTAAATACTGTATTTGTGTGTGATTACCCGTTGGGTACCCGTTTAGTACCACTTTGGTAATAAAAAAAACTTAATAGTACTTCTCCTTAATAGTAATTATTGTTCAAAGTTGGTACTACCAGATAGTAACATTAGATGATACCACCTGATAGTACCACTAGCTGGTACCAACAAAAACATCCTAAAAGTACAAATTATTGGTCAAATTTGGTACCACTTGATTAGTTGGAGGAATCCTAATAATTCTCAAATTAATTTCATTGGGAGTTACGGTCCTTCTGAAAAACTTCTGGAATCTTGTGGTCAACATCCATAAACTCCCGTCTTCAGTCCATCTCAATTCGGCGGGAAATTGAAGCAATTGTGGATCATACGCCAATAATCTACGAAAATATAAAAAAAAATATTAATTTAATCACAAAAAAAAATTGTTTAACTCACTTTTGTTGATTGGTAATCGGGTTCCAAGAAGCAGCCGAGGTTTCCGTCAGCGGGCTAAAATACAAAGTGTCATCCCGTTTGTTAAGCGCCAGCCCAAGACCTTGCGAAGACTTTTTTCCCGCCAAAGCGATGGGTAACGCTTCTCCTTCAGCTGGAGGACCTTTCCTCAACACTGACGTCGGCATGCTAAATATCCTGTCAGTTGCCAAGGGTTGGAAAAACAAAGTCGCCAATTTGGCAGAATGCGCCAAACCAACAATTCCATCCATTAGGGTGAATTGTTCACCACCAACGTTATAGTCGGAGAAATCCGGGTCGGGGTACATCGTGGGGTGCTGGAACCGCCAGGCTACGTCTCGGTTAGCGTCGTAGACTACGATTCCTGACGAAATAATTATTGTTAGTCAAATAAAAATTTTAAAAGAATTTGTGCAAGTACCAGGAGCTGCAGTGTCCGACATGTAGATAAAAGCGGAATCACACGTTCCTTGGACGCTTTCGTCAATAATTAAATTCGTCAAAAGTGATGCTGGACGCAGTACTTGTCTTGGAAAAATGACAGTGCGTACCAATTCGTCAGTTCGCAAATCGAACACCAGTAGCTTTGGCGGACACACTCTGGTGAAGTCGTCGATTGAAGTCATAATGCCTGAATCCAAAACCTACCCGCAAATTTTATAATTATTTTATTCGGACAATAATATCTAGTACTACTTACCCAAAGTCTGTTGCACGAATCAGTGCGCATCCGATAGACCGAAATAATCCCCGAACAATTATTGTTACCTCTTCCGGCACCATGCGCCTCCCAGTTAGGATACGGCCGAAGTACCGGACTGGAACCCGGAGGAGTGTTACGGGGGATGGTGGCGAGGGTAGCGGCCACTCCGGCCCGCAAGCGAGGCATCGCTAGGAAATAGCGATCGTCTGTCACTTCAAGTCCAGTGAAAACATTGTTTTCCGGTCTGCCATTAAACATTTGAATTTCAGATAGTTGACAGCAATCTACAAGCATTAGCGCCATCTATTAACACTCACCTAAAGTCGTTAGTGTTGGCGTCGTACGGGAATTCGAAGTTTAGCAAATTCCATTGATTGATTATCTCCAATTCCAATCCAGATACTGATGATGTAGTACTAATAATTAATATTAGCCCGAGAAGAATAGTACTTCTCGTAGTAGTCATTTTAGCGATGCTGCAATTAAAATAAGTTTAGTGTAGGCAACCAGTAATACACGTGAATGGTACTCGTAGGTACTACTATTGTAGTTTTACTACGAGTAATTTAGCGAACCAACAGGTATGTGCGATGGTGGTGTAATGGTCAGCATAGTTGCCTTCCAAGCAGTTGATCCGGGTTCGATTCCCGGCCATCGCATCAATTTTTTTTACTTTATTTTTATTAATAATAAAAAATCAAGTTCATTAACAATTTTTAATAATTCAAGATTAAGAAAGTAAAAGTACACCATGACGCATTGTGTAATAATTAATTGTACATCGCTTTTAAATTAATTATTTATGTTTAACAATTGCATAAGTGAATTGACCTCGAACTTGGATTTATTTAAATCCGTTTAATTGTTATTATTATTATTGTTGCACAAATGGAATTTAAATTAGAGCAATGAATTAATAAGATATTTAATAATAAATTTGCAATTTTAGATTCTCACATATTAAATTCAAAAATAGCGCAATAAAATTGTGCGTGTAATTTTCACACTTATTACGAACATTATTAATTATGTAAACGTGTTTGCGCTAATTACAACAATTTTTCCTGTCACTTTATTTAAAAAAAAATCAAAACCACACCAATATTTTTTATCTACTTTATTACGACTGTGTAATATGTAAATTAATGAAAGTAATCAATCATATTTTTATCGAAGGCTAAATTAATAACACTCTAAATTTTGTATCCCTTAATAAAAGTCCGGTTGCAAAATTTTTAAACCAAAAAAAATATGTTTTCAAACATATAGAAAGTAAATGAAGGACATTGTTTGTTCATTGTTGCAATGATATATCAATAAAATCAATGTATGGAGATAAAAATGAGTTCATTGTTGAAATATTTAAAATTCGCGCTAAAATGTAAAGGCGCATGTCTCACAGCAACAACGATTTGGCTCATCCCCCTGTGTCATCTAATTCGAATTAAATTTAAAGGGGCGCGCATTCAAATTATTTAAAGGCAAACTCTTTTTAATCGTCTGCAATTTCACTTTATTTGATGATTGAAACTTTCTTGTACAAAAAGGAAGTGTCCTTACATGATCGTAATTAGCATATGTCACAAGTTTAAGTGCATTCGAATTTAATTTTTCACTGAACTAGATCGGAACTTTCTATCAGTGTAAAAGAGATTTTTTGTTTGAAAAGCGCACTTGTGTTGTACTTTATGATAAATAAATCCAGGCTCGCTATTAATTCAATTATTCATTTATCTTGTTGTATATAATTATCGGAAAATGTCACAACAATAAAAAAATGCGTGTATAATAATTTTTAATGATTTTTCTTGTAATTAGACTTATGTGATCTAAGAATAGTGAAAGAAGGTCATTCCGAGATAGATCTTGAATTACGATGCACTATATAAATTGCAATCCTGTTAATTTTAATCCTCGTCAATAAATTTTTGCACCCACGCGATTTTTTAATTGATAAAAAAATCGAACAGGATTTTGATTACTAATTTATTAATTATTTTCTGAAGCAATTGTTCTATTTAAAAAAATATAAATAAAAATAGGGCAAAACAAGGCGTAATTACTGATGTGGAAACAAAGAATGTTACTATTTATTTCTGTATTAATAAATAGTTATTAGTGCACTGAAATGCTATGCTAATATTTATTAACCTATTGTTTGTCATGTAATTTAAATCAAAGATATTAATAACAACGTAATATTTTTTTTGACTTATTAAATTAAATTACTTACTTATTAAAAGAAAGTAACAAAAAAAAAATATTTAGAACAAAATGTATAATTATTTTGTAAATAATATGAACAATTAATTTATTTATTTTGCATTGTCATGCAATAATTAAATATAGATATCAATCTTTTTGTTAACAATACTAATTTTTTGTTGCGTTAATTAACGACTATTTTGTCAATATTTAATATGGAATTTTTTTTTCATTTAGAAAAATGAGGAAACTTATTTGCAATGTAAGCGAATAATTAAAAAATTTATTGCATGTGTTATTTAAACCAACTATTTTAATTAAGTTTCTAAAAAATTATATAATATTCGGCTAATTTCAAAAGTATTTATTTTCCCGGCAATTCTTTTTTTGTCGGGAAATTAAAATTATTGGCAAATTTAAATTCTCGGTACGTAATTATTTAAATATTTATTCTAATTTAAATTAATTTAATAAATTTTATATAAGAAAATAAGCCTCGTACTTAATTTTCTACCCAAAAAACCAATAATAAAATGTACTATTGCGTATATTCGACACAACAACCAAAGTTGCGTAAAATAAAATTCTCGAGGCAATTTTAACTTATTTGACCCCCACACAAACCACTTTCTTTCGTAGAAATTCACGTATGAGAAATATGTACGATGACTTAAATTATTTTTTACGCATTCTTATTTATATTTCCGGATAATTTAATTTTTTTTTGAAACCTCCGAAAATTATATAGTATATTTAGTATGCAATAAATAAAACAATAGAGAAAAAATGGGTCAAAATAAATTATTGTTAAATTTGTTTAAACGAGAG
Source organism: Cryptophagus acutangulus (assembly GCA_963556235.1). Classification (NCBI taxonomy): domain Eukaryota; kingdom Metazoa; phylum Arthropoda; class Insecta; order Coleoptera; family Cryptophagidae; genus Cryptophagus; species Cryptophagus acutangulus. The sequence continues at coordinate 252,246 of OY744571.1, forward strand.
CAATTATCACATATTTATTTACTTACTTTGGTTTGTCGACATATGAAAGTTGTTTTTTTTTTCAATAGGTGTATTATTTTATTTATTATATGATCGTATTTCGAAAATTGAAGTGATTTTTTTCAAGGTAAGAAAAGTGACGGATTTTATGCGTAAGCCAATTAGATCATAGTTTTAGTAACGAATTTATAATACGATAATTAAATATTAGTAAGAAACTATCACGCAATGCAATTTTTTTTCAGGAAATTATTTTTGTAAAAAAAAATAAAGGAGACTGCAGCGTTACTAATTCAATATTCAACCTTCAAGGTGGCTGAAAAAAATTGATTTGGTTCAGCAACTCAATCAATGATCAATTTGGTTACCAAACAATTCAATTTTTTTTTGGTTCATTGTTTGGAAGAGATTTTGTAATTAACGCGTAAAATTCCTTGATTTTGAATACAGTATTTATCAATCGAAATTTTTAAAAAAAAATAAACTTACTATAATTTTAAAAATAATTGGAATTTTCCGCTAATTACCTAATTTTTTTATTTATTTAATTACTTTTGAATAGTATTAGTAAAATAAAATCAATACTAATATAAAATAAGTCAATTTTGATTTTAAAATAATTTATTTAAACTAAAAAAAAAATTATTTAAAAAAATAGTCTAAATAGTGAAACTTTATTTAAAGTATGAATGATACTAATTAATTAATTAATTTTGTAATATGATATGCAATTTAAATAACTATAATTAGACCGTAATTCTCAGACATATTACAACAATATTTGACAATGAACTAATTAAACAAAAATAAAAGTATGGGACATGCGGTATATTTGCGCGCTCTTGCATTTTTCTCATAAAACACACACGAACTATTCTTAAAGATCAAATTCGTGTTTATAATAAATATTCCTCGACAAAACTAACTCATTAACAAAGCGAAAAAAAATTAAATAAAAAGCGCGGGAAACCTTGATTAAAAATAAACATTTAGCTACTATACTCACAATATTTATTTTCTTAAAATATCCCAGCGCAAAAAAATCACAAAAACCAGTAGTACTACCTCAATAAAGAGAGTCAAGAATGGTACTGAACCTTCCAAGTACCAGCAGCAAACCTGCTTCAGCAAGAAAACGCACACTCTTTTAACAAATGAAAGATAAAGAGATATTAATGATACCGCGCCAAGTAAAGCTATTTGGCAATAAATTAGACTCGTAGTTTATAGTGCATACCTCTGCAGACAGTGCTTGTTCTGGAGCACTTTCGCTTGCTTAAAGACCCTACTCTTTTGCGGCCTCGGACGAGCCCCCATTTTCAGTGCGGTCACACCCGCGGCTCCGGGACAATACTATCACTATTATTCGCGACCTTAACACTAAGCGGACAAAATATTTCAATTATTATTATTGTTACAATATTTAAATCGGAAATTTCGTGCGGTTGAATTCATTGCGCCCCCCTGGGGGGATCAAAAAAATATTATAAAAATTGTCGGTTACCAACCAGTTTTATTTTATTGATTTATTTATTATGGAATGGGAGCAGAATGTTTGTTTCAGAAATTATTATTTTATAGTAATATAGTACCTCGAGTGATACCATAAATTTAATTTTTCATTTCCAAAAGGAACCAAATTCGTTGATAAATAAAAAAAAATCTTTGCATTATTAACAGTTCAATATATTTTCCAAACAAAAAAAATACAGATAAACATCAGCCTTATTCACAAACAACCAGAAAAACTTTCCCGCCAAAGCCGGAAAATTACTTAACACATCCAGCCATCAAGTTAATTCTCTGCGAAGCCCCACATCCAACAGTATTCTGAATGAAATCCGGGAAGTTGCTCTCCAACACGCGAATTCTCTGCCTCTTCAAGTCCACCATAGCTTGAGTACTCAAATAACAAGACGGCGACTTGTAAACCAAATTAATGTTGTCGCTCTTCAAGCACTTGTTGACATCCCAACGGTAAACTTCTGGCATACCTTCATACCGGAAGAATACAGCACTACCACCATCAGTACCCAGAAGAACCATCTTGCCAGGCTTTGGTCCCAAATCTTGGATTTTACCAGCAGCGCATCCGGTACGCAAATAGTCGGTGCGAATGCTGAACACTCTTGAGCCGGACAGGTAGGTGAGGACGATGAAGTTGTTACCGCAGCCTTTTTGTACGAGTGCCATGTAGAGAACGTCACGTCGGCCAGTACCAACGATTGCCTTGGGGAGAACCACGCGGTACCCTTTGTTTCCGGCGATGTCGAAGACGAGGATGGAGCGAGTAGCGGCGTCAGACACGTAGGCAAAAGGTCTGCCATCAGGAGCGTATTCCACTGCGATGTATTGCAATCTGGAAGCTTGGGCTACCAAACCGGAAAGGTCCAAAGTCTTCACTTTCTTACCGGTGATCAAATTAATGGCGACTACTTTTGGTGCGCATTTTCGGATAGGAGTCTCTAAAGTGTTGACAACGCCAACGTCCAAAACCCAAAGGATGTTATTGGCATCGATGACCAAATCGACGACGGATTGGAATGCATTGCAGTTGCCTTCCTCTTGAGTGGACCAACATGGGAAAGGTTCGAGGACGGCTTCGCAACCCTTTTGCTTCAGGTTTACTTTGGCGAGAGTGACGGGTACTCCAGGTTTGTAACGTGGGAGGGCGATGATGGCTTCGTCGCGGAAGATTTGGGCGCGGGTGCCGATTACGTTCTTAGGGATGTAACGTCCGGAAGATTGGTAGATGGATTTGGTGGCAGCGTTTGGCCAGTTGAAGACGCCTCCGGTCCATTCGACTGGTTTGACGCAGTCTTTGGTGTCGATGACTAAAGCGTTGACCGCCAGGAGGGTGGCGAAGGAGATTAAGCCTTTGAAGATCATTTTTCTGTTGAGAAATTAATTGTTAACTATTTTTTCTTTGGCGGGTTTCTTTATTTAGCTTACCTTGCAGTTGGAACTGTACAAGAATGGAGGATGAATAATAATTTGGAAGAACACTTTTGCTTTATATATTAATATTATTTGTTTTGATTTTTTTTTAAAGGTCGCGCTATTGTAAACTATTGGTGCGCATTTTAATTTAAAATATTATTGATATGTTCGTTTGTTTATGTTCTTTGCATTTGTTCATATTTTTCTTTCAATTAGTTGACCTGGAATTTATTATGCATTCAACATGTGATTTTGTAAAATCTAAATCACTTCAATTTTCTTCGTTAAATTATTGCATATTTTTATTTTAGCAAATATTTTAAACCATGCTTCAATTTTTGAAAAATCTAGAATTTCTTCTTTTCCAATAATTAATAAAGAATTTTGTCTATTTCGTTACAATCTTTAAACAATTTTCTTCATTTAATTGTTGAATATTTTTATCTCTTAATATTTGGCGCCAAAACCAACAAAGTTATCCTCCAAAGTTAACTAGTTCCATGTCATTAACATTTCAGAACCAAACACTCAACAAATTCAAAACTTGACTCGACAATTTTTCGCCTTTCAAGGTTACAAAAAAATAATCCAAAACAAAAACAATTAAATATTTACTGCAACTAATTCAAAACAAATTATTCCATATATAAACCTCAATGTATCCTCAGTTGGTCATACATTTTCCTAGTAACCATCAGTCTACAAAGGATCAGGTAATACCAACTATATAAAATATTTTAGAACCCAAAATACTAATAATAATTTTTACTTAAGGTACCAATCGACAATCATGGGTGCCTACTCCATAATTTGCCTTTCGGCAGTTCTCTTCATTGGCGCTTCGGCCAACACCTGCAACAAGAACCTCATCCCGGATCTCAGCTTCAAACTGAGTGGTTCCGACTTGGCCTTCCCATGCGCAAGTACCAAAAACATCTACCAAACATCCGGCCGTTACGTCACCAAGAACGTCATCGCCACCCGCATGCAAATCTTCAAAGAAGACGCCATCGTCGCCCTCCCACGTTACAAACATGGAGTACCATTCACTCTAGCCAAATTCAGCTTGAAGTCCAAAGGATGCCAAGCCACTTTGGAACCGTTCCCTTGTTGGGCCATGCAAGAGGAAGGAAACTGCGAAGCCTTACAAAACGTTGTAGACTTAGTATTGGATCCCCTAGATATTTTATGGGTGCTAGATTTGGGAATTTGCAACACTTTGGAGCAACCCGTCCGAAGATGTCCACCAAAAATCGTGGGAATCAACGCCGCCACTGGAGAAATCATGAAGATCATCAACTTGTCCGCTTTTGTCACTCCGGAAAGCCGTCTGCAATACTTGGTGGTCGACTATGCTAAGGATGGTCGCGCTTTTGTCTACGTCAGCGACGCTGGCACCGGTTCCATTGTAGTCTACGACGTTTTCGGCGCCAAAGGGTACCGTGTAGTCCTACCAAAAGCTGTCGCCACTGAATGCGAAGTCCGTGACGTCCTTTACGTCGCCCTATCCCGCAAGGCATGCGGCTCCGTCTTGTACTTCACCTACCTTTCATCGCCAAGACTCTTCTCCATTAAGACTGAGTTCTTGCAAAAGGGACAAGCCAGTGGCGCTGTCATCGACGTAGGACCAAAACCTCCAGGCACCAAAATCGTACTTTTAGGTACCGATAATGGCGCTGCCCTGTTCTTCCGATACAAAGGAGAGTCTGATATTTACATTTGGAATAGTGAGACTTGCTTCAAACCCGAGAACTTCTTGTTGGTGCAGAAGGGTGGAGATTGCAGATTACCTACCCAAGTGGTACCTGGGTTCAAGAGGTTGATGTGGGCGATTGAGAGTAATTTCCATGATTTTATCTCGAACACCGTTGGCTGTCTTGGAGCTTCCATGACGGTGCATCCGCTTATTAAGACTTGTGATTAGAAGATTTTGATCTTGTAAGGAAATTGTGATGGATTTTTTGTCCGATAATAAATAAAGAAATTGAATTGTTATTATTTGTGTTTTTTTTTCAATTCTTTGACAACCAAAATAATACATTTTTGCGCTCAATTCATAATAATAAATAGTACTATATTATTTATTAAATTTTTACGCTAAAAAATAAATTCTCATGAGTGGAAATTGTCGCAATATAAGAAAAGAAAATTTGTCCATCCATTTCATAAATTATTGAAAAATTGCTTTGTTCTAAAATTCCATTTTACGAAAGTATTTTTGCAATGCGTCGACTATTATTGTTTTACTTTCGTTGCATAAGCGAAATAAAAAACAAATTAAATTTGTTATACATGTCGAACGAAAATATTTAATGTATAATAAATTTGTATGTGATAATAACAATTGTTTAAATTGACTTATGATTGTTGCTAATTTTTCCAAACTAATCTAAAATGTTAATTATTTATTGCAAAAATTTATTTTGTAATTTATTTGTAACAAACTATAATATAATAATAATAAATTTGCATTCACCGTCAAATATATTTTTTTTTTAGTCTACTGAAGGATTTTTTTTTATAATTTTTGGTTCATATTTCCATGTAGATATCCAATTCATGCCTCCAAAGCGCAATTTTAGATTTAAACAACTTTTTAATTTGCAATTGAATATACTTGGCGCAGAAAAGTAGTTTTACATTGTATGCAGGTCAAATGCACGTCACACAAGGATATATCGTTTCAAAAAGATAAAAAAAAATATATTGTTTGACAATACTTTTCACATGCGAGTTAATATTGTAAAAGTTATCTAAGATCATGATCATTTTATGGTTTTATTTTATGCTACTGAATTAATTAAATTGTATGTGTAACACGATACTATAAGCAATTAAGTAGTATGTTAATTTATACAATTAAGCAACTTTCATTCTTAAATGTAAGAAATTTATAAAAATTTAATTGGTGCCGAATATTGGTTTTATTTGTGTTTTTGGCCATTTTTTTTTAAATTAAATTAAATGGCTAGAATTATTAAATATAAATCGATACTTAAGTAATTGAAGTTTAAAACACTTTTTCGACAAAATGATAATATATTTCATTTGTTTTTCATACATTCTCATACGAAATAAAACGAACCAAATATGTGCAAATATTTCGTGATTTATTGTAAATTATTCTAATAAAAATTATTTATTAAAATTAGAACATAAATAATATATTTAAAAACTATTAAAAATATTGGTACTATTTTTTAAACGTGCGCGTGTTACTTTTTTAGAATAATATTAAACCTGGATTTTTTTCTAGTGGTGCAAAATATAAATATGCATTTTCAAGTATCTAAAACAAAATTTAAAATAATTAAAAAGTGAACTAAATGGGTTCCAACATTTTTTTTGTTACTAATATATGTACTTACATTATTGCAAGTGGTAGTACAAGAATATTTTTGTGAAGGCTATTAATTATCCTGAACTTGTCGCAACAATGTAAAATAGGAATACGCATTTCTAAGAATCTAAAAGAATTAAAAACATTTAAAAAAAGGAACCAAACGGGTCCCAAAATAATTTATGACCAAGAAAGGCTTACAGCAGTATAGGTCGCAAGCGATAGCAGAAATAAATTTTCTGCATACACTTTTATTGGTTTCTGAGCACGATGAATAAAAAATACCAGATTTTTTTTGAACGCCAAAGAACCCTCTGTCCAATCGCATTCGAATGCCGCATAAGAAAGTTGATCGCTCTAAAAAAGAACAATATTTTTATCATTAATATGTTTTTTTTTCATAATAAAATTAAATAATTTTCTTACTATAATAATGACTTCATTTCCAAACCAGCAATATAACAAAAGTTCAATAGCCATTCCACACTGGAACGCAAAAATCGAAAGAAACTGGACACTTCCTAAAGGAAGCTAAAAACAAAACAAAGTTATTTACAAAAAAACTACTTCAAAATAAATTTAAAAATGGTTCCAACAAACCAAAGTCATATTAAAACTGGTCATCGCCAAACTAAGCGCAGCAACACCCATTTGGAACATAATAAACCTGTTAATAAATTTTTCTGCCTCCTTAGCATACCTAAAACAAAATTACTAATACCCTAAAAATTCTAGAAGAACCAAAAAATTACGTCAAAAGGGTCCGATGATACTGAACAATGTGACTAAAGGAATCAACCATATCTCCACCATTCTCCGGTTTCTTAAAATTCCTCACCAAATCATTCAAAACCTTACACTCGGCTGCAATGTAAGCCAGCAATCCCGCCAGAATTGTGTCCGTGTGAGCGCTACCAAGCGCCAAACAACACACCGAAATCATTTGATGCAAAAAGCATAAGTAGTACTTGTAACCGTGAAAGGCGTCGAAAGGGTACCAAGCCGGAAACAGAAGTAATTTTTGAGTTTCCGTGGATGCAACAAGCGGGTAAAGAGCCCATAGCCCGCTGCAAAAAACTGGCACGCCAAACGCGTAGTACCAATAAGCCACATGCCAGATCTTGAAGTACTTCTCAATGATTTGGTGCTGCGCCTCAGACAGCTCCAAATTTCTATCAATCCCTCTCACCAACTTTTTCAATTCCTGATTTTTGGAGATCATGTAATAGGCTTTGACCACAGCGATGATGCAAGCCAATAGCACGTAGCCGTTTTCGGTGAACGAAGCTACATCGACGGCGAAGAAGCAAATATGCAAGATCATTGTAAGATTTAGTAAAAATACACCACCAATTTGCACCAGAATGGTGAAAAGGACATATAGAGGGGTTGAAGTGTAGGTTTGATTTGGGGAGTAAAGGCCTACATTTTGGAGGCCTTGGATGTTGTAACGGAGACAATGCTCGAGGTTGAATTTTACCATCTTGACTACTGCTTTGATTTATTTTTATTTGTTGGCAATTTTCTTGAGTGTATAATTACTCGACGGGGGGGTTTGTTTAAAAAGAGTTTAGAAAAGTTTATTCTTTCCTATGAGACTATAATTTTAAAAATTCTAGTGCAGGTGAATAATTTAATTTTTAATTTAGATTTAAAAAATTAATAAAATTAAGAAGAACAATTTTTTCTAAAAATATTCTCCTTAATTCTATTAATTTTTAAATAAAATAAAATTATAGCCTCAAATGAAACAACTCTTTTAAACAAACCGCCCTTCAAGTATAATTACACCCTCAAGAAAAATCCTCAAGAAATAAATCAAAACAGTAGTCGAGATGGTGAACTTCAACCTCGAACACTGCCTCCGCTTCAACATCAAAGGCCTGCAAAATGTGGGTCTCTACTCCCCAAAACCAACTTATTTTTCAACCCCCTTATACGTCATCTTCACCATCCTAGTACAAATTGGTTTAGTCTTTCTACTAACCCTCTCTATGATTTTGCATATTTGCTTCTTCGCCGTCGATGTGGCTTCGTTCACCGAAAACGGTTACGTCGTACTAGCTTGCATCATCGCCGTGGTCAAAGGCTATTACATGGTTTCCAAAAATACCGACTTGAAAAAATTGGTGAAAGGGATTGACAAAAATTTGGAGCTCTCTGACGAGCGGCATCAAATTATTGAGAAGTACTTCAAGATCTGGCACGTCGCTTATTGGTACTACGCGTTTGGCGTGCCGGTTTTCTGCTGCGGGCTTTGGGCCCTTTACCCGCTACTTGCATCCAGCGAAAACCGAAAAGTACTTCCGTTTCCGGCTTGGTACCCGTTCGACGCCTTTCACGGTTACAAGTACTACTTATGCTTTTTGCATCAAATGGTTGCGGTATTTTGTCTGGCACTTGGTAGCGCTCACACGGACACAATTCTGGCAGGATTGCTGGCCTACATTGCAGCCGAGTGCAAAGTTTTGAATGCTTTGGTGAGGAATTTTAAGAAACCGGCAAATGCTGAAGATATTATTAGTGCCTTTGCTCACATTGTTCAGTACCATAGGAACCTTTTGAAGTAATTTTTGAGTTTTTGTACAATTTTTGGGAAATTAGTAATTTTGTTTTAGGTATGGTAAAGATGCGGAAAAATTTATTAATGGGTTTATTATGTTCCAAATGGGTGTTAGTGCGCTTAGTTTGGCGATGACCAGTTTTAATATGACTTTGGTATGTTGGTACCATGTTTTAATTTATTTTGAAGTAGTTTTTAGGAAATAATTTTTGTTTTATTTGTAGCTTCCTTTAGGAAGTGTCCAGTTTTTTTCCATTTTTGCCTTCCAGTGTGCAATTGCTATTGAACTCTTGCTATATTGCTATTTTGGAAACGAAGTTATACAAATAGTAAGAAAATTATTTAATTTCATTAAGAAACAAAATTATTAATGATAAAAATATTATTTTCTTTAGAGCGATCAACTTTCTTATGTGGCATTCGAGTGCGACTGGACCGAGGGTTCCTTGGCGTTTCAAAAAAATCTAGTATTTTTTATTCATCGGGCTCAGAAACCAATAAAAGTGTACGCAGAAAACTTTTTTCTACTATCACTTGCGACATATACTGCTGTAAGCATATTTTACTCAAAAATTATTTTGGAACCCGTTTAGTTCCTTTTTTTCAATTTTTTTAATTTTTTTAGATTCTTAGAAATGCGTATTCCTATTTTACATTGTTACGACAAGTCCAGGATAATTAATATCCTTAACAAAAATTGGCTTGCACTATCACTTGCAATAATGTAAGTATATTTTTAACAAACAAAAATTTAGGAACCCATTTGGTTCATTTTTTTAAATTTTAAATTCTGTTTTAGATGCTAGGAAATGCAAATTTATATTGTTCTAAATTTAATAAATAATTAATATTGAAGTAGTCTAGAATAAATTACGAAATATTAGCGCATATTTGGTTCGTTTTATTTCGAATGAGAATGTATGAAAAGAAATTACAAGGATACCACATTTTTATATTGTTACTATTATTTAAATAATCACATATGTTGCAGTTTTTAATTAAATTATTTTATATTTAATTTACAAGTCAATGTCAGCAATATTTAATAAAAAAATTAAACTCAAATTAAAATTAAAATTAACATTGCAAGAAATTAATTATTGGTTCTAACTTTTTAAGTAAGAAATAACTTTTACTGAAAGTTATTTTTTGTGAAGTAATTATGGGTTTAATCTGAATTTTTTCGTGTTAAGAAATGAAATACATAATTATTTTGTCGAAAAGGTGTTTTAAACTCAAATTACTTAAGTATCGAATTATATTTAATAATTTATTATTATATATTCATACCACTTTATTTATTATTTTCCATTGCTATTTTAATTGGTAATTAATTATTGATACAAAATTATTTTTAATTATTTTGTTTGTAGTGAATAATATTTATTTATTTAATAATTAGTTTAATAATATTTAAAGTCTTCAATAAAAAATAAAACAAATTGCATAAATATTTTTAAAAATATTCTATTGACCGCACAAATTAATTAGACACCCTCTAGTGACAAATTTTCCAATTAAAATATGACAAACACTTTTTGCAATACTTTTTAGTAGTTAATATATTATTTATTTACAATTGAAAGCTATTTTTCATATTAATAAATTAATTATTATTATTATTAATACTAATCAAATGTTATTGCTAATTATTAATTTAAATGATGTATAAAAAACTAATTACTAGAGTGAATGTTATTGTATTATTATTTGATAGGATTTTACATAATAAATACAACTGAAAGTATCAGTTGAAAATATAAAATTAAAACTTTTCAACAACAACGTATTTCTTGAAAAGTAATTTTTTCCCGCCCACTTAAAAAATGTATGATAGATCAATTTATTGCTATGATTATTTTATAGAAATTTAATTGCGGTAAAGTATAACATATGCAAGTACATAAATATTTATAATATTTCGGACGGACTGGAGGTCAAATAAAGTTTAACTTTTTAATAGTCTAGAAGGTTAATTAATTTATAAATTATTAATAATATATTTTAATAATTAAAATATGCATTTGCAATTACAGACATTTGTTTATTTCTTAGAAAACCATATTTGTTTATTTTTTTTTAGCGCCCTAGAACGGCTTTTTGAATTATTTCGTATTAAAATTAATAAATTGCACTTTCACTAATTTAATTTTATAACTTCAAATTTTTATGTTTAATTAATACATGTGATTTTTATTTTAATTGTTTAAAGTATGTTTTATTTAATGTAGTAATTAATTAATAATTAATTGCAAAGTGCGCAATATTGAGCATCAAAACGCACTTTATATAGTCCAATAAAATTGAATAAAAATTTAAAATTATGTTGGATGGACTTTCATTTTATCCTTTTACCAATTACAATAAATAATCCTTATTTAGATTTTCAAAATTAATTGCTGAAGTGCTATGCAAAAATTCCCACCTTTTTATTTCAAAAATAAATGTTTAAAATTTTAAACAAAATTTAAATAAATTTTAAACTAAATTCTTTGTTATAAATTTAGTACACAATTTTTTTATACACTTTTCCATTATTTAAAATTAAAATTCGATATAAATAATAAAAGATTAAGAGATCAATTACATAATTACCAAAATTATAGGCTTGCTACATAAAAATTAAAACTAACTTTCCGTTAAAAGCTTTCCCGCGTTAAATAAACTTCTCACTTCAATGTTGACGCCTGCTCGAAAATGAACTTAGAACATCACCTAAGATTCAACATTTTCGGTCTAAGACTGTTAGGCCTATGGCCCAAAAACCAAACCTATTTTTCAACCCCTTTGTACCTAATCTACTCAATCTTTATCAACTTTTTCATGGTATTCCTTTTCACCTTCACTCTAATAATGCACATTTACATATCCACCCAGGATATAGTCACCTTCACCGAAAATGGGTACGTGGTGCTAGTCTGCACGATGGGTACAGTCAAAGGGTACCATCTCACCACCAAAAGCGGCCAACTAAAAATACTAGTCAAGGGTATGAAGAGAAACATTGAACTCTCCGAAGAAGTGACTCAAAAAATGGAAAAGTACTTCAGAACCTGGCACGTTTTATTTTGGTACTTTGCGGGTGCCAATATTGTAGTCGTCTGCGCTTTATGGGGATTATATCCGTTGCTGGATAAACGACAAGGCGACAAACCGTTCCCGTTTCCGGCTTGGTACCCGTTTGACGCGCGCCATGGATATTGGTACCCTTTTGCGTATTTGCACCAAACTTTCGGGATTTGCTTGGACGCGTTTGTTAATTCGCAAACGGATACGATTGTGACGGGTTTATTGTCGTATATTGCAGCAGAATGCGATGTTTTGAATCATTTGCTGCTGAATATGAAGAAGCAGGCGCCAAATGGAGATGTTAATGCCAGGTTTGTCGAAATAATTCGGTACCATAAAAGTTTATTGCAGTTAGTATTTTTATTTAGTCAAATTTTAAATTTTTGCTTTGACGGAAATTTTTTTTAGGTACACAAAAGACGTGCAAGTTTATATTGATAATTATATGATTTATCAATTTGCCACTACTTCTTTGACTTTGGCGATGACGTTGTTTAATCTGACTGTGGTAATTTTTTTTCGCCAAATTATTAATTTAATAATTTATAAAAAAAAATCTAAAAAATGTGCAAACCTTCTTTATTTTTTTTTAATAGATACCAACGGACAGTACTCAATATTTCCCAATTTTGGGGTACCAAATGTCAGCAACTATTGAAATTATGCTCTATTGTTGGTATGGTACCGAAGTCTATTCTAAGGTAACTTTTTCAAATTTATCTAATTAGATTTCTTAATAATTTGAATTTTATTTTTGTAATTTTCAGAGTAGTATGTTTCCAAATTCAGCTTTCCAAAGCGATTGGCTAGACACTCCATTAGCTTTTCAGAAAAATCTGGCATTTTTTATCCGTTGCTCTCAAAACCCGATAAAAATTGTGGCTAAAGGAATTTTTGAACTTTCACTTGACACGTTTAAAGCAGTTAAGAATTTTTTAAATTTAATTTTTGTACTAATTTTAATTTTTTGTAAATTTTTTTCAGATTGTTAAAAGTGCGTATTCGTATTTTACTTTGCTACAAAAAGTTAATTTTGGCAAATAAATTATTTTTAACACTTAAATAGTTCTTTTGCTATTTAATTTTGATTAAATAGTGGCTACCCGGCGTTTTCGCCAAAATTTAAATATGCAAGCACATAAATACGCAAAAACAAATAAGAATAATTATTTAATTTTTCAATTTGGTATTGAGTGTCCAAGGATATTGCAAAAATTTCAAAAATTATTACATCCTTAATAGAATGCTAATTAAATAGATTGGTAACAAGTTTTAAATTTTTGTGTCCATTCGATTTATGGGTCTACCTTTCATTAGCTACTTTTACTAAATAAATTATAGACCCATTCATTTAATGTCAAACATTTTTCTTAGCCTTTTAATTTTATCATAGAATTTCAGGGCAATTTGAAAAAGGTCATCAGCGATCGCGCGATTGTGTTTATCAATTTTATTTTCAGCAAAATAGTTTTAATTAAATTATTAAAATTGCACGACTATATAATAATTTAATGTTAAGGGCACCAAAATTATTTATAAAAACATTTTTCTTGATATTATTATTATTATCATTATTAAATTAATTACTAATTAAATTAAATGCCAAAAATAATGATGTTATTATCTATTTTGAAAATTATATATTTATATTTAAAATTCAAAATTAAATTAATTGCACTATAAAATACTATTTTAAATTAGTCCTGTTCAGCTGAAATAAAATAATAATGCAAACTTAATTTATTAATATTTATTAAACTTTACAATTTTTAAAACCCTATCCAAAACTTTAGCGTCTTTTTCAAACTCCTCCGTTTCATTCCTGAAAATACAATCTTCAGGGCTAAGAGGATTAACTAAGGCCCAAAGGCCTTCGTGTTGGCCCACAAATAATTGAGTCACAAATGGTAACAATTCGTAAGATTGGGCCAAAACGTTGTGGTTTTCTGCTTTCATTGGGGTACTAAAAAAATAAAAAAAAATTTAAATATTTTTTAAAAATTTAAAAACTGAAAAAACATTTTTTACCCAATTTCCCATCGAACAATTGCATAATCCTTAGTCAAAAAATAATTTAGACCACCTTTACTATCGGCAACCAATCCACTAGACAGCCCCAATTTTTGCCCCAAAAAAGTAACATTTTTCTCAATAATTACATCCTAAAAAAAATCAAATTAATAACAAAAAACATTATTTTTGTTAAATTTTACTTCAGCTTCAATAGTTAACGGTCCTTCAACATCCCTCACTTCCGTCAAATTCAAAGAATAAACATTAACGGAATTTTTCCCGCTAATAAAAAGACTTTCGTCCGTTTTGGAGACGCTCAAAAAATTCCCAAAAATCGGCAAACTCGGATTATTGACTTCCTTCAAAAGAAGGCGCCACCATTTCAATTGGTTCAAAGAGAAAACTATTATCGAATTATCACCAGCATCTCCGATATAAGCTCTAGGGCCATATTCCCCAATCACAGGATCAATTACAAAAGTATTCAAATTATTTTTGGGCACTTTTTCCAAATCGCAAGTTTGCGATATTTTATTGTGAAATAAATTGTAGGAAATTATTTTTGGGTCGCAAAAATTGTTACCTTTGTCGAGGACCCACAGTTTATTTTTTCGGGGTTCCATGTCCATTGAGATAGCGCTTTGGAGGTCTTTGCACTCGGAACCCCATTTTTGAGTGTCCAGATGGAATAATTTTTTTCTGAGAAAATAAAATAAATTATTTTTTGTAATAACAAAATATTATTTATAATAAAAAAATATAATACTAAATAAATAATTATTTTTTCAAATAATAAAAATAGTATTTAAAATTAACAACGTATTTATTCTCAACAATTCCAAAATATTTCATAAAAATTCTATCGAGAAAATAATTTTTGAACACTTGTTTCTCAAAATTTGTTGTAAATATTAAGAAAAACTGTTTTAAAAATTTTCTGCCCTTTTTAGAAAATCCGAATTGAAGAAAATAAATTAAAAACTAACTTACCTTAGATGGCTGCTGGTTTCTTCAGTCCAAGAAACCTCAACAGCAGTAGGATTGGTGATGTTATTCCCGCAAACAGTGCGAGGTAATGCAAGAAACACACGATTACGATAAAACGCAAGACTGGAAACATAGTAATCGTTTTGGATCCCGTAGATATTTAAATTCCAAGCGACACTTTTTTCGAATATCACTAGCACCACTAACGAAATATATAACATACTGAATAATGTTTCACTTCGATATTATTATCAATAATGCGCTTTTGTTACAATATTTTTGTCGATTATACATTTTGCAAGGTGTAAAGAAATTTGTCTTGGTAGCGAAATTTTTTTGTTGATAGAGCAATACTTTATTTGTAATAAAAAATTAATTTGCACTAATTTTAGTAATTATTTTAGGAACAATTGGTACTGATTAGAAAATTATGTACTTTAAATTTTTGATTGTGAAAACAAACTAAATTATTATAATTCAAAGTGCAATTACAAAATTTACGGCTTTTTGAGTTTCTTAAATTGGATAATGATTACTGCTAAGTTAATTATTTAATTAATTAACGTTAAATGCAGTTAATATTGTTGAAAATTAATTATAAAAAAAATTAACTCACAATAGTTTAAGTTCCTTTGGTCGGTTCTATCTCCGCTCCCATAATGGAAAGTTCTTTTACTAAAAATTGAAAATATTACTAATTATTATTTTTTTTTTGTAAAAAAAATAATAGTACCTTCCAGAGGAAAGTATTCATCGTTAGTTTGCTCGTTAGTTTGCATTGGTTCTGATTCAGGTTCTGGTGGGTCCTGAACCATACAATTTAATACTAATTTTTGCGCCTTCGTAAACTCAAACTTGTGATAACAATTATTTATTATCACAGGGGTTGAATATATAGTTTTTGATCGGTCCACTGGGTTAGATGTAATTGCAGATGGAAGGAAATCACAGGGTGTGTCTACAATTAATTACATTTTTTAAATTAAATTTGCAGTGCTAATTATAATAAACTAATCACCATTAGAGTATTGCAGATCCAAACATACAATTGTATCGTCTTTTGGAAGCCTTTTAGTCTCTCGCAGACTAATTAATTCTTTCAGGAAAGTAACGGTATCGTTATCACTCCTATCCAGAAGCTCAGCTGCCGGCATATTCTTATCGTCGGAGTTTTCGGCGTAAATTATACTGAATTTGTATTCTTCAATTATCTCATTGGTGGATTGACTTTTCATAAGAATATATATGTTAGTAAGCTAAAAAAAATATAGTAAAATAATTCTATAGATATAGATATATTATTTATGCTTTTTAACAACTAGTAAAACTATTTTTGTTATTATGCTTACACAATTAGAGTTGAACGCTGAAGTAATGCCTTTAATCCACATGCGGTAATTCAAAAGTAGGGGATCCGAAACCGGACGTTTACATTTTACATAAGTAACGTCGAAGAATTGTCTATGATCCAAGTCGTCTTCGTTCATTTCAATACGATTGTACATTACATTCAAAATGGAAATGCTAGCTATTGTTCGTATGAATGATTTGGATCTTTTGAGATCATAGATGCAGGTTACTTCCATTGGCTAAAGATTCGATAAATCAATGATTTATTTGTAAATATGAATTGAAAGGTACTTACGGCGGACGACATTTATTATGCGTTTTGTATTATTATGATTGTAGTTTGTAGGAATTGAAACACAAACGCAAATTGAATTTGTTGCCGAATCACATTCAAATTCAAGATGATGACAAAAGGAAGAAGACTAACAACCTAATAAAGTTAAATATTTAGTTAAATTTATAATATCTACTTAGTAATTAATAGACGCTTACCATTCAATTTGTTGCTAGATATAATTTAAACAATAATTATTATTAATAGTAGATTTAACTTGTATTTAGTTGAAAATCACAGAATATATATAGAGTTGAACGCGGAGGATCTGACTAGGGATATTTGGTTTTACAGTGCGGTCTTTTGTTTAGTTTTATTTATTATTAACTAATATAATTAAGAATTATAGCAAATGGTACATATAATTTAATAATTCAATATACTCATTGAACATTTAATTCAGTTATTTACATTTATTTGACAATTTATTTTAATAAAAAAAAAATTGTAGCTTATAATGTCATAAGTAAATGTCACTTGTCAAAAATGTGTTGTTCATAAACAATTTCCTCCACCAATTAATAACAAATTACAATTTTGATTCGGTTAACCAGTTAAAAGTTTGCGGCTTCCTATCAGCATTTGGACTAATAATCACATTAATAATGCTTGGTCCATCTTCCACCCGCAAAGCTTCAGCCACGGCTTTCTGCAACTCGGGAATGGTTTGGCAGAAATGACCCCTACGATCAAATAAGCTTAACATTCTATCGTAGCGAGTCATATTGCTTAAACACGCTGGAGGAGTACTGCAATTTTGGTAATAAAGTAGTATTAAAAAAGTAAACTTAAGATAAAAAAAATGTCTTACACTTTAGTGACTTCTCCGCTATTTTGGATTTCTTTGAATAGCTCACCATCGACTCCAGTGTAGATTCCAGAATTATTAACTATGACGATTATAATTGGAAGCTTATAGCGCACCATGGTTTCAATTTCCATGCCCGAAAATCCGAACGCCGAATCGCCTTCCACGCAAATTACGCGTTTGCTCGGTTCGTTGTGGCGACAGTACAAGGATGCCGCGATGGCAAAACCAAGACCAACCTGTAAGTTAACAATTTTAATTTATTTAATTTAAGTAAGACACTCAACTTACGCCCATCGTACCAAAAGTACCAGCGTCCAAGCGATGTCGCGGTAAATTATTCAAAAGCATCGCGCGTCCAATATCCATCGTGTTAGCGCCTTCGCTGACGATAATGCAATCGTCTGGCAAGCATGCGAATACATTTTGGAAAACCGCGTAGTAGTTCAAAGGCGTTGAAACATCTTTTGCCATCGCCTAGGAGCAAACCAAATTACTAAATTATTATCGCAATTAAATTTATATTACTTGAACGGCCTTCCGGTTCTCGCTACATTTCCCCTCCAAAACGCGCCACCATTCGTTTTCCCGCCTAAACGTAAACCTCCTATTCTTCAACCCCAAATTAATCTGCTGCACCGCCGTTTTGATATCCGATTGGATAGCCACTGTCGCTTTAACACTATTGTGCAACTCTTCAGCGGTAATATCAATTTGGATAATTTTTACGTCCGGTGCGAAACGCTGTGGCCGCCCGAAATGCAGCATCCAGTTCAACCTGGCGCCAAGCAGCAGCACCACATCCGCTTTTTGCAATGCCGCCGAACGCGCTGACGCTACACATTTATCCGAAGTGTCCGGCACCACTCCTTTGCCCATTGGCGTAGCCAAAAAGGGTAAATTTGTCAACTCAATCAACTCACGGACCTGTTGCTCCGCTCGCGAATACGCTGCGCCTTTACCGACAACCACCAGAGGGCGCTTGGCTTTCACTAATTGCTCTATTGCCTGCTCAATAGTACTTGGATCGGGATAGATTAGTGGCACGTCCGTCGGTCCATATTGCTCCGGCACCAAATTCGCCGCAACTTTACCACCGAGAATATTCGCGGGGAAATCCAAATACGCTGCACCAGGTCTTCCAGTCTTAGCCAAGCGCACGGCTTTTTCCACATGCATTGGAATCAAAGCAATGCTTGGAGGACGAGCGGAGTATTTACAGTAAGGGCGAGCCAGTTCGACTTGAGGACATTCTTGGAAGCCGCCGATGCCTTCGTGGTCTTGTGGAGCGGAGCCGCCGATGACCAGAAGGGGCCAGCAATTGATTTGCGCGTTTGCCATGCCGCCGAAGGTGTGCAGGAGGCCAGGGCCGGAAACTACGAGGACGGCTCCAGGGGTTCCAGTGAGGTAGCCGATTGCTTGGGCGGCGTAGCAAGCGGCTTGCTCATTGCGCATTCCGATGTAGTGGATGTCGGCTTGCAGGAGCGCCATGCTGAGTTCGATTACGGGGTAGCCGATTATGCCGAAGACGTAGTTGATGCCCTGAGGGATGAATTAACTCATTAATTTAACTATGGTAAGGAATGAATCGCGAAAACAGCTAAAATATAGTGTACAAAGAAAAGTATCATGTTTATTTTTGACAAGTGACATTTAGTTAAATAGAAATCCTGCTAAATTTTTGTCAAAAAAGTTTGGACGAATTTATTATTAATTATTTTCTAACAAAAGAATCGTGTATAAAACTAAATAAATAAACTCAGCAGGATTTTCGAATTATTTCGCGCGGTTCCGCTAGCGTAGCAGGAATACGACTGTCATGCCATCTCTTAACAAAGTAAATTACTAATTAATATTACTACTTTCTTAATTAAAGAACGCTTAATAATTAATGTATTTATTAATTGGACTTTACTCCAACAATAACAACACTGATTTTGCACTTTTTTTTGTAAACCTTGATTTCAAGTAAAAAATTCGGGTTATTTTTAAAATAAAGGTCAAAAATACTTACTTGGTCCTTTAAGGCTTGCGCGATCACATTATTTCCTTCAAGTTCTTCCATTATTTAAATTAGAACTTCACAATGTTTAACCTTACTTATTGAGTTGTAAATTGGAATTGTGGACTTGTTTGCGTTCCGATAAAAATACGAATAAATAAATATTGAGCGATATAAATAATCTTACTTGAGGATCTTGTACCTATCCAACTAATTAGCCATAAAAAATACTAAATTAATTGATTTTTATCAATAAATATTATCTAGTTATTTAAAAAACAAAAATGATAATAATAATAAATTGAGAAAAATTTGTAAAGGTTAACTACATTATTCTTTATTTCAATATATTCAAAAATAATTAAATTTTCTATGCATATTAAATATTTAAATAATTTTTTTAACAATTTAAAACTTCAGAATTTATTTACATTTTATTAGTGCTTTAAAAAAATATTTTGCAATAATTTTTTCAAAATTATTTACGCCCAATCATTCAATTTTGTATATAATTTAATATTATTAATATTTTCTGAATAATGCATTTAATCACATTACATTTTTGAATCAATTAAAAAATTAATTAGCTTCTTCTTCCAGAACTTTATCGTTCCACGGCTGCTTCGCTCCAGATCCAAACAAAATAAAAACAATACCGCAAAAAGAATAAACCGCTGCACCAGTCAAGAAATTCCAACGCCACTCCACAATTCCATTCTAAAAGAATAATAATAATTAGAAAACATATTTAACCCCCAAACCAAAATATTTAAATACATTATGTCTGATAAAGAACGCCGTAACCGAAGGCGTAATAAATCCTGTAAATCCCCCAATCAGACTAATTATACCGAAAATGGTACCCGCAAAGTTTGGCGCCAAATCCTGTGCGTTTTGCAAATTTGTCATCACGACTGCTCCATTCATCGTCAGGGAAATTACCAAAATTGTGACAGCCACTTTCCAATTGCAGCCGACTAGCATTAAGGACGCTAAACACACTGCTGGTATTAAATGGGCTAAAAATTAATAAACACACAATTTTAAAAATATTTAAAAATTGTTAAAAAAAATTGTAAAAAATATTTTAAAAATATTTTGAACAGTTTAAATTCAACATACAAAAAAGGATGAAAAATTTGCGATGTATGGTAACGGTTCCAAAGTTCTTTTGTTGCAAAAAATCTCCGATTGCGCCAAAAATAAATCCAGAAAACATTCTCAAAATAAATGGCAACGCCGCTAAAACACCTGACGATTTCAAATTAAATCCTAGGACTTCGGAAATATATTTTGGGACTCCGGTAAGGAACAGGTACAAGCCCCATAAGTTGCCAAAGTGGCAAATGGTTAGTGCCCAAAACGGGATGGAGAGGAACATTAATTTGTATGGGGGGATTTTCTAAAATAAAAAAAAATAAATTTTAAAATATAAAAAGAATACTTAACATACTTTTTCAGTAGTAATGTGCCCCCCTTGCGTCACATTTATATAATTCAATTCCTCCTCGGTTACCCATCGATGCTTATCGGGAGAATCCGTAGTGACAATCCAAAAAATCACACAATAAACCGCACATTGAATTGATAGCACATGAAAACCCCATCCCCAGCCCCACAACTCCGTTACTAGACCAACAATGGGCCAGGCTAAACAAGTACCCAACGTGTTGCCCATTAGGGCTCCTACGAATTTTCCTTTTTCGTCTGGAGGCGCCCATCGGGATATCAAGCAATGGAGGGCGGGATAAATTACTCCCTTAAATAATAATATTAGAAATAGTCAAAGCAAAAGCTAAATAAAATATTTGTTTTTACCCCCATCAGGCCCACCAGGAAGCGCAACAAAAATATCCAGCCCCAACGTTTGGACATATAAGTGATAAAGTGGACCATCGAATTGAAAACTCCTGTAAGAACATGTGCCCACAAAATTGTATTGAATGGTCCAATCCATTCTGCAATAAATCCTCCAGGCACGCAGGAGACGACATATCCGTAGAAGTAAGCGCCCAGGAGGAGTCCTTGCACGTCTTGGCTCCAATCGAATTTATCCTAGATTCAAAAACACAATTACACTTTTTGAAAAAAAAATTAAAATCTCAAAATAAAACAATTTTGGTAATTTCAATTTTTTTTTTGAATAGTACCTTAGCCAAAACATAATGTTCAGTGGTCGTAGGCATTCCAGGAGCTTGTGTGACATCTTTTAAAGGGTAGGTGGAGTTTCTGTTGCATTCGGGGATGTCTCTGATGCGATGTTTTTGGACCATTGCAATTATGCTGACGGAAAAATTAGAGCGCATCGTGTAATTCACGTATGTGGTCAAAAATACCATTACGGCGATCCAGAAGCGGATGGGAGGTTTTTCTGGAATTCAGAGTTTTTTTGTTGGTGAGTTATTTTAATTTATTTTTACTACTTACTGAAAGGCATAACGATTTTTTTGAAAGTTGAGAAATTTAAAATGTGACAGAAACTAGCTTTGACAGTTTCCATAAAAAAAACAAAATTTAAATAATAGGTACTTTGATTAATTGTAAAAATTTAAATTAATTTTTTTTGGAAAACTTGAAATAAAAATCAAAAAATACATGCAACTAATTAAAAATGCACAAATCCGTTCTACTAAAAAGTAGCAAAAGCCTGTTAGTTGTGCTTGATTTGAATAATTGAGAAAGTTTCACAATCTTGCTAATTATAATTGCTACCTATTGATTTCATACAATTCTTTACAATAATTTGTAGAATATCATTAAATTTAATTTTAAAAATATATACAATTCTTTTGTTTAAAAAAAATACTAAAATATTTAAAATGTAATCAATCTAATAATTTTTAAAATATTTTTGCGCTAAAAAAATAATTTGCGCGAACTAATTTTATTTGAACTAAAATTCTATTTTATTTTATTTTTTTTATGTTTTTCAATTTCTATAGCATCTAACAATAGAAATACTTTATTACTGTGACTTATTCTATTTGTTTAACTTTTTCTCTAATAATAAAAATCAACACGAACACATATTTATGCATATTTTATATTGACTTAATTTACTTATTTAATTAAGTACTACTTTTATTATATTATGACTTTCTTAGACATTTTATTTCATCATAACAATACAATTAAGTCTTTTCTATAGAATAAAATTTTCACAGAGGAATTTCCAACAATTTCCACCAATTAATTAGTAATGCTAAAAGCCATTAGGCGTAAAGATTAGATGGTCAATAATAAGTGAACTTTTGCAGTAATTAACCACAGGTAAATTATTTTCGATATATTGTACAAGGTTAAATAATAATTACTTCCACAACAATTATTTCATATTTTGTCCTACAAAAATGAAAAATAAATAAATCGTACATAGAAATCCTAATGTTAGTAATTTTTCATTTGATTAATTTCCGCGACAATAAATTATCTCCATTCGGTATTTACATCTACATTAGATATGAACAAATAAATATTAAGGAAAGAGGTGTACTTGTCGGTAGTAGTGGAATGATAATAGCATTCTCTTTTATTCAAAAATTATCATTTTATCCAAGTGAAGTGAACGTCCAGCGCGCAAAGGATCCTCGAACTGTGTTATTAATTATTTATTATTGTTCCTAATTATTTGTTTAAACCATTTCTGGGATATTTACTGATTTTATTATAAGCAGCATGTAAGTAGTGATTTTTTGCATTGAATTTCTAGTATTGGAATTTGTTGATCTTGACCTGATAATGTGCGAAATTGTACGAGAATCTATTATTTCAACTTTCGAATCAGTTTTCCTTCGATTGGATCGATTTTTAAAAATTAGAAATATATTAAAATTATTTATTATTTATTTAATATTATTTTTTGTTTAGTAAAATATAATATTATTTTCAAAAATAATTATTCTAATGGAAAACTTGAAATTAATATTAAAATATTTGTATAGAAGATAATAAAATATTAATATTAATTTATTGATAGTGTGACAATAGCAGATTAAATAAATTTTCTTAGAACTAGTAAAATCAGGCACTCAAAAAAAAAAAAAAATTAAAATCAAGATAAAAAATATTATAAAAAATAACAATTAATTAATAATATTAAAATAAAATACTAATAATATTTAATAAACACTTTATAAAATAAATTAACATAAATATTTCAATCAGGTATCTACCAAAATTAAAAAAAAATCGCTTATGCAACAACCGAATTAAATCGAACAAAATGCAATTCAAATGTTTGTCACGCAATATTTATTTATCGCCTTCAATAATGAAAATAAAACCGACAATGTTGCAATTTCCTTCCATTTTTGCCATCAATAATAATAATTTAATCTCGCGCGGTTCGCCATCAAAAAGCTTGCATAATTTTAATAGGAATAATTTATTTAGCTTATCTTTACAAGTTTACAAGCACTAAAAAAGTCGAACAAAATTTCAAATAATTCGTGCCACAGTAAATTTATCACCAAACCATAATTTTATTTTATTACTTCTCTCTAGAATGCCAAGACTATTTTATTAACTCGACTACAGCAATTTTTAAAAATTTGACTTTGAAATGGTTAACGCAACGATTTTCCGAACGGGTAAGAAATTTCCCGCCATTTTTACAAAACGCTCTAAAATATATTTTGGCTCCAGGATTGATCCCAACACGAAGCTTAATATGGATCATGATTTTCACTTGCACTTTCGTTCTGTACATGATCCGAATTAATTTATCCATAATAATTCTGGCGATGGTCGAACCAAGCCATGGGCAAAACAGCTCTAAACCCGAATGCTCCACTCTTGGTCTAAGTACAAACAACGATTCCGACCATCAGAACCCAATTACAACACCAGATGTAAGAAAATTTTCTCAAAAAAAATTTTTGGCATCCCTAAAAAAATTGTTTACTATTTTTTTTTTTTGTAGTATGGGGTACGGTACGACTGGAACACAAAGCTCCAAGGCTTAATTCTTGGATCCTACTTTTGGGGATTTACAATTTCCGGATTTTTTGGGGGTCCCTTAGCTGAAAGATTTGGTCCAGCAAAATTGGTCACCATTTCTTTTGTTTTATCTGGTGGTATGACGCTTTTAGGACCACTTGCCGCTTCTTGGCACGCTTTTGCGCTGATCTTTTCCAGGTTCCTGATTGGCCTTTTTGGGGTAAGAAAAATTGTTATTTTTTTATTTTTTAATTAATTAATTAATTTAATTATTTATCCAAGGGAGTGATATACCCTTGCCTACATTGCCTGGTCTCCCGATGGGCCCCCCCGGAAGAAAAAGGCAAGTTTGTGGGAGCCCTACTAGGTGGCGCACTGGGTACAGTAGCGACTTGGCCACTTTTGGGCAGCGTAATTGAAAAACTGGGCTGGACGTGGGCTTTCTACATTAATGGTGCGATAGTACTCATTTGGTGCTTGGTTTGGGTATTTTTGGTTTCGGATTCGCCCTCTACTCATCGACTTATTTCCGAAACGGAGAAGAGCTATATTGAGAAGAGTTTGGCGGGGAATTTGAGCAAGTCCAAAAAGGTACTACTCTTTTGTTAAATTTTTTTTTTGTCAGGCAAATTATTTTTGTCTATCGAATTTTTTTTAATAAAATTTTTGCTACTACTTGTTACAGAAAGCGCCACCATTGAAAGCAATGGCGCTGTCGATTCCATTTTGGGCCTTTGTGATTTTACATTTTGGCAACTTGTGGGGACTATTTTTCCTGATGACTGCTGGTCCAAATTTCATGTCTTCAGTGCTAGGTTTTAATTTGGGGCACACTGGGATACTTGCATCGTTGCCATATTTAGCCCGATTGATTGCGGGGATTATTTTTGGTGCTATTGGAGATTTAATTAGGAGGAAGGAGTGGATGAGTACTACTACGACGAGAAAGAGTTTTGTCTTGCTATGTGAGTAGAAATTAATTTTTCTGGCTTGGTACTATTCTTTTTTGGCTTGGTACTATCCCTAAAACCCATTTTTAGCGCATGTGATGCCAGGTTTATTACTCGTCGTTCAAACTTTCACCGGATGCGATGTCAATTGGGCGATAGTACTAATAACAATGTCGCTCGGTTTGAATGGAAGCTGCACTTTAACGAATTTGCAGAACTCTCAAGATTTGGCGCCAAATTATGCAGGTACTTTATATGGCATTTCGAACGCTATTGGTAGTACTACTGGATTTATTTCGCCGTTGATTGTTGGGTACTTGACCGCGGAACATGTAAGTGGAATTTTTATTTTTATTTTTTGGTAATAAATAAAAATATAAATAATTCAAGAATGGGCTACACGAATGGCACATAATTTTCTACATCGGCGCCTCAGTTTACATCCTCTGCGGCATAATTTTCTGCATTTTCGGCAGTGGCGACATCCAACCCTGGAACGACACCCCTGCGCCCCTCGACAGTTTTGGCGTCCAAAATCCCGCGTTTATTGAGGAAAATGCTACAGAGGAAAATACAAAAATTTAATTGTGCCTAAGTATTTTAAATTACAAATGTAAATAACAATAATAAATTATTTTTTTAATTATAATAACTAAATAAGTTCGCTTAAGTACAAGCAGCGCCCTCTATGATTTCCAATCAAACTTACTTAGCTTAGCTTAGTTCTATTTACTTAAATGTGTCTATATTTATATTTAAGAGGAAGAAGAAGAAATCCAGATAAATATAGTTTAGTCTCCCTCCTCCCGACTGTTAAAGAATAAGCAAAGCAAATATTTGGGGTGACGATTTCTATGGTTCAAAGCCTTTTTGTTACTATAGGGGTTAGTCAGTTATTCAAAGAGCATCTGTGTGCCTTAACGGATTTTTTTTTTATTTAAATTGTTTGGTAAGTTTTTTATTGTAAATATTAAAATAAATAACATGTTGTAAAATATGTTAATGCAAATAAAGCGCATTTTATAGTTTTCAAATATTTATTTAAACGTGTTATTAATTTTTCTTGAAGGTTTTACTCTCAGTTTTACTTGTTAAATAATTTTTTAAAATTATTTTTAAAAGAATGTTAAAAAGTTATTTAATAAGAGCGTTACTGTACATTTGTTATCGTCACTGTTGGTTGTTTGTTATCGACATGTTTTCAACTTGACTCCCATATCGCATGTTCAGCAATTATTTGTCAAGAAATCGGGTACCCGGAACCAAATTATTTTTGTTAAATAATTAAAACGTTCTATAATTAAAATTGTTTGTTTAATAAAATTTATTTTGAATTTTTCAATCGATCGCTGAATAAAAAAAATTGTTGAAGCGCAATTGCAGCGTCATAATTTAATCATAATTTATGGTGAGTTAAATAGAAATGTTTGTTTAATGCCTTGCCCAGTACAAACGCATCCATTCAAATTAATTGGTTCAATTATTTCGTTTGTTTAGTATTTTTTCAACTAGAAAAGCTATTTTTTCATTGTAAAAATTTTTTTTTGATAAGAAAAAACCGCGCAAAAATTAAAATTGTGCTTAAATTTAATTAAACGAATTAGTTCGTTTCATATGCAGTTGCGACTATAATTTATTTCTTCGAATTTCGCTGTTGAAGGTTGTTTTATTTATAAATAAAACTATTGATTCGAATTCAGTTGCTATTTACAGTTTTTTATCTATTATTCCCATTCAGACTGTTGTGTTTTTTTAAATTTATTCCAGGTTTTTTTTTAGTGGCGCTACCGAATTTTATTTAACATTGAAATCGAAGAAGTTCTACAAAAGTTTAATATAAACACGATGATATTTTTAGTTTCTGTTTAATTTGCCGCATTTTGTGATTAATCTGCTCCGAAATGGGTAAGGAATATTTTTTCCGCAGTTATGTAATTTAATAATTTTTGCAAGTAATTAGAATTATATCATAACAAACTATAATAAGCTATAATTAACTATATTTTTTAATAAAATTAATTAATCGCTTTTTAATACGGGAATAGAATTATCGCTCAGATTATTGTTAATTTATGCAGCATGGAATTTTTCTAGTAGTCATTCATACACTAATTAAATCCATAAACGCCACAATAATTCTTTTAAAAAAGGGCGCGAAATTGCACTTGGCTAACAAAAATTGCACCTCTATGGGAAAATGAATTAAAATTAATTTAATTAATTTTTGTTTAAATTAATATTTAAAAAAAAAATATTTGCACGCCTATGGAAAAACCTATTAAATTTAAATAAATTTAAATTTTCTTTTATTTTATTGAGTTTTCGTTGTTCCGTGAGTAAAATCATATTTTTTTCAAAAAGCTTCCCGCATGATGCAATTTCGTAAGTAACTCATGATGTCTATTCTAAAATTAACACTCGGAGAATTTGACCTGTTGCACGTTATGAACTAAATAAACATTTTTTTAAAACATTAGAATTTATTTTAACCAACATATTTTATTGTTTTTTAATCTCACATTTTTTTGATAACCCTTAAAAAATTTGATAAATTTTTTTACTTGCAAAAATATTTTTTAAAATATCACAAACATTTTTTTAATTTTTTTTTCTTCACAGAAAAACCGCCAATTCGCTTCTGGATAGCCGTAATGGTCTTTTTGACCACTTACGTGAACTATTCCATGCGCGCGAATTTTTCCGTTAGTATAATTGCCATGGTACAAAAACATGGAGCAAAAGACATACCTGAATGCAAAAGAAATTTTAGCATACCTCTTATTAGCAACCTTTCCTCAAATGCTGAGAATACCACAGAAAAATATATTTTAGCTGACGTAAGTATTTTTTTTCCTCAAAGAAAAACAAATATTATTTTCAATATTATTTTTTATAAATAGGATAAATTTGATTGGAACGAAAACGTGCAAGGACTCCTACTTGGCGCCTATTTTTACGGATACGTCATCTCTTGTGTACCTGGAGGAATTATTTCCGAATGGATTGGCCCATTTAACACTATTTTATGGGCGCACATTTTTTCGATAATTTTGAACTCAAGTGTCGTGTTTATTACTTACATATTCAAGCATTGGAGTATGGTATTCATGTGCAGATTTTTACTGGGGCTGATGGGGGTGAGTTTAACTCTATAAATAATTTTCAAACAAATTTCGAATAATTTAGGCACTTTTTGAAAATTCTTACTTTCTCAAAAAATTTCCTAAATCAAAAAAAACTTAATAATTCTTCTAAAAACAATAAATTCTTCCAGGGAGTCGTTTATCCAGCTCTACATTGCCTAATCTCCAGATGGGCGCCTCCAAACGAAAAAGGAAAATTCGTAGGCGCCCTAATGGGCAACACTTTGGGTACTTGCCTTACCTGGCCTTTTGTTGGAGCAATTACGGAAAAATTTGGCTGGGATTGGGGCTTCCATGTCTTATCCATCCAATGCGGAATTTTCTGTTTCGTCTTTTGGATGGTTGCTAGTGATACTCCGATGAAGCATCGATGGATCTCTGAAGAAGAAAAGGAGTTTATTTTGGAGTCGCAAGGTGGTTCTGTTACCACCCAAAAGGTACCACTATTTAAAAATAATTTTTCTAGTACCCTAGCTTAATTGGCTAATTTTTGACTGTTTTTGTAACTAATGTTTACCAAAAATTTTTTTTTTCAGCGGGTACCACCCTATAGATCAATATTCACATCAGTACCATTTTGGGGTCTAACAGTTGCACATTTCGGCAACTTATGGGGACTTTACCTGTTCGTTACCGGTGCTCCAAAATTCATTTCGGAAGTTTTGGGCTTTAACTTGAAAAATTCCGGATTATTAGCGGCACTTCCGTTTATCGTCCGATTATTTTCCGGGATGATGTTTGGTTCTGTTGGAGATTATCTGCGCAAAAATGATAAGTTTAGCGTCACTGTGCTTCGAAAGTCGTTTGTGCTATTTTGTAAGTTTTCCAAATTTTTTTGACTACTAATTTTTTATAATTTTTGACTAAATTTTGAATAATTTTTAGCTCACTTATTGCCGTCATTTTTCTTGGTAATGATGATGTTCGTCGGCTGCAACTGGAAGGCTGCCATAGCCCTTTTAGTCTTAGCCCAAATGATGAATGGCGCTGTCGTCGTCACCAATCTTCAAAACGCGCAAGATTTGGCGCCAAACTACGCGGGTTCCATTTTTGGTATTATTAGCTTAATTGGCGGGTTCACCGGATTCCTCACACCATCAGTCACGGGATACTTAATTAAAAATAATGTAAGTACCATCTAGAAAAAAAAATATGAAAAGTGGTACCAAAATTTTTTTTTTCAGAATGGAATTGAAGAATGGCAATGGAACTTTTTGGTTGGTGCCATGGTTTATGCCTTTTGCGGTATTGTATTCATAATTTTCGGTTCGGGTGCCAAACAGAAATGGAACGACAAATTACCGGTACCATTGTAAATAATTTATTTTTATCAATAAATAAAAAAATTGTTTTAGTTTTATTATATTTTAATATTTATTTTTTCCTAAACCTACTAGATTTAAATATAATTAAATATGATGTATGGTTTTTCGTTTTTCAATAATCAAGTAGGCATCAGTACCGGTTTAATTGTTTTTCTTTTTTTTAATTAAAGTGACGGATTTTTGCAATTTGCATCAATCAACGTCCTTGCTGGTGTTTTGCAGTATTTTTAATTCATTGGAGCTTGCAGCACCATGAAGTGTAGTAAGTTAAATTTACTTATTATTTACATGTTAAGTACGTGGTACTCAAAAATTTTAGAGGTACCTCCAATCCGTTTATGGATTGGAGTGATGGTGTTTTTCACCGCATACACCAATTATTGTCTGCGCTCGAATTTGTCGGTCAGTATTATTGGAATGGTTAACAAGAAAGGGGATTCGAGGGCGGTGAGCAATAGGAGCATTGATTACAATCCTTGTGAAGCGGTCAAAACGGCCGGAAATAAAACGGCGGAATCGGAGGCGGAATTAAAGAAAGAAAATAAAGTAAAATCAAATAAAAACTTAATATTTAAAATAAAAATTAATAAGTATTAAATTAATTAATTATAGGATAGATTCGATTGGGACGAACACGTGCAAGGAATCCTCCTTGCTTCCTACTTCTATGGCTACACAATATCTTGCTTACCAGGAGGTTTTATATCGGAATGGATCGGCCCATGGAACACAATTGTTTGGGCCCATGTCGTAACAGGATTGGCCAATTCGGCCATCGTTTTGGTAAAATACACTAACCACTATTGGGTCGTTATTGTATGCCGCTTTTTCATGGGACTAATGGGAGTATGTACAAATTAATTTTGATTAATGTATTAATTTATAAATATCTTTCTAGGGTACCGTTTTTCCCGCCGTCCACGTGCTGATCTCCCGCTGGGCTCCACCAGATGAAAAAGGCAAATTTGTCGCCGCAATTTTGGGTACCAATTTGGGTGCCTGTCTCACTTGGCCAATTGTTGGCGCCATCACGAAGCATTACGGCTGGCCAATGGGATTCCATGTCATCTCTTTCGAAACTCTGATATTTGTCATTGCTTTTGCATTGATCGCTTCGGATTCGCCGAAAAAACATCGATGGATCACTGATGAAGAACGCGATTATATACTGGCGTCCCATAGTGGTACTGTGACCGCTGGAAAGGTATTTACCATTTTTTTCACCTGTAAAAAATGTTTTTGGCAAAGTTAAGTAAAAAAAAATTATATTTAATTATTTTTCTGTCACTTTTAGAAAGTACCACCGTACAAAAGCATATTTACTTCAATCCATGTGTACGCATTAATTTGCGCTCATTTTGGAACCTTGTGGGGACTATATTTGATTCTAACTGGCGTCCCAAAATTCATCAATCAAGTATTTGGGTTCAATGTGAAACATTCCGGGTTCTTAGGGGCCGCCCCATTTGTGGTTCGATTGATTTTTGCCGCGGTTTTTGGATCGATTGGAGATATTATGCAAAAACGGGAGATTTTGGATGTCACTATTCGTCGCAAGACTTTCATCATTTTCTGTAAATTTTGATTTCGGGTTCCATATTTTGGGTTCCTAATTTTATTTTTGTAGCGCACCTGTTCCCGTCATTGTTCCTACTTTTGATCATGTTCATTGGTTGCAACTGGCAAATGGCAATAGCTCTCTTGGTCCTGTCCCAAATGATGAATGCAGCAATTGTGGTTTCAAATTTGCAAAATGTGCAAGATTTGGCGCCAAATTTTCCGGGTACCATTTTCGGCATCGTCAGTTTTGTTGGAGGATTTACTGGCTTAATCGTACCATCAATGACTGGAGTATTTATTAACGCTTTGGTAAATTTTGTGATTTGGCGGGAAATTAGTGTGTTAAATTATTTTTTAAAATTTTTAGGGTGTGTATAAAGGATGGCAATGGAATTTTTTCCTCGGGTCAATGGTGGAATTGGTGGCGGGACTTATTTTCATATTTTTTGGTTCCGGTAAAGTCCAGTCGTGGAATGAGAAAGTTATTGTGCAAGAAGAGGCCACTTAATTTATTTTGATTTTTTGAAAAATTTACTTTATTTTTGGATGTGAAAAATTTGTAGTGTGAATAAAAACTGTCAAAAATATATTATTTTTCTTTGTCTAAACATTTCTAGAAGGTTTTAAAAGAGCATAAAAATTATAAAAACTCACTTTTATAGGTTTTTTTTGTTAAAAAATTGATCTAGTAGGCCAAATTCAAAAATGTCAAAATAAATTTTTAAAAATGCGACACTGGCGCGTTAAAATAAAAATTCGCCATTCAGTCCTGGTGCTACTATTTTTCGGCTCCTTCACGTCCTCAGTGCTCCGAGTAAACTTCAGTATGATCCTAATGGAGCTGACAAAACCCCCAAAACATTGCATCCACACGGATCCAATTTGCGTGGAGCACGCTCAAAACCACCTTAAATCCCATAATGAAACCCGATACGATTCCAATATAGTAAATATCCAAAAATAAAAATAAATTAACCCGCATTTTTAGCCTTCGCGTTATAGATTTAGCCACGTCGTCGAAGGTCTGGTAGTTTGCTGCTATTATTTAGGCTTTTGTGCTTCGCAAATTTTGTCGAAGCCAATTGTAAACAAATTTGGATCCCGAATTGTTGGAGGGGCTTCGGGACTAATTGCTGGGATTTTTACGATAACTGGACCTGTGGTGCTAACCGAGCTCAAGCACCAGTTTTTTATGGCCAGTCGGTTTGCTGTCGGATTTTTTTCAGTAAGAAAAAAAATTGTTGGCATTAGAATACTTATTATTGTTTTTGAAACTAATTTTTTTGTTAGGGATTTTTATTCGACAGCTTCTACATGCTGATGATCCGTTGGGCGCCAATCCAAGAACGCAGCTTTTTCTTTAAATGCTTTTTCGGTAGTTAATTAAATAAGTAGCGAAAATTAATTAAAAAAGTTATAATTAATTAGGCGGACACGTTGGAATTTTTCTCAGCTACCTAACAAGTGGCTGGATGCTATTTTATTGCTGCTGGCATGGAATCGCGTATTTAAGTGGATTTTTGGCAATTATTTGGTCTATCATATTTTATTGCCTAATTGCGAACCAGCCAAGTGAACATAAATTTATCACCCAAGAAGAATTGGAATATATTCTCGATAACCAAGAAATAGAAATTCGACATGTAAATTATTTTTAATTGTTAAAAAATTAAATTAATCAAAAATTAGAAACATTTTTTTTAGAATCTTTCAGAAATTTTTCCGAGAAAGCGAATGTTAACCAGTCAAGCCGTTTTGGCGCTCTTTGTGAATTTTTTGGCGCATTATTGGAATTATTTCTTTTTCCTGGATTATTTGCCAGTTTATTTGTATTACATTATGCATCTTTCAGTTTTGCAGGTAATTTTCGGCTTATAAAAATTATTTTTTAAATAATTAAAGATTTTTGACTTTTATTTTTAGGTTTCCTATCTACTAACTTCGGTTCTCTTCCTTCGAGTTTGCTTCGGATTAGTTTGTGTCCAAATTTCAAAATATTACTACGAAGGCAGAAGTTCCAAACATGTTACGCATGTTCGCAAAGGCTTAACAGTTGTCTGTACGTATATTTTTCCACTTTTTATCACACATTTAAAAGTTCTAAATATTTTTTTCAGCCCATTTATTGCCTGGAATAATCCTCGCAACACAAGCAGCAACAAAATGCAACCAATCACAAAACATCTGGTTAATTGTCATAGCAATTATTTTGAATGGTGGATTTTTTGGCGCGGCTCTTTTAAACCCTGCAGACATTACTCCACATTTTGGCGCGGATTTAGCCCACTACTTACACTGCATTACCAGTTTTATTGGCACAATCATGCCATTTATTGTAATCAAAATTTTGCAATTTCATTCAGTAAGTACTAAATATTTACTTACCGCAATTAATAAATTATAATGAATTCGTAGCACTCATTAGAAGGCTGGTTCGTAATTCTAACAGTAAACTCTGCCATTTACATCGTTGGAGGAATAGTGTTCATTATTTTTGGATCGGGAGCTCCAATACCTTGGGATGCTTCAGAATCTAGGACGAATTTTTTGCCACCCATTCAAACATCTTTGGACGACCCATAAGTGGTGCAAATAATGTATTGGATATATTTACAATAAATTTATTGATCAATTAAATTTTTAAAAATTATTAAATTAATTAAATATATTCAATTATCGTCAAATATAATTTTAGTTATTACAAAAAAAAAGATAAATAAGCGCACGCGATTTAATTAAATTAATTATCACAAAATTCGAGTCCTAATTAAAAACCTCGAAAATAAAATTATGCATCGTTTTGCGTCCAATTAACATGCCTATATTTTCGAAAATACTAGTTTGCGTGCAATTTTTCCGAATGGCGCGAAACTCTTTGATCGAATACTGATCGAATACTGACGCCAACTTTAATTTATCGATATCTGTATCGCTAGTTGCATTCTCGTCAATTCCATCAATGTCTTCGTTTAGGCGGGAATACTTTGAAACGTCCAATTTACGAATGCATTTTTCCAAAGCGACCCAAACATACGTTTCGGGACATAGAAGGAAGGAAGGCGATAATTTGCCTTTGTAGCGCATTTTCGGGCAGGAGTGGATGTAGAATCCCATGTAATACTGGTTGATTGACGGTTGGACTTGGTAGAGGCTTCTGGTAAATTCTAGCTCCCTACCATATTTTTTTAGAGTGTTTTTGATTGTTTAAAAATTATATTAACTTACCTGAGCGATCCATAAGTGCCCAATGTAAGACTTCTGTAATCCGGGTCGTAAAAAAAATAGACGGAACTCACACACTTCGGAAGTATGTCGATTACTCCCACAGCGATTAATTTATTGTCCAACCAATATTGCTGATGGAAGGTTCCAAAGCCTGGACCTACTTCATTATTGGAAAACTTAACATGCTGCAATAATTTTCGTCACAATTTTTGCTTTATCAAAAAGCAGAATAAAAAATAATACCTTTAAAGGCGATTCGACTAGAAAAGAATGATATTGTTGGATATCGCAATCTTCCACTTTATCGTTGTGGATTCGCATTTGGTATTTGGCAAACAATTTCGCACTAATTTTGTAAGTTTCGTGCGATTCGTGCATTTTTTCTAGCGTCAGCTAGAATATTTTTTTCGTTTAAAATTAATTCAAATCCCACCAAATAAAATAGTTATTTTTTATTCTGCTTTTACTACTCCAAAAAATAATTAAAACCCAATTTACCTTCAACGGGGAAGCAACAAGAAAGCGCAAAAACCCTTTGAGAGTGCATTTATCCGCCGGATCATTATGAATCATCATTTGGTATTTTTTATACAACTCAAACTCGACTTTCTCGCAAGAATCCCATTCATTACCCGGATTACTAGTTGCCACTAATTTTAGCTTAAATAAAAGCAAATTTAAAAAATAACTATTTAAATTCGTCCTTTAACTAAACAAAAGCTCCCTTACCTTCAACTTATGCTTTGCATTAGTTGGCACGTCCCGCAAAAAATCCTCAAGCGACTTCTGCTGATTCGCGTGGGCGTTCAATTTTTCCAAACTCATCCCGCGTTGCAATAATTTTTCCTTCTTGCGCTCCAATCGCATTAGCTTCGCTTTTTTCGATGGAGGCTTACTAGTATCAGCACCTAGGCCCGTACTCGGGGCCCCTTTTACTCTAGTTTGACTATTAATCACATCTAAAACCAATTTACATTTAAAAATTTGCGCCACAATTTTTAACTTTTAAAATATACAAACCTCCACAATCCTTATTAGGAATCTGCGGCTTCGCCACAACACCATCGCCTTGCTCCGGTCGATTGTTAAATTCGCGAGCTAGTTTTTCAAACTCATTTCCGACGTTTTTCGGTTTGTCCTTAACGAACATATCGACATGCCCCTCAGCATCGCCGCCACTCGACTGCGGCCGATCGTCTACAACCAACGCGCCATCTACCAGGAACTTGTTCAACTTCTTAATAACCTTTTTCTGCGATTTACTCAGCGATAAACTCAGCGCATCGCACCTTAAATTAAATTAGCTCAATTCTAAGTGAATAATTGTCAATTAGAGGTACTTTATGGTGTATTGCGGGCAGCATGTTTGGTCCATAATGGGTTTGTAGCAGTAAGTGCCCGATCTGCGCCATCCTCGGTCGATCAAATCCTGGTAATCGTTGACGTTCAACGACTGGACGGTCATGCCTGCAATTCAGTTTGCTAGTTAGCCTTGCCCTGCATTATTGTAGATTGTTCAAGGCAATGATGTAATATTTATTTAAATTTGAAGGTTAGGGTTGCTTACCGTAAGACATGTTTCCAACGGGATTGGTGCAATAGCCGCAGCGGTGCTTCTCCACCTCGGCGTACCAATAGGCTAAATTTATTTCGTTTAAGTCTATGCTCATTTTAATGAAGAATACTATTAATTACTAATTAAAGCCACTGTTGTTGATAAATACTACACTGACGTTTCGATCTTTGACGTAACTGTCAAAGTGCCTGGCATTGTTTAGAACTGAACACTCCACCACGCAGAATAATTTACATTTTTTAAGCTGTATTTCATTATAAATTTGTATGATTATAATCTCAAAAAGTAGATAATTTTATATAATTTATTAATCAAATGTAAATCTTGTTATAACAAAAAGAATAGACAATAAATTAAATAAATTAGGAATCATTTCAATGGTGGAAATCTGTGAAAAGGTAAAGTTACTAGTGTATTACTAGTTGCCTATCCTAAAAAAATCTACAGCTGTTACTAAAAGTGAGGTTAAAACGTTGGTAAACAACAATGTTTCTGTTATAACGCAACAAACAGGTATAATTATTGTCAGCAATTGATAACAATTACTAAAACATTATTTTTAGACACACAAACCATGTCGGTAGTAATTGAAACGACCCAAGGCGACATAACCGTCGACCTGTACCTCTACGAACGCCCGCTCGCTTGCACCAACTTCCTCAAACTCTGCAAAATGAAGTACTACAACTTCAACCTGTTCCACACCATCTCTCGCGGCTTCATCGCCCAAACAGGCGACCCGACCGGCACCCGTTCCGGCGGCGACTCCATCTACGGCCTCCTCGAAGGCCCCGCCAAGCGCTACTTCAAACGCGAAACCGAACCGCGGATCGGCCACACCCGTGCCGGCCTCATCTCCTTTGTCGGCAACGACGAGCAAATGCTGGCTTCGCAATTCTTCCTCACGTTGGGCGACGACTTGCGCTATTTGGACGCCAAACATTGCGTCTTCGGCGAAATCGTCGAAGGATTCGAAATACTGGAGCTAATTAATGAAGCGATTTGCGATAATGACGACCGCCCGTTTCAGGATATCCGCATTACGCATACTGTCGTCATTGCCGACCCGCTGCCCGATCCGATTAACTTGGTAGCACCATCGCGGTCGCCCTCAGCTTCGCCGAGTCGCTTGGCGGGCGGCCGAATAGCGCCCGATGAGGAAATCGACGAAACTGGCGGGAAGACCGCACAGGAAGTGTCCGAATTGCAGGCGGATAGAGAAGCGCGTGCGCGTGCAACTATTTTGGAAATGGTGGGGGACATCCCGGATGCGGATATAGCGCCGCCGGAAAACGTGCTGTTCGTTTGCAAGTTGAATCCGGTGACGAGCGACGACGATTTGGAGATAATTTTCAGTCGGTTCGGTCGCATCAAGTCGTGCGAGGTGATTCGCGATAAGAAAACGGGCGATTCGCTGCAATATGCGTTCGTTGAATTCGAGGAGGAGAAAGCGTGCGAAGATGCTTATTTCAAGATGGACAATGTGTTGATTGATGATCGGCGGATTCATGTCGATTTCAGTCAGAGTGTTTCGAAGATCAAGTGGCATGGGAAAGGGCGGGGGGTGACGCATTTCGATGAGAGGGGGAATAAGCGGAGGGATGCTCATAATGAAATTGGGAGAGGGGAGTATAGGAATGGGCGGGGCAAGTCGCCAAGGCCAGAGAGACAAACTAAGCCTCCTCGATCCCGAAGCGATCGTCAGGCTCGGGATACTTCGGATAGGTCTCGACGAAATGATAGGATGCGAGATTATAGGTCGCCCGATAGGCGGCGTGATCGTGAAAGGTATTCAAGGCGGACAGATTATGTTCGGGATAGTTCGGGCCGACGAGATCGTCGCCGAAGTCAAAGCGAGGATGATCGAAGGAGGAAAAAAAGGGAGTATAACGATGCGGAGGAGGCTCGGGTGGAGAAGATGATGAGCAAAGCGAAAAAGTCCAAGAAATCCAAGAAGAAGAAGAAAAAGCGCGATAGTTCTTCGAGTTCAAGTGACTGAATAAATATTTTTAATCAGGTAAATTATTTTTCAATTGATACACAAATAATTTTGTAAATATTTTGAATTTTATTTTGACACAAAAATTCATAAATAAATTGTTTATGGACGTTTATTAATTAAAAAAAATACTTTTAGCGTGAGTAAAATTATGTTAATTAATTAAATGATTTTTAAAAGAATTATTTTTGAATAAAGTACAAATAAAAATAGAAAAAAAAATTATTTAGACAAAAATTCTATTTTTTTATAATTTTAAAGTAGATATTTTCCTTCCCCTTCTCCCTGCCTTGCGCACAACCACCCGCAAAGAAGAAAATTCCACCGGCCGGATTTTCCTCATCACTTTTCATCAGAGCCTTCCATTATCAGTAGTAGTCTGCAGAACGTCACTTGAACCAGTTCGCATCGATAGTGCACCCTTCAAGCCATCAGAAAATTTTCGAAAATATCCAGGATGGCTCGGCCATCAATTTCCTTATTTTTTCTGGTCGTCGTATGTTGCACGAATTTAATTAGCGCCTTGCCGTCATCCATTGTCGATGAAATCAAAAACGGACAGCTGAGAGAAACCAAGAGTAAGCTCAATTTTAATTAGAAAATTAATTATCTAGTTGGGAAATTTTTTGTTGTGTGCAAAGCACTAGGAAAATTAATTACACTCGCGATAATTATGTTTGTTCGACACTATCATTATTATTTATCATCGCCGAGGATTAATTGATTAGAAATATGTTTTTCGGGGGAAAAGCTTGAATGGGAAGCGTATTTCCTAGAGAAAATCAATACTGTACCTGTTGCCTTTACGTCAAGGACGTCTAGCGAGGATAAAATAATAATAGAACATTTATTTTTGTTAATTGAATTTTTAATTAAGCTTTTAGTAAATTAAATCAGTAAAAATGAAAAGGCGCTGGGTAACAATAAAATGTTAACTAATTAAAAAAAATACTTTTAAGCGAAATAAAATTAGTCTTGTTAATTAATTCATTAGCCAAG
This sequence comes from Cryptophagus acutangulus, assembly GCA_963556235.1. NCBI lineage: Eukaryota > Metazoa > Arthropoda > Insecta > Coleoptera > Cryptophagidae > Cryptophagus > Cryptophagus acutangulus. The sequence continues at coordinate 291,367 of OY744571.1, forward strand.
CGATTATAGTTTATAATTAAACCCTCAGCGCAAAAAAATCAAACGTTTTCTAATTTTTTTAAGCCCAGAGCAATAAAATTTGGCGAAGGCGCTGCGTGAATTTTTTTTTATTAATTTTAAACAAATACTTCTGAGCGAAATAAAATTATTTTTCTTAATTTATTTATTAGATAAACCATTGGAGCTTATAATTAAATCATTATCAAAAGAAAATTTAAACGTTTTTGAAATTTTTAGAGCGCATTAAAATTTGGCGATGGTGCCAAAATAGTATATTATACACCAAGGGTGTGAAGTAGATTTTCTAGCGCGAGCACAGGTTCATATCCCGAGATGCGCAGCATCGAGGGATATGATAGTGCGAGCGCTAGAAAATTTTTCACAACCGTGGTGTATATACTATTTTTTGCACTACTAGCACGTCTAGTCCGCAGCGCCATTGACAGTTGTCAGAAGAGTAAATTCAATTGTCGTAATAGATTGTTTGATTTTGTTTAAATTGAAATTTAAATTGAATTTCTATTAAACCGCTATTAAAACTGTTCGAATATCACAATTATTTATCATTAATATAATTTTGCAACTTCCAGAACCAAAAAAGTGCGCACTAAATGTACCATTGGAAAACGCCCAGTGAAATTGTAATTGATAGTTACATAAGTTTTAAAAATTAATTTTACTAATTTACACAACAATTTCATTGCTTAAATAGTATCAGATAAATTACCTACAACATAGTGATTCTTTCTGTATAACTTTCTTTTTAAATTCTGCTACGGTATTATCAGAAATTCGAATTATGTGTTTATTTACCCCGGGGTTGTGAAACGAAATTTCACAACCTCTCACCGGCATAGGTAGTGAAATTAAACTTCTCGGTCTGTTAATCAATATCATAAAGTCGTGTTCTATAGCTAGTAGTGTAAAAAGAAAATTATTTATTAATTAAAGAAAAATACGTGTAGACGAAATAAAATTATTCTTGTTAATTAATTTATTAGCCAAGCGATCGCAGCCCATAATCAAACCATCAGCGGAAGAAAATTCGAACGTCCCCTATTTTTCCAAGCCGACGGCAATTAAACGTGGTGGAAGCGCTGGAAGCTTAAAAAATCCTCTTCCCGGCCAGGAATCGTTCCGCGATTGGGAACAGGAACGCGAGCAATTATTTGAGAACCCCACGTTCCAGTCTGGTTTGTTTTCGGGTAAGCCGATTGATGAAGATGGGGAGGGTAAGTCGATTGCTGAGTACGAAAAAGGGTTCCAATATGGAATAAATAAGGAGAAGTTGGATGAGGCGTTGGAGAATGCGGTGTTGAAGTCGGAACTGTATGGAGACGATGATGGTGCTGAACGGGAGGCTGTAAATCAATATCGTTATTTTGGGAATAACGAGCAGAGCAACAGGCGGCGAAGGCGGCGGCGTCGCGACGTCAAGAAAGTCAGCAGCAAGTAAGTGGCAATTTTTCTGAGATTATTGGATTTCTAGCTTGGTGCGAAGATATTTTTATTATTTTTTGAAAACTAGATTTAAAAAAAAAATATTTCAAAAAATGTTGACAAGAAATTTTGTTCAAAATTGTTTAAAATTATTTTTTTGTGACACTCTGTATATGGCATTTATATGTTATCAGTTCTATTTTGTTAATTACGGTTCTTTTGATGCTTTCATAATTTTATTTTTTATGGCTGCCTCGAGAAATATTTTTCTATTTCAAATATTTATTATTTTAAGATAAATAATTAATTATTTTTCTAATTTTTTATTGTATTTTTTTGATCTTAAAGAAATTCATGCAAATTAATATTAATCACTTTTTTATGAAGCACGAAAATGTATACAAAAAATTAATTTTTTCATAATTAAAACCCTCGTAATATTTGCATACATTTACATAATATTATTATTATTACATTATGCAGCAGTCAGTTCGCTGTTAGATGGATAATTTCATTCGGCTTGACTTGTTTTTCATACTATTTACTAAAATATAAACGGTTGCTATGGAAAATGGAAAAACAATTCCAGAGTTTCGTTTTGTTGTTTAGAAATCCGTCCAATATTATTCCTGTAGGACAAAAGGAAAGCAAACTAAGCATTATGTTTGGGAAACAAAACAAAATATTATTGGATTGCAGTTTGTTCGGATTTTAATTGGATTATTTTGAAAAGCGTTATTATTATTATTATTTTTGTTAATCAATTAGGTAACAAATTAATATTTATTTTTTTAATAAAAATAATTATTTTTCTACTTTTTATACAATTTTTTGTTCAAACGCTTTCTATATTTTCGCGGAAATTAAATTTGGCGAAGGCGCGAGAACAAAATTTATTTTACAAACAACTAAAGTACATTTCGATGTTTCTCATATTTTTATGACTCCCAATAATCCAATTATCTGCCCTTCCATTATTCCATTAGACTCACTCGCACAAATTAGTTTTATCGCCGACTGCCACTAATTCATCTCCACATGAAAAAGCAAATGAAATCTAGCCACTCAATAAATAATAAATTTACTTCCAGATTAATGGCACCGCGTTTGAAACGCGACGCCGACTTAACCCCCGAAGAAATCCTCACACTCCTCTCACTCTACGAGCAAAACAACAACAATAATAATCGCCATCGACAAACTTACGATAATAACGTAGCATCCTGGTACCCAGCCGCATTATTCGCCGGAAATAACGAGCAAGAAGACGAAGAGGACAAAAACTCCGATGACGAATGGCTGAGCTCTCCAGTTCTCCCTCACGCTAACAATAATAATAATTATTACTACGATAATAGCTTCCCGGAGAAGTCCAATAAAGAGGCGCGAGTGTTTGACGAAGGCACCTGGGGTGGTTTCCAACCAGAAGACTCCGCTTCCCGAAAGAAGCGCTTTATGGTAGCTAAAAAAAGGGACCCCACGCACGAGTTGCGCTTCTTGAACGGCCCGAACCGTAACAATTTCAACACTTTGACCCAATTGCTCGCGAGCAATCGCGCGCGCGAGCCAAACGTTCCATTGTACCATCGATTGGTGCTGTAAATGTAAAAAGGCGGCGACATTTGTTTCTTCGTTTAGCATATCAATGGATTTTTCTAGTATTTACTTAATGGACCTCGGTGTACTAAGTAAATGTATATTTTTGTGAAACTATTATATATACCTGCTAAGGTCAGCAAAAAGGAATGTGGTCAAAACAGTCAGTATAATATATATATATTTAAATAATATAGAATTTATTCAATGTTGTCATTATATTAAATTTAATTGTAGCTAGATGCATAAATTATGGATGTTATAAATAAAATTGAGGAAATAATTCACGCATTTTCGATATTTATTGACACTTATCGTACTAGTGCGGTAATGCTTAATTACCACACGCGCGCAAATTTATAATATAACGTCATAAATTTGAAAATAATTGTTAAATAATAATTTATTTCACATAATAAAATTATTTAAATATAAAAAAAAAATATATTTAAATTAAAAAATTAATTTTAAATGCAATTTAAAAATAAAACCGTTAATAAAAGTCTACTTATTAATTAATCTAAACGATTAATAATTATTTATAAGCTTTTCACTAAAATTTCAACAAGAAACCTTGAAAAAGAAATTTAATAAACGTCCGCAAAAGTTAATTAAATTATTAATTAACTTATTCGCTATATACACTAAAACTAAACTAATTAAACTCCAACAATTCAGTCTTAATTTAATAATAATAAAAGTTCGATATTAAAAAAATTTAATATTTTATAAAATAAACAAACTTTTAAATAAAGTTAAATAACTATCACATCATCAATAAAACGAAAAATGAAGACACTTTTTTTCACTGCCACTCAAAATAAAGATCTCACTTAAAAAGTAAACTATAATTGAATCACTTAATTAAATTATTAATTAGTTTAAATTGGACCTGTTGTCATGTGAAACTAAAACCCAGCCGTCGTTGCTGTTGGGAGGATTTGACGACGGTGTTGCCGAAGAGGGGGTGGTTGCAGCTGCAGCTGCATTACAATTCCTTTGCAAAAATTCACGTTCTCTCATCAGCATTTCTTTTGTGTTTTGTAATTCCTGTAATTGCTTTTGGCGTTTTTCCGCTGCTTTTATTAAGTCTTGTTGTTCGGCCGCTTCTTTGCGCTTGCGGTTGTCCAGGAAGACTAAATCTTCTTGAACCTGAGGTGGAAAATTAATTTGCTAATTAATTAATTTGTTAAATAATTTACTAACTTATGTACTAGTTAATTAATTTCCTAATTTATTTATTTACTAAATAATTAATTTTTTACCTGCCAATATTCCTTAGCTAACGTTTTATGCTCCTCAAAAAGCTGCATTGATTTCGGATTATTTTTGTCGGGATTCACAGGTCGTAGATCTGGATCCAGTGAGTCCAGAAGAAGGTAATAATCCGAATTTGAATTGGTTTCTTGGGCACTAGAATTCTGGATGCTGCCAGCCTGGACAGTGTTAGTTGTTTTACCTGGAAAAAAAATTATTGCAATTATTACTGAAGGCCTAAAAAAATTTCAAAAATAAATTACAAAACAATTAATAATTATTATAGCGCCAAAAATAAATTTTTTGACTCGCCTAAAATATTTTTAAAAAATCATACAAAAAACAAATTAAATTAATTGCCAAAAATAATCGCAAAAAAATAATTTACAACCAATCAACCTTGAAACCGCGACTTAAAAAAAACGCGTTTATTTTCCTTCATAAAATGTTTCAATGTTTATTTCCTTTAACTTTTCGCATTCATAGAAAACCGAAAATACAAAAATATCTCCCATTAACAAAAAAATAAAAAAATTACCATTTTCAGTCTTGCTTTCCTTAAAAATAATCCAACTGCGCCGTGATTCGTGGGTGGTAAACACCCCAGCAATAGGACAATCACACATATTTAGTACCCCGAACAAAAAAATAAACTACTCCAACCCAAAAAACAAAATAAATAAATCAAATCACATAAATTGTAATTAATTCACTATTTATTAATTAATCCCGAAGAATCGGCAAAAAGGCAAACGCGGCAGTCATTACTCATTTCAGGAGTTTCACACTATTTAGCGACCGATTGAACTGTGTGTGACTATTATACATTGAACATTTCAGCGGGCCTGAAATTAAGTGGATCGGATGGTTTTGACTGCACGTCCGAAAAATGCGAAATGAAAAGGCACGATAGAAAACAAAATAATAAAACATTTGTAGAAGAATAATGGACTAGGTTTTTCTGTTGGCTTTCGTTCAGTCCGTTTCACGACGCTTTCTAATAAATTAAATGAGAATCATATGATTCACTTTTTTTCTGTCGAGCTGAATATTTTTATAACAATGGAAGGAAAATATTGCGCGGTATTTTCTTTTGAAAAAATATTTTTTAATAAATTATGGAATATTTTAGAAAAAAAAATAATTTAAAAAAATTACTGCGCGATTATTTTTAAGCAATTAATTAGCAAAAAATAATTATTAAATAAACTCTAGAACAATTTTCCTCTCAACCAAAAATCACCACCCAATTAATCAAGCGAAGCAATTAATCATAAAAATGAGTAACGATTTAAATATTCGGTTATTCATAATGGCAATAAATTCGAAATAAATTAAAATCTATTTCAGCACATCGTAGATGATACAATAATATTTTCACAAGTGGATTTTTTCTCCACGCAACTAATTAGCATATTTTTAGCTGTTTGGATGCAACATCGGAAAACGACCATCGAGGAGAAAATCCGGCCCTGGAAAGTGGCGTTCAAGAAACTCAACCTAAACAAACGCGATGCTAAAAGTATACAAATGAGTCACAGCCGCGGCTAAAAACAGCCCAACGCAGTCTTTTTACTGCAGCACACACACTTCCACATTATTTTAATCGCTGTTCCCATCGAAATCGCGCCACACGTCAGCTGAGAAATTTTAAGGAAAAATCACGTTTCGATTATTGATGCCCTTATTTAAATATATTTTTGCGCGCCGCTCCAAACCGAAATTGACCAAAATAAAATTGAAATTTTGGTTTTGCAAGGCACCCAAATGTCTTGGCGATTCAAACAAAATACATTGCAGCTGCATTAGTCAGCTGGTTAAATTCAGCTGCACTATTGTACAAATGCATTGGCATTATTTATACAAAGTTACAGTGTGACCTCTGCTTAAAAAAGGCTCTAAATTAATTTATTTTCATGCATTTTTATTTTTTTTGGCGGGAATTTATTTAATGTTTTATTAATTGATTAATTGTTGATTCGGAAATATTTTTCTACAAATTAATTTCTCAAAAATAATCGCGCAGTAATTTTTTTAAATTTATTTTTAAAATCGGAAAATTATTTGATGCCCTTAAAATATTTTTTTTACAAAAATAATAAATTAAAAGTCGACTTACTATTTTTCGGAACAGCTTTGTCGAATCCAGGCATGGTTTGCATGTCGAAACTGCGATCCAAGTCCCAAGCATTCTAATTAAAAAAACAAACAAATAATTAGTTTATAAATAAATAAATTAATTAAATTGCTTCATTATCAACCAGTTTACATATGTATAAAAATAAAAAAAATACTTACGGGATCCACAATGACCGCCAACGGATTCACTAAATAATTCGCTTGAGGTAACGTTTGTTTGACTAGACAATCATTAAATTGATCATTATTATGATAAAAATCGGTCACATCGACCGACATAGCGCCCACCGATTTATTCGAACATATCGTTGAAATATTGTCATCGCTGCGGTTCTCCAACTCTTCAATTTGCTCATCTTCTTCATAGTACTCCTCTTCAGTTTCCTCCTCGAACTCGTACTCAGCCACTTGGATAGGCGCTTCAGCGCCAGTCACATATTTGCAGAGTTCGTTCATTATTTCGGACACCTAAATAATAAAAAAGTCAAAAAAAAATGTACCGCAACCCAAAATACAATAATTAGAAGGAAACTTTGCCGCAACCCAAAATACACACCTGGTTCATCGCAGGCCGATGATCGGGCTCCTGACTCCACGCACTCGTCATCAAATGCTCAATCGGCGGCGGGCAATCCCTCATCAAATTCGGCCTGGTTCCCTTATAAACCGTCCACATAATCGAATACGCATTATCATTGCAAACCCGATGGAACGGCCGCTGTCGCGACAAAACCTCCCACAAAATAATCGCCCAACTATAAACATCGCATTTCTCCGTATACTTCTCCGTCGCGAACACTTCCGGTGCCATCCAAGCCGCCGAGCCCTTATTATTCGTCATAACGCTCGCTTTGTCAGCGGCCGTGCCGAAATCGCAGATTTTCACGCGAGTGCCGCCGCTGATGAGCAAAAGATTTGGCGGTTTGAGATCGCGATGAATGAGCGGTTTCGGTTTCATGTCGTGCAAGTATTCGACGCCGCGGGCGCATTGGTAGCACCACGAAAGTGCGTGTGCCAAAGTGTACTGCGTTTTGGGCGAACGATGCAAGACGTTGTAGAGGGAGCCACCGTCCGCGTATTCCATCACAAGGCAGAATTTCGAACCCGAAGTGCAAGCGCCGTAGAACTTTACGATGTTGTCGTGATCCACTCGCGATAATTGACGCACTTCGAGTAGGAACGCTTTGCGTTCGTTTTCGTTCGCGATGTTTTTCACGGCGACTAAGCGGCCGTTCCATTCGCCTTTGTACACTACACCGAAGCTGCCTTCGCCTGCAAACTAGCGTTTGAATGTAGATTGATTTGTTAAGTGGTTGGTTTACCTACCTTTAGTATTTTGATGTCTTCGTATAGGATTTCGTTGGCTTGTATTTCGCTTTGCGTTGCCATTTTGCTAAAGTTGCAGCAATTGCCTTTGTAGCATATTAGTTTTGCGTTTGTGGGGCACTTTTTCTTATTTATTTATTTTGCAGAACTTGGGGAAAGTTGGGTTAGGATTTCGTTGGCTGTCACTTTATATAAATGGTATAGTGCTGCTATCTAGGGATGGTTCAGTTAGTAATAGTGTATTACTGGTTGCTTATAATTGATGTTTTAAATTGACGTCCTTCAGTGAAAGAGGCCTTCACTATAAACCCCTTTAGATGTAATATTGCTCGGGCGCCAAATTTTAGACAGTTTACTCTGTTAATTACACGACGAACTAATTAACCGCCGGGTAATTTCCGGACAAGCACGAATCGTACCTGCCCGGGTAGCTAGTGAAGTACTTAACAGGGTAGGCGGATAGGTTCATTACATTATAATTTACAAACAATCCTTACAACAAATTACCAAAAATAACTACAAATTAATTCTCTTCTTCAATCGTCCAATTATAATCAAAACTTCTTGCCGCTTCAAACTGACAGTTGTATGTTCGATTTTCGGACAGCCTTCAATCCGATTATAATGCGACGCATAACTAGCCAATTGTTCCGCATTGCAAATTAAATGCACACCACAATCATACCCATTACCCTGCTGCAAACAATCCACATCTTTAAATTTTCCTTGATAAGGCAGCGAAAAATATCGCAATATTTTCTCGGACAAATCATTCGCTTGAGTGTCATTGATGCCGCCAGATGAATCGTAATGGAAAACCGCACGTTCCGGCTTGGAAAAGACGAGAAGGCTCCAGTGAGAACCCCCGGCGGCGACAGCCGATTCACTATCATTCAACCCAAAGAAAATAAACTTCTTACCGTGCACAATTGGATCTAGAAATACGCGAATTTCATCGGCGGGCATTAATTTAATGCATTGTGTTACTTCGGGGGGCACAAATAGTAGTTCGGGGTGGTCTTTGAAACATTCATGCTCGAGGTACTCGAAATAGAAGGATATTATTGTGTCGTTCAACCAGAATGGACCTTGAAGGAGACTCACATCGGATTCACGTAATAATGAATCTTTGTAACTTAGAACTGTTGGATTGGAGCTCATTATTTTAATATAAATACATTTTTGTAGGTTATTGTTTACTAATAATTTGACGCTTGTGTAGTAGTGGATATGCAACCAGCGATACATTTTATTTATTATTAATAATAGCTTACAATCGAATTATTAGACTAGAAAAATAATTAGAACTAAATTTTACATAATACAGTTTAATTTACACAAATTCCTTAAATACTAATTAACGAAAACAAGAAATAATTATTCAAAGGTGCACAAGCTTTCATATTGTTACTGCCAACCTTGAAAAACAAAACGATAAACTAACTTAAAAAATATCGTACGTGAGTATTCTTAACTAAATAATCATCACTAGCCTTAATCACATTAATTAAAGTACCCAAACTCAAAAATCGGGAAAAGTCTGATAGAACCGCGGACTTCTAGATGTCACTCGAAACTCCGGCGGCATATCGTAACACTTGCAAATGCAACACGAAGGAAATCGGAACCAATCCGAAAAGATGCCGCGACATTCATTATTTGGATCGTAGGCCAACAAGCGATGTAGTCGGTACTGCTGCTCGCAGCGACATCCTTCTCTGCAATACATTTGACGATTTTCAAAAGTGCATTTTTCCCAATGGACGTACTGCTCGAAGGGGTACATATTCAAAAGCGCCAGCACTTCACCGCGGGTGTTGTTCGCCCAGAAGGGGGCCACCACTTCTTCTTTCACCGGACACGCATTCCTGTAAGTTTTTCAATAATTACTAATTTTTATTTTAAATAATGCTGTCAAAGTATAAAAAGCAAGATGGCGTATTAGCAATAGAGTGAAGTTAGTCCGTAGCCATTACTATTTTGCTAAGCAGGCTTGATAATAAGTTGTAACGTTTGTGCTTGTGTCAAATATAACCTAAAAAAATACTTACACTCCTCTCAACTTGTTATAATCCATGTTCGGCTTATGCTTGGAGTTCTCCTCTTCCATATCCTGGAACAAAATCGCGCCAGGTTTGTCACTATTGCTCTCCAACTCTTCACCATCCATAGTCGTACCACTCGCACTGGTACTAAACGAAATCTCTTCACTCCCATCGCCCACTCGATCAATACTACTGATAGTACTCGGCTCGGTACTTGTATCGGTAGTACCATCATCCACGTCTTCCATGATGGTCGTCGAAGATGAAGAAGCTTCCTCCATCAACAACTCCTTTTTATTGGTACTCTCCGTAAAAGTCGCGCCAGTGGTCGGCCGAAAATGCGGCGCCGTCTTCAATCCCGCCAACTTGATGGTCATCGCCGGTTCCTCCGAGTAGACAAACTTTGTATTCAAAACGTCGTCGTTATTAACATCGTCGCGTAAGTATCGCCCTTCCTCCTGGTCCAGTTCGTTTTCCACGTCGTCGTGGTGCTGGTACTTTGCATAGCGAGGTGGCTGCCAATCGTACAACGGGTCTTCTTGGAGTTGATCGCGTAGGACGTGTCCATGTCGCTGGTCACCGTACATGCGACGCATTAGACCTTGGTTGTCGCGTACGAATCGACGTACTGCGTGCCAAGGGTAGGTGGTACCGGCCGAGATACAGAAGCCTCGTTTGTTTAAATCGCATGGTGGTTGGTAGACACGGCCGGCACGATAAGGGCGGCCGCAGGACGCTTTGTCGCCTGCGGAGTCGTAGCCGTAGCCTGCTGAGTTGTAGGCGTACAGCTAGAAATTAATTAATTGTTTATTTATTATTTAGATAATTCCCATCTAAATTAATATTTAATAGATTTTTAATTATTTTTTTAAAAGATATTTCAAACAATGTGCCTATGGAATGCGTTTGAGATGATATGAATAATGCGATGCACTAATCGCCCAAACAAAAACGAAAAAAACAATAATCCTTTTTCGTTTTCTTTCTTTGAATTGATCAGTGAATGAACTTTAGGAGGTCAGCCCATACTAAAAGTACGTGAAATGAAGGTCGTACTCGACGACAACTTTCATTCCCCTTTAATTGGAGAAATTCTATTTCAATATTACTAATCCCACAATCACTCTACTTCCACTTCCGATTCGATTTTTCCAACTACCTACACTAATTTATTTTCAAAAAACAATAATAACAAAAATTTATTCGATTTGTGAAAGCAATAGTGCGTTCTTGCATTTTAAATTATTATTTGTACCTACTATAAGTAAAATAACCTACTGACATACATTTTGGCAAAAGGTATATACATATGTATAATTAATTTGTATACCAAGTGATTCATAAAAGTATCAAATGCACTCATCAAAAATTTTGGCACAAGCGTTCAGCTCTACTAAACTATGGACTAGCCTATTATTCAATCTAGCATTTCAGGTATTACCAAAATAATTTTCAAATTAATCGGAAGAAAAGTTTGGGAGTACTGGCGCAACAAGTACGCAACGGCCCATTTTGAAACAAATTTAAATTTAGCACCTACAAGTAATTTTCTACATTAAGAAACTTATCTTATATTTTAATCTAGTTCTAGCTGAAGTACTATACAAATTTTCAACTAAAAATATTGAAAAGTTCGGGCCTGATGCATAAACAAACAAAAAAAACGCTCTATCTTTTAAATAGACGTCAAAATATTGTAGTTACGCAACATTGCGCATGATTTTGGGCTTTTATTATGCCTCGTGTATCTCTTTGGACAAAAAATAATAAATGCGCATGTTTTTGACCTCTTATTATGGTTCTTGTATATCTTTGGACAAAAACAATAATAAACAAAAATTGTAATATCATTGTAACGCCGCTACTAATGTACCAGTGGCCTACAGACCCATACAAAACGGTACCAGACGGTGCGGCGTTCAAAATAATAAATCAAATAGGTACTTACAAGTAAAATAAAAATGCGTAAAAACATTTTACGTAGTTGTAGTACCGAACATTTGAATTTTTCTTGGAACGCACATTTTTTTAAATTTTGTGTAGTGTGTGAAAATCACATGGTTTTTCGGCGACCTACTAAAGAGTGGTACTTTACGAAAAACGAGCGAGCAGTACTGCTAGACACAAACTGTGCGCGGCTGCTGTTGAATGTTTACTTTGGCTTGTGAAATGAGGTTTCACACCGCAGTCTTTCTTTTCTTAACTGTAAGAAAAAGTGTGCCGAAGTAGGCTATTCGATTAATATGTATGCTTTTCAGTACTACTCTCTTGATGGTCATCTTTGCTGCGCGATAGTGCAAAGTACTATCTATTTTAGTATTTTTGTTCATTCTACTAGAAAACTAGCAATTACTACTTAATTTTATGTTTTTTTTAATAATGTATTCTAATATTAACAATTACTTTAAATAAACTATTTGGAGTACTACTTTTGTACAGGCAACCAGCAAAACAAAATTGTTCAAAAAAATATTGATAAATTTAACAAATACGCTTTAGTAATGTAATAAATATATAAAATATTTTTTATTATTATATAAACAATAACATTCTACTATAATTATCATTAATTACCATAATAATCAACAAAACTTTCCACTTACATGTAATGTTGGTTGCATAAATGCATGCACATGACGGTACCAGCGCCACTTCTGTCAGAAGTCCAATTTTGAGGTTAAAACATCTAAAAATAAACAAATCACGATGAAACTAAACTCGATTGTAACGAAATTACCACTAGTTCGCACCAATCTTAAAAACAAAGTGCCATTCAACCATTTCGTCCGACTAACCAGCACCAGTGCATCATCATGCAATACTGCCCTTGCACAAAACGATACCACCGAATCCGCGGACGAAGCAAATCGCTTGAATCGCTTCAAAAACAAACTGCTAACCGGGCCCAACTTACGCGACTTCTTCAAAAATGAGCATTTGAGTTTCCAAGACGATTTGCCCGACAGTCAAGTAGTGCCTTACTTGCAAGAAGCCAATCGCACGAGCCCCATGCGAAAAATCTACTTTGACGTTTACGGTTGTCAGATGAATGTCAGCGACACTGAAATTATTTGGGCGATATTGAAAGACAACCAGTACGAAAAAACAACGGACTTGGCTGAAGCGGACGTTATACTGATGATAACGTGCGCGATTCGCGATAGTGCAGAAGCGAAAATTTGGAATCGCCTGTTGTTCCTTAAAGGGTTAAAACGCGGTCGTAAAAAGGACAGACCTTCCTTGAAGATCGGGCTGCTCGGCTGCATGGCCGAACGTTTGAAAGAACGCGTTTTGGTGAAGGATCAACTAGTCGATGTAGTTGCCGGTCCAGATAGCTACCGCGATTTGCCGCGATTACTTGCGTTGACCGAAAACGACCAGAAATCGGTCAATGTAATACTTTCGTTCGACGAAACTTATGCCGATATCACGCCCGTTCGGTTGAACGAAGACGGAATATCGGCGTACGTTTCGATTATGCGCGGTTGTGACAACATGTGTACGTATTGCATAGTTCCGTTCACCAGAGGGCGCGAGCGCTCGCGGCCTGTCAGTTCGATTTTAAGGGAAGTGGAACATTTATCGGAGCAGGGTGTGAAGGAAGTTACGCTTTTGGGACAGAATGTGAATAGTTATCGCGATCTGTCGGAGGATAGTGATCAGTTGGATAATGTTACGTCGATGGCCGAGGGGTTTAAGACGGTTTATAAAACCAAGAAGGGTGGGTTGAGGTTTGCGGATTTGTTGGCTAGGGTTGCAAATGTTAATCCGGAAATGAGGGTTAGATTTACGTCACCGCATCCGAAGGATTTTCCGGATGATGTTATACATGTGAGTTGATTATTATTAATTAATTTAGTTGCATAAAACAAAATGTTACTAGATATGTTATCGAATTCAAAATGGCCGCATGATAAACATGGCAACCATGTGTTTTTTGACTTATGAAAATATTTCTAACCTAAAATAAATTTTCAGACAATCCAAAACCACTCAAACATTTGCAAAAACCTACACATGCCAGCCCAATCGGGCAACAGTGCCGTCTTAGAGCGAATGCGGCGCGGCTACACAAGAGAAGCTTATTTAAATCTAGTGGACCATATCCGACGCCATCTACCGGCAGTTTCATTAAGTTCCGATTTTATTTGCGGCTTTTGCGGCGAAACTGATGAAGAGTTTGAAGACACCATCTCCCTTATGGAATACGTCCAATACAACTCCGCTTTTCTTTTCGCGTATAGTATGCGAGAGAAAACAACCGCGCATCGTCGCTTCCAGGACGACGTATCGAAAAGCGTGAAACACGAGCGTTTAGAGCGAATGATTAAATTGTATCGACAGCAAGCGTTCAAGTTGAATAGTGCGCAAATCGGGCGAACGCATTTGGTTTTGGTCGAAGGATTGAGCAAGCGGAGTAAATTGTTTCTCCAAGGTAGGAATGATCAGAATATTCGCGTTATTTTACCAGCAACGGACGCTGTTCCTTTTAAAAGTAACAGTGAAAGTCGGTTTTTGAAAGCGGGGGATTATGTTGCAGTGCATATCAATGATGCCAACTCACAAGTTTTGAAAGGAATTCCCCTATATCTCAGTAGCATTAAAGAGTTTTACGCGAATCAGTTTTTTGACGATACGTAATTGGTTAGTTGATTGATAGTTAATTGTATATAAATAAATTGGTTGATTAATTTAAAATTTTACCCGAAAGCAAATTTTATGTAACTAGTGTTGCAACCGTCACCCGAATTTCCTGGTGCGGCTACGTATTAAAGGGAGACTTTATAAAAATACGCGTAGGAACGACGGATTGTGGGGGCGGCAATTAGCTTTACTCATTTATCACAAGATTATCGAAAAAAAAACTATGTCGCAAACATGGGTTGAAAAGAAACAACAAAAAAAAATAAAATCAATCCATTTAACTTTATTAATGTCTAATATACAATGAATAAAACTGCTATACCTAAAACAAAACCACTTTATGGTTTTGACGCGCAAACTACATTAATGCAATAAAACAACTGAATAAGATAATACTAGACCAAAAATCTTACTTGCCGCAATAATTGAAATGGCGACACTTCGGGTCTAGAAGGTAACTTTAGTAAAACACACACACGAGCATTGAGCTGTAACCCGGCGCTTTACGTACAAATTATGATCCGCTTGAAATAAAATACAGTAGTCACGATTTTAGTACCTAATCCTATGGGGAAGCAAACTATGGTTCCCCAATTCGGGTGTAGAGATCTCGGAGAATCACTAGGTCTCACTAGGTATCACCTGGTATCACTTCACGCTCTCTTTTATATTAATTCACTCTAAAGTTCGGTGATGGTCACTCTAATGCAACACTACCCTATTCGCGCGTAGGCCTATTGCCTCTTGAGTATCGACTGCCCCTGTTCGACCGCTGGTACCGTCTCTTGAATTTTTTTTGGTCTCCCGTTTTTCCAGTCCTATCATAATTCTCTACCTTTTAGTTTTTTCGCATTGGCACTTTTTGTATCTCATAGCATCCGTACTCTTATCAGTCTGGACAAAAGGAAATGATTTGTATCCCACGGCATCGGTAGACGCTACTCAAGCACATCTGATCAATGCTCATTGTGCATCTATTGTCTTGTCTATTATCGCTCAATACTCGCTCGTTGTTTTACCTTACAATTTCATTACAATAAAAGTCACACAATATTATAATGTAAATAACTAATTAACATTTGAATTAGTATGCATTTAATACGTTTTTAATTTTATAGTTATGCAACCAGTAAAACATCCGTCGCATTGATTGCAGTTGGCTGCATTGTTTAAAGCCAAGCAAACTGTCGTTTGTGTCAAATAAATTCGCTACGCTACGCGAAGCAACATATTTACAAAATACCAAAAGCATTAACAACATAAATTAGTGATTGGGTAATTGGTTAAGATCGATTGTTTACAAAGAATGGACAGTGTATTACCCGAGGGTGAAATAAACTTGTCGAATTTACAATACAGTGAATTGTTGCAAGGTAAAAAAAAACTCTATATCTATTTCCAACAATTAGCAGCATTCATAACTGAACTCTGCCTTGTCTCTTGCAGCATGCGAATCTTTGAAGCAAACCAATCTGAAACTCGCCAAAAAGAATGCGGATTGTCGCTTGCAAATAATGGAGCAAGACGAATTGATTCAAACGCTGCGAACCAACTCGTTTGACATCGAACTGAAGTACAATGTAAGTGCCAGCATTAATTAGCATACTATAGTGCATTTTTCATTCATGATTCACGTCAAGGGGTTGCAAATGCTGCTGAAGAAAATCAACTCGACGCTGAAATATGGTTTGCCGAATCTGGTCACATTTTCGAAAGTGTTCACTGATCTCGTGCGAATTTCCTCGCCGGGTTCAAGTAATGGCACTCCAGATCGGGTGAAGACGCACGCGGTCAAACCGCAAATCGTTAATGGTCACGTATTACAAGTGCCGACGATTTCGTTGACGCGTCTTACGAACGAGCCGCAAGCGCCGCTGGAAGCGGAAGAAATCGAGAATCGTGTGTTAGAGAATTTGGAGACTGATGAGATAGAGTCGGTGGATGGAGAGGACGAGGATGTAGATGTGGAGCGGTTTGTCGACACGAGATTACCCGAATTTACGAATGTAAATCGGAGAGCGAGACGGAATCAAGATAATTTTGTGGAGAGTGAGTCAGAAACCGAAGAGGAAACGATGACGAACGATGTGGACGCTGAAGTCGAGCCGAGCAATGAATATTTGTAAATATTTGTTTTCTTTTTTTTTGGTTGGTACAAAGTTTACTTTTAGCTCAAGATTACACACAATTGATGAAGAAGAAAGCCCGGAAGAAACCAGTAGTCCTTCGATTTTGATGAACAGTGGCAACAAACTTTCAAAAACTGTAAGTTTTCTATCGTAAATTTTTTAAATTTAATTCTTATATTTGTAGGTATCTTTCAATGTGAATGGTACAGTGCTACCATGCGGCTCAAAATACAAAAACAATAGATCTAATTCTAATAATTCATTTACTAATAATAATGTTGTTAGTCCGTCAATTTCAACTTCAAGTTCGTTAACTGACATTAACAACATCGAGCAAGAAAGTAATACGTTGTTGGAAAACTACTCCAGATTTAATGAAAAGGTTTCGCTACTGGCATCGTAAGTACTAAGTTTAACGTTTCCGCCTTTTTTGACTATTCAAGGAAATAGTTATTTGCGCTACTAGTAGCGGTAAGTAAACTTTTTTGTCCGAGGTAGAAGTTTGTGTACCGAGGCGGAGCCGAGGTACACAATCTTCCGAGGACAGAAAAGATACTTACCTGCGTGTTGCGCATTACGTTTTTCTCACTACCAATTTGAAAATCATTAGTAAACTCTACTAAATTAATAAACTGACATTCCATTTATATCTATCAAAAAGTCGCGGCACACTGGTTTCGTGTTTATATTTATAATATTATAAAATCTAGTCGTCTATGCTGAATGGTTGCTAAGGCAATGTATAATTTGAACAATAATTTTGCACATTCATTTGGGTGTTGTCAGTCCTGCACATTTAATTAAAAATATGAGCGATTCAGAAGATTCTGAAAGTATAACCGAAATAGAAGTAAGTGCAAATGCAGCTCGAGCGTCTCTACTGCCGGAGAAGTCGAGGGCACGGTATGAAAGAACGTACAGTACTTTTAATGATTGGTGTATTTCTAAAAAAGTCAAAGAAATTAATGAAACCGTATTCCTGGCATATTTCAATGAAAGAGCTTGTATACTTAAGTCTCCATCTAGTTTATGGAGTGAATATTCGATGCTGAAATTAACAATGTGCGTACACAATAATATCGACGTATCAAAATTTAAGCAACTTATTTCATTTCTTAAAAGAAAGAATGACGGGTACATTCCCAAAAAAGCTAACATTTTTTTAAAAGAAGAAATAGAAAAATTTCTCGAACGCGCTCCCGATGATACATGTCTTTTGATGAAAACCGCTATGGTATTGGGAATTGCTGGAGCATGTCGTACACATGAGTTATACAATTTGAATTTTGAAGACGTTGAAATGAAACCGAATGTCGCAATTGTCAAAATTTTACAATCGAAAAATAAAATTCCCCGAAGTTTTGTAGTCAGTGGTGGTAACGGCAGTATTAATTGGTTTAATATCCTTGAAAAATATATGAAATTGCGGCCTAATAATACTAAAGAACGCAGATTGTTTATGCGTTACAGCAACGGTAAATGTGTACGACAAGTAGTAGGCAAACATACTTTATCTGATATACCTTTTAAAATTGCAAAATTTTTGCATTTGGAAGATGCAAAGAATTACACGGGCCACAGTTTTAGAAGAACCTCTGCTACTTTATTAGCTAATATCGGATCAGACGTTCTGGCTTTAAAGAGACATGGAGGATGGAAATCCTCCACAGTCGCAGAAGGATATGTCGGAGAATCCATTCATAATAAAGTAGAAACGGCTAATAAAATATTATATGGAGTTCTTGAAAAAGTTGATACAAACATTGAAAAAGAAAATATTGACAAAGTAAACATCGAAGCAAACATTAATGATATTGAAATTATAAATAACGCTTATTCTATTTCAAATAATCAAGAAACGAAAAAAATTGATCAAAAAAACAATGTTCCTTCAATTACCCTTTCAAATTGTTCAAATTGTTCTGTTAGTATTAATTTTAATAAATAAATTAAATTATTTTAAATATATTCCTCATTCGTTTGGTATATTTTTAATTTTTAGACACCCTAGCGCGGAAAGTGTCCTATCGCGGAAAGTGACCTAATGCGGAAAGTGACCTGCCGCGGTAAATATTGTTTTTACATAGTTACGGCGCGTTGTTAAGGTAGCTAGGTGTTCTACTTTCCATTACATTTGATTTTTTATCAATGTAATGTCAATTTACCTATATGGTAGTGAGAAAATTATATTTATATAACTATCTTACAATAATATTTACTTCTAGATTGCAATTATCGCCTTCTCGTTCTATGCCAACGTAAGTCTATTTATACCCGAAAAAATAAATTTTATATAAATATTTTCGCAGATCTACGCCGTTTAAACTGCGCACACGAAGCTCTTTCGTACAATACGTAACTGAACGAGACCGAAAAAAGTACATAAAAAAGTAAAATATTTCAAATAATAATAATCGAAATACTTTTAGACATAACAATTCAGGATCACCCCCGAAAGTGGATGAAAATCAAGAGGTTGTGATTGCGACGACTAAAAAACGTGGACGTGGAAGACCTGTCATAAAAAAAGAGCGGGAGTCTGATGTTGAGGCTTTGAAGTCACTTAGAGTTAGTTTAGTGCGCACGCCGACTAATTTTGATGATGTACTGACTAATAGTAATAAGAGGAAGGATGAAGACGTTAATGATGAAACGGATAGCGCTGTTAGAAAAAGGCCGAGGAGAGCGAAGGCTCCAGTTTGTCTCAAAGAGCTCAAAGTCGGCAGGTATATTTAGTTTTGCGCTTTTTGCATTAACGCTAGGGATTAATTTGTGTTTTTGCTTTTAGAAAAATGCGCCGAGACTAGTTTTTTCAATTTTGTCGTTTTATTGGCAGTTTTACAAATATTAGCAATTTAAATAATATTATTTACAATCAAAATAATATTTATTTATGATTGATTTCATTTATTTTTATTTAATTATGAGTTAACTTAATTAATAATAAAACAGAATTATGTAATTTAACAAAAAAAAAATGTTTTTTAACAAATATACATAATACCACAAACATAATTTGAACATTGCACTCCAATCCTTTAGCGTCATTAGTAATGTGGTAGGAAATAATTAAAAACGTAATAAAATATACAAGTAAATATACTGTTGGAAAGCCCTTGATGTATGCAACACGATGCCTTTTGAATTTTTGAAAAATATTAATTTGCATAAAAGTTATTAAAAGGTGCCAAAGTTATTATTTCAAATTTGATGAATTTTTAAAATAAATAATTAAAAACGAATTTGAGGACCTGGTAAAATTTTGCGAGGCCCAAAGGTACGAACTCCTGATGGGCTGCGACGCCAACTCTCACCACACTGTGTGGGGAAGCTCGGACGTCAACCTAAGGGGGGAAAAACTTTTGGAATATCTCTACACGACAGATCTGGACCTCCTAAATCGTGGTAGCTCACCAACTTTTGTTACCGCGAGCAGACAGGAAACCATTGATGTCACACTAGCTTCTAACAATCTTTCTCAGAAGATTGTCAATTGGCATGTATCAAACGAACCGTCACTGTCGGATCACAGATACATAGTCTTTAAACTGGCTGCTGAGACTAACAACACAGTTAAGTATCGCAACCCAAAAAAGACAGATTGGGACAAATATAGAGTCTCTCTGAGCACAAAGCTAAGTGACCTTCCACCCACACCGCGTAAAGTGTGTGACTCAGAAACCTTTGCAAACTTTGTTCAGGAGGCGGTGGTATCTTCTTATGAGGAGAACTGCCAACTGAAGACACAAAAACTGGGGAAAAGGGTAACTTGGTGGAACCCCGAAATCCAAACAATGTGAGTGCAAACACGTAAACTACTGAGAACCGCCTTGCGCACAGGATTCCTGTCTGACTGGGACCTGTGCAAAAGCCCGCAACGCAGGTATAAAAACCTCATACGCAGGTCCAAACGGGAGAGCTGGAAGAACTTCTGCTCAGAAATAGAAGGTTTTCCAGAGGCTCTTAGGATAAATAAGGTTATATCTAAAAGCAGAAACGCAAAGCTGACGACTCTGAGGCTCCCCTCGGGTGAGCTCACAACTTCCCCCGAGGACACTCTAAGAGTCTAAGGCATCTAACGGCGGTTCATTTTCCTGGCTCTGAGAATGCAAGGCTGACAACTGCTCGGGCCCCACGTCTAAGGGCCCGACCGAGGGACTGGGACCTTGCATCAAAAGTTGTCACCTACGACAGAATCAATTGGGCAATAAAATCCTTTGAAAGGTACAAAAGCGCCGGTATAGACAGGATCTTTCTGGCCTTATTACAGGAGGGGGCAAACTGCCTGCAGGCACCACTATACCACCTCTTCCGCTCCTGTCTGGCTCTGGGCTACATACCGGTGGCCTGGAGAACGGCAAGAGTAATCTTCATTCCCAAAGCAGGCCGTACCAGTTACGACCAAGCAAAGGATTTCCGACCTATCAGCCTGACATCTTTCCTACTAAAAACATTGGAGAGACTGGTAGATAGGTTCATTAGAGATGGGGCACTTGTAAGACAACCCTTACACACCCAACAACATGCATATCAATCGGGACGCTCGGTAGACACAGCACTTCACTGTCTTGTCTCCCGGGTGGAGAAAGCGATTGACCAAAAGGAAATGGCACTTGGCACTTTCTTGGACATTGCGGGTGCTTTCGATAACACTACTTTCGAAAGCATAAATAACGCAGCAATTCAGCACTCGGTCGAACCCACCATCGTTAGATGGATTGACAGGATGTTAAGCCAACGTCTTGTCGTGTCTGCACTCAAGGGGGGGACCGTTGAGATCAAAGGATGTCCGCAGGGGGGTGTTCTTTCACCTGTACTGTGGTGCCTGGTCGTTGACGAACTAAAACAGTTACCGTGCCGTTCACAAACAAAAGGAAAATCTCGTTTGAAGAACCCAAACTTGCGGGACACACCCTTACACTCTCGGAGTCGGTTAAATATTTTGGAGTCATCCTAGATAAAAAAAACTGCTCTGGGCAAAACACGTCGAAAAACAAAGCAGAAGGGCCACCGCTTCCCTATGGATGTGCAGCAGAACCTTCGGGCCCTCATGGGGGCTCAAACCAAAAATCATATACTGGATTTTCACTACGGTTGTAAAACCAATGCTAACCTATGGTGCGCTGGTCTGGTGGCAAGCCGGCAAACGCCTTACCATACAAAGCCAACTTGCAAAAGTGCAAAGACAAGCACTGCTCTTTATAACCGGAGCTCTGCGTACCACTCCCACGGCATCACTGGAAGCGCTCATAGGACTCATGCCCCTCCATCTAAGTGTTGAGGCGGAGGCCAGAAGAGCTGCATACAGACTGTCATGCGGAGAATGTAAACTCTTGATAAGAGAACCGGGACACAGCAAGGTCTGGTCCGACGTGACTCAGACCCATAACTCTTCAACTATGAGGAGGGATAGATGTGGACCACTCTTTAATTTCGAGAGGAATACGAAATTGGCATATCATGCTTAAACGATTGGACCTCCAATCCAGAGGGGCTTCTTAAACCTAGTGGACCAGTCTGGTTCACAGACGGCTCTAGGTCCGAAAACGGCACTGGAGCAAGCATTACATGCGAAAAACCTAAATATAGCTACACGCTTTCTTTAGGAAAAATGGTTACTACGTTTCAGGCGGAAATTGTTGCAATTTTGGCTTGTGCGCAAGAAAACCTAAACCGAGGGACTCACAATAAGAACCTCACCATCTGCACCAACAGTCAAGTTGCGCTAGGTGCTTTGGGTTCGTACCAAAGCAACTCGGTGCTTCTCCAGGTCTGCATAAAAGCCCTGGGGAGACTGTGTGAGCAAAACCGGGTTCGCATTCTGTGGATTCCTAAGCAGGTTGACACTCCAGGCATGTCCAATGCCAGCCTACTAGCTGACAAAGGTTCCAAATCAGAGCTGATTAGACCCGAACCAGCATGTGGCATTACCCCAAACACGGTTAAAACCGAAATAGGGCGATGCTTTGAAACAAAATTCAGCAAACACTGGGAAAACCTAGATGGTCTGCGGCAGAGCAAACTCTTCATAGATGGGCCCTCGAATAACAGATCACAGGCACTACTGGCACTAAACAAACAGCAGCTACGAAACGCAGTTGGACTTCTAACGGGACACTGCACCCTAAACAAACATCTGCACACCATGGGTCTTATAGGAGACGCCACCTGCAGATGCTGTGAAGAAAAGGAGGAAACTCCCTTCCACCTAATCTCCGAATGTCCGGCGTTTGCCGAAATAAGGAGAGACATACTGGGTGACGCAGTTCTGTCACCCTCTACTGTGAAGACCTTGCCGCTGGGCAAACTACTATCCTTCTTGGATGTGGCTGGCCTAAGCACAATGGAGACTCGCTGAGGAGTTGTCAAGCGCAATGGGCCTATATGGCCTGAGCGCTTGCATCTTTTCATTTCATAGGGTTCACTTGCTACGGTTAACTCACGCGCCGGCAACACCCGTAAAAAAAAAAAAAAAAAAACTAAATAAAATAAAATATACAAGTAGACATACCATTGGAAATCCCTTGATGTATGCAACACGATGCCTTTTGAATTTTTGAAACATATTAATTTGCATAAAAGTTATTAAAAAGTGCCGAAGTTATTATTTCAAATTTGATGAATTTTTAAAATAAATAATTAAAAGCGTAATAAAGTATACAAGTTGACATACTGTTGGAAAGCCCTTGATGTATGCAACACGATGCCTTTTGATTTTTTAAGAAATATTAATTTGCATAAAAGTTATTAAAAAGGGTCGAAGTTATTATTTCAAATTTGATGAATTTTTAAAATAAATAATTAAAAACGTAATAAAATATACAAGTAGACATACCATTGAAAAGCCCTTCATGTATGCAACACGATGCCTTTTGAATTTTTGAAAAATATTAATTTGCATAAAAGTTATTAAAAAGGTCCGAAGTTCCCTATACGAATAAATTTTTTGAAAATGTCTTCTAAATATTGTCTATATGTTTTTTGTAGTGGGTTCATGATTATAAACACTTTAATATGAGTACTACGCCACCGAAAAATACAAATCAATTAATTAAATCTAAAAAGAGGTTTTAACCCTCTAAAATGTCCCCTCTCTTCATTTGTTTTTTTTTTTACCCTTCATTTGTCTTTTTTTTTCCTCGCATCAATTAATAATTGCACTATTGCATTTGCATGTTTTCTATTGTAATTTTTTTGTTGACAATTCAGTTTGGAAAAATCGTACAAACTATGCGTGTTGAACACGATAATATGTTGATATGAAATTAATTCATCATCTACACTGAATAACATATATTTATCCATCTAGACTAATGGATAAAAACTTAATAAAATTAATTTAATATCCTGTCATAATAAATAAAAATAATTTGTTAATTAATTAATTCGTCAGCATAGTAATTAATTTATCTCTATGTATCCATCTACTATGCAAAATGTTATAAAATAATAATAAAACAAAAATTGTACAAATTCCCCAGCGCATAGGTGTGTAAAATAGATAATAAATTCCAAACCCTTATAAAAAAATATCGTAATTAACAAGCAGTCGGGAATCATATCTTCCTCCATTATCATTAGTCGCTTCCAACCCTTTGCTGCTTCAACATCCCGACGAAAAAATGACGGCCGATGAGAAAGACCAAGAAAATAAAGACGCCGAAACTGAAAAACCCAAGCGAAATGTTCCGGGATTCCGCAAAAACCTCTACGACTATGTTACAGAATATTCAAGCAACACTGGAATCCATGGCTTCAAATATATGGGAGAACAAGATCGTTCCATCTTCGAAAGGTTCTTTACTTTAATTATATTTTATTACCATCCCGGCAAATAACGAATTAATTTCAGATTGGGCTGGTTGGTTTCCTTCTCCATCTCCCTCTACATCTGCATCTACTTAATCTTCCAAACCTGGATCAAATGGGACCAATCCCCCGTTTTGGTCAGCTTCGCCAGAAGTCCTACTCCCGTCTGGCAAGTGCCATTCCCAGCCGTCACTATTTGCTCCGAGACTAAAACCAGACAACGAACTTACAACTTCACCAAAGCCTTTGATGACTACCGGTTCCAAGCAGCTAATATGAGCGCCGATGAGTAAATGTCAAATTTCTTTAGAAGCATAATAATTTTTGGTCTTCTTTCTTTAGAATGAAAAAATTAGCAGACAGTGCTTTGATTTGCGACAATCATTTGCACAACCAAGGTAATGCAACGACGACTTTTGAAACCATCGAATGGTTGATGAGTGTAAGTACCATCCTTAAATCCTTTGGAATATTCCAGCATTTTTTTCCCAATTAGATTGCACCCCAATTCGACGAAGTCCTGTTCTCCTGCAAGTGGACTCTCATCAACGAAACCTGCCAAAACTTCTTCACTCCAATCCTGACCGAAGACGGGATGTGCTTCACTTTCAACATGCTGGATCGGAGTGAACTCATGAAAAACAATGTGTAAGTTCCTTCTTCCTCGCTCTAATAAATCTCTATAAAATTCTCCATCAGGTACTTCCATGGAGACTACATGTCGCACGGTCGCAAATCCGACGGCTGGACCTTGGAGCAAGGCTACCCGAGAGACAGCCCCAAAGACACTTTCCCACGCCGCGCCCTTTCCGCCGGCTCCTCCGCCGGACTCTTCCTAGTCCTCAGAGCCTACCAGCCAGATCTGGATTACATCTGTCGAGGACCGGTGCAAGGGTTCAAAATCTTGCTCCATCATCCAGCAGAAGTGCCTCGAGTCGGAATGCAATATTTTCGAGCGCCACTAAATCAGGAAGTCGTGGTGTCCGTTAAGCCGGACATGATGACGACTTCTGAAGGGTTGCGCGCTTATGATCCACGCCGACGGCAATGCTTTTTCCCGACTGAGCGCAGTTTGGCGTTCTACCAAAGCTACACACAGCAGAATTGCCAAGTGGAATGTTTGACCAATTATACTTTGGCGAATTGCGGATGCGTTGCGTATCATATGCCGCGTAATTTTGTGGATTAGTAAATTTTTTTGGTTTTAATTTTGTAATTTTAGATGTGGAAGATACTCCGATTTGCGGAGCTGGTAGTTTGGTTTGCATGTTTAACGCGCAGAGTAAGTCACAAGGTTTGCGCACAATTTTCTTCTATTTCTACAATTTTTGTAGCTGAGCTTCTTCAAAGAGAAGTCGAATCGGGCTTATTAAACATGGAGAACGAGAATTTCAACATTTCCAAAACCGATTGCGATTGTTTACCGGCTTGTACTTCCTTAACGTACAATGCTGAGACTTCGCAAGCTGAATATGACTGGGAAAAATTGTTTCAGGCGTACCGAATCAACTCTAGCGAGCTTCCAGGGTAAACATTTCGTTCTGCGCAGAACAAACTTGTCAAACTTTTGTTCTGTGCAGAATAAAGTGATGCAAATTTCAAATTGCGCATTATCAATGCGAATCTCTACAATTGTTGTCTTCATGATTTTATTTTCAGTGTGCAACTCACAAGAATAACCCTATTTTTCAAAGAGCAACAATTCATCACATCCGAACGCAACGAATTGTACGGACAAGTCGACTTTTTGGCCAACTGTGGCGGTTTGCTCGGCCTTTTCACTGGTTTCTCATTTCTCTCGTCAGTCGAAATTATTTATTACCTTACCTTACGCATTATTTGCAACGTGAAGAAGTATGGCCGCCATTATTGGTCCGGCTCTCCGGATCTGATCAACAACGATGCCTACATCCACACAAAATAAATTATTCATCACCTTATATTAATTGTTGTTGGTCATTAGATGCACGATAATAAATAAGTTACGCACTTTTACTTATTTAATTTCAATTATTATTAGAGACACCTCACTTTTGCCATCGAGGCGTGGCGTCAGCCATTTTTATTTTCTACTAGTACATCCGCCCGCTTGATCTCAATCCATTGCGCGCTAAATTCAAAAATAATTTCTTGTACACAATCCAATCTAGACATCTAACGTCAAAATTGATCGCAAAAAAATGTCAAAATGCATGAAGAAGTGCAAAAGTTTCTGTTCAACTTCCTAATAGGCGGCACGGCCTCGGCGCTAACGAAAACCTTCATGGCGCCAGTCGATCGAGTGAAATTGCTGATGCAAAATCAAAATTCCGTTTTGCAATTGCTGAAAGGCGAAGCACAACCGTACCAAGGTATTTTCGACACCATCCGACGCATACCAAAAGAGCAAGGCTACCGAAGTTTTTGGCGAGGGAATGCTGTCAATGTGATGCGCACTTTTCCGCAACAGGCGTTAAGTTTTGCGTTTTATGACACTTATTTGTACCTTTTCAAATACTTCCGGTTGGATAGTGTGGAGCATCCGAGGCACAGTTTGCAGTTCATTTCCGGTGGGTTAGCTGGCGCCACCATGTCGGTAGTTACGTATCCTCTGGAGTTTTGTCAAACGAGGATTGCTGCGGATATTGGTTCAGGTGTTTAGGATTTTTGCAAATTAATTAACAAACAAAAAATTTAATTTATTTAAATATGGCCTTTTTAACAGATTTTAAAACCCAAAAAAAATTGTCAAAAAGAGAATTTACCGGTCTAACAAGTTGCTTAACCGGCGTTTATAATTCGGAAGGATTTCGCGGCTACTACACCGGAGTTTCGATGAACGTGCCAGGCGTATTCATTTACAGATCCTTATATTTTGGCTTGTACGATTTAATCAAACGAAACTACACCACGAAATTCTCTACTAATATATCTGATGAAAATATTCCCATTTTTGCGCGATTCCTTATAGCGCAAGTACTACACAAATCAAGTTCCGCAAGGTTGATACCTGACCCCTTCGTTTTAAGGTTTCCACGGTAACATCCGGGTTTGTATCGTATCCTTTTGACACTGTGTGTCGCAGAATGATGTTGGATGCTGCTCGATCGAAGGAGTTGCAATTGTTTCATCATTCCAGTTGGTATGCTATCAAATTGATTTACAAGAAGGAAGGATTGAAGAGCTTCTACAGAGTAACTTGGTTTAAAATATTATTTTTTTATTGTAATATTTGTATTTTAGGGTGAAGTGATGAATGTTTTTCGCAGTGTGGGTGCAGCCCTGGTTTTGGTTTTGTACGATGTTATTTTGCATGGTACCGAATGGAAGAAAAAAATTGTGGAAAAAAAGGAAAATTAAAATGTTGGCGCTTTGAAATTAAAAAGTATTTAAATTAATTTTTGTCTTATGTTCGAAGTAAAATAAATAGTTGACGACTTTAGGTGTTAAATTAATTGTTTATCAAAAATATATTTAGCAATTAAATTATTTAAATTTACCACGCATAATAATGTTGATGAACGTTATCAAAGAACGTTACCAATAAACGTTACCATACTTACAAGTCTTTGATTAAACCAATGTCGCCACCTATCCGCCAGTAGCCAAAGATTTGTTACCAGAGTTACTTATTAGTATCATTATGCAACCAGCAATTCATTCTAAAAACATATGTTTTTTTTATTCCAGTAGTTCAAATGCTGCTATTTTTTTCAGTGACAACTATCAAAAACCGACTTTAACCTCACAATTAGAGTGGCAAAGTGGGGGCCAGTGCCAGCCCAAACACTTTTATGTTTTTATCATCAAATTACAAACAAATGTCAAGGTAGATAGACCGGTCTATAAATTGTTAGTGCGATATTAGTTTCTTTTCGTTTGATGTGTTAAATTCAGTTAGTGACGATGGCACAAACGGAGCAGAAAGACACCACCAGCCCGTGGAAGCGTTTTTGGCAACTAATAACCAAAATCGCGTTTGCCTCTTTGGAGATAATGCTACACGGGATGTTTTCGCTGGTTTATGGCGGTTCGGGCAATTCTATGCCGCCGATCAAGGATCTAATCCTGCTTGAGTCTGCCACATCATTAGCGCTGAAAATACGCTTGCAAAAAGTATGTACAATTTTTTTTGCAGGTTAAGACGAGTTAATTTGAATAAATTATGCGTAAGCTATTATTAATTATTACATAATTTGCTGTATGTATGTAATTATAATGCAAAGCAGCGAGTTTGTACTGGAATTACGCGTCTTGTGGGTGGTCACGGGCTATTTTTAATTCGACCGGTTTATTTTTAGTACGATAAGTAATTTCAGTCGAAATAGAATTTTGCATTAAATACAATAGAAAATAGGCAATTTGATAAAGTAAAGCGATTAGCGAACAATTAGCAACAAGTTGTTACTATGCAGCTTCTGATTGGCCAAATTAACAAAACTTGCTTTTTGATTGGTTCAATATATTCAATAACGTGTTTCCGTTTTGGCCTTAAACGTTATAATGACAGCTGTCACAACAAAAGAACTGAAAAGCACGTTTTATAAAATTATGCGTGACGTCATATTAGAAGAAAATCACGTTTTTTATATTATTTATTTTTCTTTTATGGAGTTAATTTATTTATGACTACTTAAATAAATATTGAACCAGACATAATTATAAAGTTGTTTAAAAATTAATTTTTTGCAATTAAATAAATAAATAAAATTGTTGTTGCTTTAGCTGATTAAAATAAACATGCAAATGCAAGAATAAAAAAAAATAGTTACTTTTTTAATTAAAATGATTGTAAACAATGTGGAACAAGTTAAACCAAGGTTTTTTTTTTAGTAGATAATAAAAAGCACGTTTGATAAAAAAAAGTGCATGAATAATCACTTTAAGACGAGCGTTTGGTTACGCCCATTTAGAACAAGTGGGTAAAGAAGATGGTTGTCCGGAGCTACTTCAAACGATTTCTTCTAGAATGCGCTGTGTACACATTTATTTTTATAAAAGCGGTTTCTGTTGGGGAAAATTAATTAAGCCAAAGAAATCTGCCTTCTAACATTTTCAGCATATTACAATCGCAACAAAAAATACATATACGCTTCTGCATAATAATAGTACATCTCTATTCTTTGTTTTATACCTAATCGAAAAAGGATAGAGTTACACTCGTCACTCAGTGTGCCTAGGTGCACAAACACAATATTGTGCGGTATTATATTGATTAGGAGCCATCTGTGATTAGCTTACCGAACTAAACGGCATTTAACATGGCACTAAATGTCATTTAAAATTTTTACAGTTTGCACCATTTCAGATTTGATTCATACTTTTTAGTCAAATTACTGCAAAATATGCTTTGAACTTTTAGAGATAGATTTTGACATACTTGTTTGGGCTTCTGTTAACACGAGTTGTGAAAAATCAATAAAAAAAATTTTAAACTTCAAAATTTAATAATTAATTAACCAAGGCACAATTTGATAAACATAATAATACATTAGCTTGAGTTGTTAATGGTTTTTTGAAAAATATATTGTAATTCATAACTTTTTACGTGTTTTAGCTAAAAAGTATGAAATAAAATTGTAATGTAGCGACATCTAGTTAGCGTTGCTTTCCGACCGCCCCACTTAACATTTGTTTAAATATTTGCTGAAAGCTGAATGGTTAAACTGATTGCTCTATTATTTGATAAATTAATAAACAATTTAGCACAGTAAACAATAAGAAAAAATTCCTATAACAATGCTAATTATTTATCTAATCAGAGAACGAGTCATGTATACGATTAAATAACTCGTTCAGGTTTGAGGAATGCTTGAACTTTATACAAAAGAACAGGAAAAACATATTAAAATTAATTAGAATGCTCGGTTAAATTATGCTTCATGTCTTGTTGTAATCTTCAATTTTATTTATTTATTTGTCGCTCAAAATATAATATATAAGGAATTTAGGGTTTATTTAATATTTATTTATTTTTATCTACTTTCAAAAATGCAAATTTTAATTTTAAACCATAAATTCTTTAATACTTTCTATTTTTAATATTAATTACTTTGAATTCTTTAACATTTTTTATTTTTATTATTTTTTAAACATATTTTTCTATCAGAAAAAAATTTATTAAATTTATTGTTTGCATTTCCCGCCTAAAATATATTTTTTAATATTATTCCGTTAAATTTCTTTGAATATTTAATTATTATTTGCCAGAAAAATCCTTCCTAAACCTATTTAATTAAATAATAAAAAAAACTTACAGGTAACCGCTGTGCAAGTGATGGAATCCTTCATCGCGCGCATCAAAGAAGTGAACCCCATCCTCAATTGCGTGGTCGCCGACCGATTCGAAGAAGCCCTGAAGGAAGCGCAATCAGTCGACAAGCTCATCCAATCAAATGTCGCTAATATAGAAACTCTCGCAAAGCAAAAACCATTCCTCGGGGTGCCATTCACCACCAAAGACTGCATTTCCGTCAAAGGTATCATCAACAATCACATCTGAGGTACTTAATATACTAATTCTGCTAACTTTAGACATGATCCACACTTCCGGTTTGGTTAAACGCAAGAACAACATCGCTTCCGAAGACGCTCAAGTGATCGCGCATCTCCGCAACGCCGGCGCGATCCCGATCGCACTGACCAACGTCTCCGAGCTGTGCATGTGGTGGGAAAGTGCGAACAACGTGCACGGTCGCACCAACAACCCTTACAACACAAACCACATCGTCGGCGGTTCGTCCGGCGGCGAAGGTTGCGCTCAAGCTGCCGCCGTTTCCGCTTTCGGCATCGGCTCCGATATCGGTGGCTCGATTCGAATGCCCGCCTTTTTCAATGGTGTCTTTGGGCATAAGCCTTCGCCGCTAATCGTGTCCAATCACGGACAGTTTCCAGAGACGATCACCGATGAGCAGGAGCGCTTCCTTGGTTTGGGACCAATTTGCCGGCGCGCCGAAGATTTGTTGCCGCTCCTCAAGACAATACTCGATAATAAGAATGCAAATTATGATAAGTTGCAGTTGGATAAGGCGGTGGATGTTGGCAAGATGCGCTATTTCTATCAGGATTGTGATACGGAGGCTTATTGTGTATCGCCGGTAGCTGCTGAGATTAAGGAATTGTTTCCGAAGATTGTAACGCATTTCCAGAAAGCCCATACGGTCAAGATGACGAAGTTGAAGTTGACGCGGTTTGGAAAGAGTGCGCCGATGTGGTTGGCGAATATGAAGACACCGAACGGTATGAAAGTATATTTTATGTATTTATGCAACCACATATACATTTTTTGAACGTCAAAATTTATCTTACCTAAAAAATATGTGTTTTTGGGGATAAACTTTAATAAACAATTCCAGGTCCATCATTCCAAGACCAACTAGCCAACCTGAACGGCACAATCAACCCCTATTGGGAAATAGCCAAATGGTTTGTTGGTCTATCCGATCACACTTTCATAGCCTTGGCCACTGCTTTGGCTCAAAAAACCGGCTGCACTTACGGCGACGCTCAGTACGATTATTTCGTACAAGAACGCGACAATTTGCGCCGCGAATTGTTGGATCTAATGGGAAATGATGGAGTATTTATTTACCCAACGCATCCAACCGCTGCTCCGTACCATAACGAACCGATAGTGAAACCGTTCAATTTCAGTTACACGGCGGTGATTAATGTTTTGGGGTTGCCAGCGACGCATTGCCCCATGGGATTGGATCGTAATGGTTTGCCGATTGGGGTGCAAGTTGTTGCAGCGGAGGGAAATGATCGATTGTGTTTGGCGGTCGCTGTGGAATTGGAGAAGGCGTTTGGGGGGTGGGTGCCTCCAGCTATTCAAGTATAAACCAGTTTTTATGAGTTTTCTTCAAGTCATAACATAGGCAACTCTTTATACATATTTGAATTTGGTGTATAATGAGTTGCCTATCTGCAAAATTAAATGCTCATTAATTGATTAATAATTTTTCGTGTCAGTATTAATTATTGTCATAACTAATTAATTATTACATTATGTATAGTAATTATTGTTCTTTTGGTAAAGCTAGCTAAATGAAGCTTTGATGTGATAAAGCGATCTATTCTCCCAATTTTATACATGTATACCGATGTATTTATTTTTATAAAATTTAGCTCAAAATTGCTAGCTATTTTTATAATTTGTTTTATAATGACAGATTTTATAATAAATGTTTTTCAATATACTATTTATACACACATTCGACTTTGACATTCCATTTAAATAATCAATCCTTGTTGCCAATACACATAGTGAATTGGGCCAGTACGGTCCTGTGCTTCAAGTGTCACTGCGGTGCAAGTGGCAAAGTGCTACAAATTGTGCGATTTCCTCGACAGCCCTTTAATTTAAAAACAATGAACCGATAAAAGTGCAATGCTTTCAAATTAACGTGAATGCGTAAACAAAAACTAATTAGTTTTGTTTTTATGTTCTATTTTTTTGCATTACAATCGATTGTGAGGTTATCCACAGCGAGCGCACGCGTAGCTACGAAATAGGGCGCAATTTTGAAAATGAAAAGCAATAATAAACCAATTGGTAATTTAAAAGGCAGTAAAAGTGCGTTGGGTAGTTTATTGAGTGCTAGCGGTAATAATGCGAATGCGAAACTTACCACAATCGTTCCGCCAGTGCTCCATGAAGTTGGAAAGCTGGCGGCCGGGGTTGCTTCGGTCAGCACGAAAAACCCGGTTCTAGGCTCTGCAACTGGTAAGAAAGGCTTTATTATACTTATTCTGCGTTATTAAGCAATGGTTAATTTAATCGAAGTGCAATGTAATTATGTCAATTTAGGAAAATGTATTACTGGTTGCATACCATGTTTATTAAATTCAAATTATACGGGGTGGTTTATTAGCGTTTTAATTAAAATTAAGTCTTAAAGTCTATTATTTTAATTTATCGATTTGCAATAAAAGCTTTTATCTCATAAATTTGATAAATGGATACTTTGTGGCAAATTGGAAAATCAATATTAAGTTTGTCAACACAATAAAAGTTTTCTAATTTTTTTAAGTAAGCGAAAATTTTCCGAGCAAACAATTTTCGCTTCGTGTTTGAGCTTATTCAAACATACCTTGAATTTCATTTTGTAGAAAGTTTTTTTTTGTCAAGAAAATGTAAACACAAGAATCGCTTATACAAAGTAAACATAAACGATACTTATTAAGTTCTACTTGCTTGCGTGCTTTCCTTCTGGCTCTATTTAAGCACCCTCCCCAGTAATTACTGCAAACACCTTATTACGGGCAAATACACACAGGATTGCTTATACTACATTTAATTTGGGCAAATATTGAACTTTTCCATTTGCTATTTTAATATACAGTATGATTTTTTCGATATATGAAAAGGAGTTCTAGGATAAATTGTGGCCTATATTTTAATCTAGCATTCTAGTTACTATTGTGCAAAGTTTGAAGTAAATCTGTTGAATGGTTCGGGCGTGATGGCATAACAAACACTCAACGTTTGTTTCTAGTGTCAAATCTTGGCATCAATTTTAGGACCACTTCTATTGAACCGATTTTTTTGAAATTTTGCACGTATACGAAATTGGGACAGTACTATGTGGAAAAAATTCAACCCCCAAACTGATTAAAAAAAAAATCTATTAAAGAAAAAATTCAAAAAAAAATAATTTTATTATTTTAAAAAATATATTTCAAATCTTAACCCTGTAAAAATAATTTTAAAAATAATATTGAACATTCTATTATTTATACAAAAAATATGGCACGAACTTTCACACATATTCCCCGGCAACTTCTTTACTTGGAGCAAATATTGACTAAGTCATTAGTTTAAAAATATCTTTAACTTTTTTAAACCTGCCTGAGAAAAGAATACCTATTTAATTTTTCCATAAAAACCAATTTTTTGCATTCTTGAAAACATACAAATAAAATTACTTCAGCGAGAAGCAATAATAGAATCGAAATTGTTTGTTGTTTATTATATTTTTGAACATGAAATGAAATTGCTAGTATAGTTGTGAAAACAATAAAGTTTGAGCGAGTGAAATCCGTCAAGCGTAAAAGCAAAAGTTTACCCAACAATAACATATTTTCATAAATATATACATATAGCACGTTTGCCTTTGAAAACAATGAAAACATAATATGAAATATAAATTTCAACCAATTTTCGTCTGGCGCAATAAGTACGCAACGGGCTTTATCATTTGAAAACTTCATTTTTTTCCCGCTAGAAATGTTTGACACTCCTTAAAACAGGCAATAAATTATTTTTTAAAATTATTTAAACCCGTCGAAAATACAGTAATAAATCTCCCAGTCAAAAAATGTGATAAATCGTCATTTTATCGAAGGGAGAAACGTAGCCCCAGGTGCCAATCGAATTCGCGAAAGTGTCTACAACTAGAAAATTGCAACTTATTTGCGAACAACCGCAACCCGGTGACGATAAAAGTTGCAATTTCTTAGTCGGGCGGCGGTGTGGAGGCGGCACTGGCGGCAGCATCCCATTATAAAGCGCGCACTCCACTTCAGCTCGACTCAGTCGTGGCTTGAAGCCGTCCCCATACAAACCGCCTCCACGTCTTGCGACCTTCTCTCCCAATTTAAACGTGACGAGATTAATTATTTACGCGAAATCAAAATATATTGTGATTCCTATACTACCTACTAAAAATACTACACCAATGATATGCCTTGCAAGTTTGCTAGTTATTGCTGCTGCTTAAAGTCCCAACAACAACCAGACGATGATAAATTTAACAATTCAGGTAATTAATTTAATTAATTAATTGGGTTGCAGGGTAGTCGTAGATTATTGTAAGGAATATTGATGGCGGCATCCGGTTCCGGTTCAAAGTCGGATGTATGTAGCGCAAAGTGCATTTTTAACAATGTTATGTCAAGGCCTTTATTTTCCGAATAAATTTATTCGCATGAAAGGGATCCGTATAAGGATAACCTGGATTTTCCGGGAGTGTGCTATATTATGCGGGATTAGGAGGGATGCTGCTGCTGCTGCTGTATCAAGTTTTATCTAAATTATGGGTTATCCTACTCATATCGCTAGTGATTATTCTACCTTTTGAATAATGATTCAAGAAGCCACTATGAATGCTAAACTAACGGATCTTGAGTTTCGCATTGTGGCTTAGAATTAATGATGCACTTCTAACTTTTGAAAATATTTTGCTTACCATTTATTAGAAGATGCTGTCATTAACATTTTTTACTGTTTTTTGAGATCGCCATTTTGTTTTCTTTTGACACCTGTCACTTTTGGTTAACATTTTATCCAAAATTGTGCCTTTTGATCTATTAAATGCATATCTAGGCGGCCATGATTACTGCTCACTTTTAAATTTGACATCTGTCAAAAAATCTGTGCGTTTCTATAATTAATGTAACTTTTTTCATTATTTAAATGATGATCTCATTCAAGGAGCTCGTTGAAAATGCCCTCGACGCTACATAAAAAAAATGTAATTATATTTTATTCAAGTATTACGCAGCGCACTGCAATAAAGTCGCGTCGCCTAAAGTGCCTTTTTAATTCCATTCGAGTGCTATGTCTTTGAATTTTATCTGCCTGTAAGATAATCCTAACGATCCTTTTTGTCGAGCGAAAAAAATAGTAGCACGACTAATTCGAACGTAATCGAGTTTTACGGGTAATCAATATGAGGTCCAAATTGATTGAAGCCAATTTCACATGCTTTGTTGCTTTTAACAAATTATCTTTATGTCCAATATCGTGTTTGTGTTTGTAAAAATGCGAGTAAGTTACTTACTTGTATCAATCAATAGTTATTTGTACATATTAAAGTATAATAATTTGTTGAAAACATTTTTTAGATTAGAATTTAAATTTTGACACTTACAAATGGGGACGATGACACTTACGATGTATATATGGTTGCATAAATATACAAAAATTATTTTTTTGTCGATTTCGCATAAAACGCTTTGATATTCTCACTATGCCGAATTGCAACCTTTTTGTGTATGCGGGAAAAATGCAAAAGAACGCTTTTCCATACATACCTATCGAAAATTCAATAATAATAGTCTCGAGAAAAGGAATTGCGAATCCATCCTTCCCTTTACGGATATTATCAACTGTCTTGAAAATGACGAAATTTATCCAATACATCTCTCTGTAGTGGATTATAGACATGTTGTAAAGGTATCGATTGGGTTGAAGCACACAATTCTGGCACTGAAATATTTAGTGTTTAATTTGAAGGAGAATTGGGGGATCAAAGATAAAGGCTAGTACTTGAAAATAAATATCATATAACTTGAATTACGAGTTGAATTATTAAAACTAATGTTCGATAAGTTTGAATTAACCGCCATATTGCCATGGATATGATTAGGGATTTTTATTTTGAGAAGAAGAAGAAGAGTTGTATTTGGCGTCACTCAGTAGTTGACAGAAGCGAAAGTGATTTCGAAAATTTGATTTATCCGTGTTTATTTGTGTAATCCTGTGGGAAATCGCTGCACAATAACTTCTATTTATAGAATTGGTTGATTCTCAAGCAATTTTAAATTTAAAGTGACACTTTGGCGATGATCGAGAAAAGTACTGCGGAAATGGCATTACCACGTTGTTTTAAGGTCAGAAAATTGTCATTTAACTTTGGTTGAAATAGGGAAATGTTTATAATGCAAGTAAAGCAGATTATTGAAATGTAATTAAATATTGAACTGATTGAAACTTGCGAATTATAATCACATTAGTTTTGACTTGTTGAAATTAGTTTCCAACTTGAATGTGTCGACTGGCAGCCAAATAAATTGATGAATTTAATTTATATGGCTAGTGACGAATAATTTATTACAAAAAAAATATTTGTAATATGAAATTTACTCGGAAATTTAATACCATGTTCCACTGATTTCAAAATCTAGCCGCCACGCAATGACGTCACGGCGCGAATTTAAAATCCCACGACTTGATTGGTTGAGTCGGAATAACGTCAGCTAGTACGAAGGATTTGAATATTTAGTGGACTTTTAAATACTTGCGTCATTATAAAATTTAAAATAATTTTAAAATGAGCTACGTTTTTGCAATAATTTATAATTATATTTTAATTCACGTTTGAAACTTTATTTCAATATTGGATTTAAGAATTTTTTAGGGCGTTGATAATTTTATTAGCACGTTGATGTGGATATAAAGTTAATTTAACTTTATTATTGGATTAGTAAATAACTTTTTAAATTTAATTGGGTTACATTTTCACCTGCAAACCTAACTAATTGCATTGATTACGTTCTACAGAAGGTTTTCCAATTTAATTACAGTTAAAACTCACATTTCAAACCAACTACGACTGTTTCGTACCAAATTTGAGTTTTTACTATTGTTATATTTATTATTATTATTATTATTTTGAATAAAAAAAATACTCACAGTCTAAAAAAAATTCTCTAATGCACAATACTTTTTCCCGCCATAATTAATTATCTTGTGCGTTACTTGCACATCATAAATCATATTTCATCCAATCAATTTTCTCCGCTCAGCCAATTTATTCGGCAAACAATTCACAAAAACCCAAACAAACAATATATTTATTTTTCGTGCACTAACAAAATTATTTGAAATTGATAAAAATGTGATGCGCGACCGTAAAACGTCAATTTTTATGATTTCCAATAAAACGTGAGGATATTAAAATGAATCTAATCAACAAGGAATCGATAAAATCACGAGCACAATTTTTGTATCGGAAAGAAATAGTATATTGGAAAAGTTTGTCCAATAATAAGCCAAGAGTGGCTGCGCTTTTTCCATCGCACGCATAACTAATAAGCAAACGTTTTTCTTTATGTTTATTCACGATTTGACCTCACATCACAACACAATAAGCTGTCGAACGCAATAAAGTCTGCCTCAATTCACACGACAGCAAAATATGCGATGGACCTGCAAATATTTATTCAATATTGGAAATTTCCATTCAGCTTTATTTCGTACAAAGCGAACCACAAAATTTTCTGTGCCATACTAAATAATTTGCTACATTTATTTCTATTGACTGTGCAAATTACAGATTTCCCTCCTTTTTTATAATTCAGAATTTGGCCACCAGGTGATGAAACTAATTAATTTGAACGATCAATAGCTTTCTTATAGTTTAATTAAAGCATTCCCGCCTTTTTATTGTTTAATGTAGTTCCGAGTTTGGCAACCAAGCGCTGGAATTCATTCTTTTGAACGGTCAATAGACATTTATACAGTTAGATGATATTTTATTAATTAAATTCGCCTGCTCTTTTTACTTGTTTTCTATTAAGTCAATAGGTTGTAGAAGTTTGAATCACGATCTCCTTTAACAAACTAATTAAGCGCTTCAGGAACTTTACGATCAAGTTATATAAATTTTTAGGAGTGAAACTTTGAAACAAGCTGAGCTGGTAAATCTAATTTAATTTTTAGAATTTAATTAGTTAATCAAACAAGCTGGCGGAATTCTTGTTTGCACCAATTTACAACTATTATTATCAAGTTTAAGGTTTGTTAATAAATAAAACAATCAATATTAAAAGGAAAAATATAACAAGCGCAACGTGTCAGTTTTATAGTTAACAAAAAAAAATTATTAATGCATCAGATATTTTGTTTTTAATAGAGCGACGTAAAAATTTCAATTTGTTTCGTAATGAAAAATGCCTGGACAATCAAATATGCTAACTACGATTGTGAGCGCATTTAAATATTCATATGAAATTTTGTGTACTTTTTTTTGTAGTCGGACTCAAGTGCACTTAAAATCTTGCAGGAATTTCCTGATGAAAAATTTCATTACATACGTACGGCACTAAAACAAATCAATAATATAAAGCACTTTATTTCAAGTTTTACATTTTATTTATTTTTTTCAGTGAAGGTATTGAATAATGCATTTGGATCTAAGCCATCAATTTCATTTAATATGTGACGAACGTGTATACTTGCAATAAAACAATTTGACAAATTAATCCGTCATGCGGTTTCAAAATGCAAATTTACTTTAGTTGGGATGGATCCGAAATGAGTAATTAATAATAATGCATCGCATTATTGATTTATAAAGCCTAGCAGTCGCATCTATTTACTAATTAATGTTTTTTTGTACTTTTAACTCGGTTAAAATGTGTTTGCGCACTAAGTTAGTTTATTTTTTGTTTAAAATTGACAAGAAAAAACTAAAAATCGACACTAAAATAAGATAAATCGCACTAAAATGCGATTTTATTGACTGATCTGTCAAAATTAATGTATTATCTATATGTTAAAACCCCTTTTTCGGATTTAATTAATTATTTGATATTTTACAGTAGTGTAATACTCATATTAACGTATGTAAACATTAATGTGTAATGTTGGTTGCCTAAATATTATTTGTTAGATACACCAGTGTATTGTTGGTTGCAGGAAACCCTCGAAATAAATGCGCCTTGCAGCCTGGCCACTCGCTTATGGACTGGATCCGGTTGGGAGCCTCCGGGAAGGATCTTACGGGCGTTGGCGCTCAAGCCGGACGCTTATCGGTCAGTATACATACAAAAAAACATTTTTTTTTATTTTAACAACTATTTTTCACCAAAAAAATATTCCAGGTAACGGAAAAAGAGCTGTCGGAACACGACAAACGAACCGACGCTTGGCTGGCAATTCGCGGAAGAGTCTACAACGTAACTGCCTATCTACCATTCCATCCAGGCGGTCCGGAAGAGCTGATGCGCGGCGTCGGAACCGACGCGACGAACCTCTTCGAACAAGTCCACGCGTGGGTCAACTACGAGCAGATCCTGCAAAAATGCTACATTGGCCGTTTGGCCTCCCCCACCATCGAAGACAATCCCTTCATTATCCCTAAAGCCGTGCAACCAGTACAATCACCCTCCACCTCCACGAACAACAACCAAGAAGAGTTTCACCCACAAATCGACACCAATAGTTTACCCCGATTCGATTGGATCCAAAAGTTGGACTCAATCACGCTCATTTTCTACACCAAAGCTTTTTCCAATCCACTAGTCGAACTGTTCCAATCGGACGATGGCGGCCTTTTGGTGCTAATCCAGTACGATGGCGCTGTCTACTCGAACGAACTGGTTTTCTTCGACCAAGTCACTTGGCCGTGTCAGACGAAAATCACGTACGAAACCGGCAAAATCGAGTTGGTCTTCAAGAAGAGTACCAGTGGCGCCATCTGGGACAACTACGGCGTGCTGCGGCAGAAATGCAAAGCCAGTGGAACCATTTCAACGAACATTAAGTACTCGTATCGACTAGTCGACGCGAAATCGACCAATTACAACACGTTCCTTTTGAAACTAGAGCGTACCGATGGTAGTAAATTGGTTTGTCCGATCGGGCGACACGTGCGCGCGTTCGCAGCCGATGGTACGACCACGCGCAGCTACACCCCAGTACCTGATTGTCTATTCAGCGACCGCTTTGCGCCGAATCAAAGCACCTGCGATAATATTTGTCTGTTGGTCAAGAAGTACCCGACGGGGAATTTGAGCAAATATTTATGCGAGCGTAGGATTGGTCAAATAATCGAGCTGAGCAAACCGATTGGTACATTCGATTTGAAGATGCTGGAACGACGGGAGATTGTGCTGCTCCTAGCGGCCGGTACAGGTATCACGCCGATGTTGTCATTGATCGTCTTTTTGTTGGAGCGCAGGATTAAGAAGACGCAAGTCGTAAGACTGATATTTTTCAATCGGTGCGAACGCGATATTTTGCTGAAGAACCAATTGGAGCAACTTGTAGTGGAAGACCGCCGATTGCGAGTCGATTTCGTGCTAAGCGATGCCGATCCCAGTTGGATTGGATTGGTCGGGACAGTTCGGAAGGAGTTGATTGCAAATGCGATCGCGGAACATTTGCAGGATACTGGCTATACGATACGGAATTTATTTGCTTGTATTTGCGGGCCAAATGGGTTTACGGCAACGTGTCAAGGATTGTTGACGGAGGTTGGTTTGGAAGACGAGCAAGTTCATTTGTTTCAAGGATAGCATTGTTGCTTAGCGATGAAAAGCTGCCGGAGTGGTAAAGTTACTAGATTTACGTACTTTGATTGGAGAAATGTCACGAAATTTGCAACTTAACCTCAAAATTGTAAACATATTTGACAGTTGTAATCAAAAATGGCGTCTAATTTTGAGGTTAAGTGTGCTATTTATTGATTTGGGTTGTTGGGAAGGGATATTTAAAGATTTGATTGTCGAAAAAAAGCAATATTTAATAGTATTCAATAGTCCTAAAGAAGAGCGAATTTATTTTTTGAAAATAATTTGTTTGTAGGTAATGTCATATCAGTCAGAAACGCTATTTGTGGGCCAAACTTGTTCTTTTTTTTTTGGAGATACTATTTTTATATGTCACGCTAAACTGCACAAGCTATATTGCGATTGGTAGAAAAGTACTTAATTAAGTCACCGCCAATTTAGGTTTTTGTTCTTGTGATACCACGTGGTGTAATGGTTTTTATACCTTTTTGTGATAGAATGCATTATTGGTGTCTGTACATTTGTATAAATGAATTGTATTTAAAAAATAAATCATATTTTATAAAATCTACATATTGACCGTACAAACTTATCAGCATCTGGTGGCCAAACACTGCATTAGAGATATAAAAACATCAAATGTAACGAAGTGTTTCCGCAACTTTCCTAAAACAGAACAAGTTGTTTAGCCAAGGCCTTGGCTGTTCGCCAAGGCATGATTAAGTTAGTTTTGGGGTAAATCCTGTCCGGAATTCAGAATACTTGAATTCGTGCCCGTTCGCAAATGTAGGCTAGTAAGGTTAGGGTCGTGCTACAAAATAGTGAGTCTTTCATGCACGTCACTGGGCTGTTGCTGATGTTTGTTTACGTTCGCGCACAGTGAAGTTAGCAACTGTCAAACCGAACACCGTAAACTGCACCAAGATGGACAGCTGTTGCAGTTAAGTATTGAAAATGCAAACTGCACTTTGAGATGCAGCGTTCTTCTCGATGCGGTGTGTAACCATCTTTTCCACCACGAAAAAGTGGTTCTTTTGAATTTCCGTAAATGCACAAACCCTCGCCTCAAAGTCCGCGCGCTAACTAATAAGCCGGTATTTTGGGGTTAGTTTTGTTTGGGGCGGAACAGTTTCCGCGTATCTATTGGTCGCCAGGATAGCTCGAGTTCGCTGGGTTGTCGTAGTCCGCCGGAGTTCCGGGCAGGGGTTATTTCGCTGGTTTCGGGAAAATCTGCGTTGGGTTTGCGTAGACCGCCAGCGTGTGATTTTCCGGGAGCAAGCGGCGCTACCAGCCTACCGATTGATCGTGTAAATCGTACACGCCAACACCGTAAATTGGGGGTTGGAGTCCGCGTAGCTGGAAGGCATTGAGTTGGCGTAGACCGCCAAAGTGGTTTTGCGACGTCCAAGGTCACTTTCACGAGCTTCCCGAGTTCCCCGTTTAAAGGGTTGAGAAGGGCCGTGTTAGCTGGTTAGAAATTAGGGAATATAGCTAACAGAACTCCCTCTGTGGATAAAAGACGAACTTCCATTGTTTACAGAAATTGGTTTGAGTTTGACAGTTTGTTGTGGATTGTTTACTTGTTTAGTGAGGTTAAGTTGATTTTGAACAAACAGGTTTTGAACAAACTTCGAAGATATGCACCCTTTTACGCAACATATTGTAGGCATTTTAAAATAAAAATTTAATGTTAACCGAAAACCGAACCTAAAAACCACGTTGTTTACAAACAAACAGTGGACTGACAGGCAGAAGTATGTAAACATTGGAGAGCACAGCAGCGCCTCATCGGTAGTTTTATTCGCTAATTGGGGTGCGTTCTGTCTGTGTCGTAAAATTCACCGTTTTCCGCTCGTCCATCCAGCTATTTGGAGTATTGTAAAATTGTAATTTCGCCTAGCGTGGCCGTTTATCAATAAAGATTAATGGTTCACTTATTTGCTATATATTTTCTATTGTGAAATCCGAACCTCTTATCTCCGACTCTAGATTAGCTATCCGTTTGAAAGTAAACTCAACAAATCTGGTATCCGAATAAAATATATGCGGAAAACCGAAAGCGCGTCACAAAATAAGCACTGAAATGTAGGCAACCAATAAAACAACAAATTTCTGGCGGAAAATAGTTAATTTTTATTAAAAATAACGCTTATTATTACAAATCAATGAAAAATTTAATAAATTCATGTACAAAAAATGTTATTCCTTCGGTACCAATGTGGGATCCAATCCATGCTGCTTCATTTGCACCACAATATCAAATAAATAATCGTAGCATTCCGTCATAGTTTTCGCTTGTTGCCAACTATCTCCCCAAACATAAACCTGTTCAAAAAATGTCACAAAATTTGACAGTTGTCACAAAAACCTGTCAAAATATACTAACCCCATGCCTGCGCACTAAAACGGCGCACGTCTCCGGATACTCTCGCATAGTCGCCGCTAAACGATCTTTCAAATCGGCCTCAAAAGGCGTGTTCTCAATAATCGGCACAACCAATTGCTCATCGTATCGATAATTTTTGCCAGTTTTCTGGTTTTTAATACCTTTAATCATTTCCAAATGAGTGCACTTGAATTCTTTGCCGGGGAAAAGCAGGGTTGCCATAACGGCCGCTTTCGAATGCGTATGAATTACCGCGCCTGCATTGCGCATGGTGTACGCGCACATAAACAGTGGCGTGCATTGGCTTTTTTTCAATTTTTTTTCAGTCGGCGGCAATTCCAAATCGACTCCTTCGATATTTTGTACGAACATATCGTTTGGTAGGATTCGTTCTTTTTGTACGGCCGAAGGAGCGATGTAGATTCTATCGTCGTGTTTTATGGTTATTCCACCACCTGAAAGTATGCAACCAGTCATACGATTGTTGATACGTTAAGTTGCGTCTTAATAAAATGAACGCTCAATAACGCATTTGGTGTATGTTTAGTTGCCTATCCACAAGATAAAATTTCGCTAACTGTAATAATAAATGTTAGCTTACCGGTTCCAGTTACCCATCCTAGATGGTAAAATTGTCTGCATAGTTCTGGGATTATATTGCGAGGATGCTCGTCGTCGTACGCGGTATCTTTGTACGACATGTTTCTAGTCTAGAAAAATCAAAACTAACAAAAAAAATAAAATAGCCAAACAATGATATTTAAATAAATTATCTTATCACTTACTTCCTTCGCAAAGGTCAAACTAATAAAATAACATAAAACCACAGTTTTATCCTCAACTGTCAACAAGTATATCGACTATTCTATTAATACTTACTTAGTATAGGCAACCAAGAAAACGCACATAATTTAAATTAACGCGCTATATTTTACCAAAAATTACTATATTTACTTAAATTAATAAATTTTGTACATTGTTATTGTTTAATAAACATTGTGTGGATCCTATAGATCATGATAAAGCAGCGGATGAAATAAATATAAAGACAAGCTGACCTGTACAAATATTGAAAAAATAAAGAAAGGTCAGGCAACAAAGTAAAATTTAAGAGCGTCTAATAAAATATTTTAGTTTTAAGCCCCACA
The DNA here is from genome assembly GCA_963556235.1 of Cryptophagus acutangulus. Classification (NCBI taxonomy): domain Eukaryota; kingdom Metazoa; phylum Arthropoda; class Insecta; order Coleoptera; family Cryptophagidae; genus Cryptophagus; species Cryptophagus acutangulus. The sequence continues at coordinate 336,284 of OY744571.1, forward strand.
AACAATATGTGTATGTATTTCCTTGTGCTCATATAGTGCAAAAACTTATTGTTATTGAAAGAAATGGAAAAATAAAATTCGTCGTCCATGCAGGGACGAAAATGGAATAAGCTTGAAATATTGTATCGTTGAAATATAACGCGTGCACACTTTGTATGATTTTATTTTCAACTAAAATAGAGGAAGAAAAGCGCTCATTAATTTTCTGTAATTAATTAACGCGCTCGCATTTCACAGACTTTACTAAAATTCCTTTAATTTTGTTACCACCACACGAGTTTACATTCCGAAAATTGACTATTATAATTATTTATTGCCCACTAATTAGTAGATATAAAATAATTATTATTGTAATTAATGTTTAATTAATTTTGATAATTTAATATTGTGCTTGGTTGAGAGAAATAAACATTTTCTGTACGAGGACAATACTTTTTTTAAAAATTAATAATCAATACTAAAATACATAAATCGAGTGTCTTTTCTTTTAACAATCATTTTCCGCAATTTTAGCACATAATTCAAACGGTCGTAAATTACGTCCTAAATTGCAGAAAGCGTTTGGCAAAAAAAAAGAAAAATGTAAATCTAAATAAAAGTGTCGTACATAAATTTATAATAAGCACCACTCAGAACAAATTAAATTAAATCTGAGAATAATGCAGTAAACTACGTATATTTATGCTCCCTGCTATAACAAAAGACAAATTTGGACATTAATTTGCGCGAAAATATTTTCAACTTTCAATGCCACAATATTTTTCGGCTTCACCCTCGCCAATCGATCGATGCCTTTTTTGTCGTTGTCCTAGTCCTATTCAAATATTGGATAATAATATATTTAGATTATTCGGTTTGCAAGAAAACTTTTTTCAGATTATTTGATTGCAAAAAAAAATTGCAAAAAAAGATTTTTTTGGTTCAAAATTACTTAAAAAATATTTTCAAATAGTTTTATTATAATTAAAGTATCATTTATTAATAAAAAAATATTAAATTATATTTTATTTAATTTAAAAAAAATTAGATTACATTTTTTTAATTTTAATAATATTTTTAATTTTTAAAAAAATGAAACAATAGCTATTTATGCAACCAGTTAGGAAATGCATTTTTTTGTGTAACGAGCGGATTTCTGCGGGACGAGCGCAGCGAGTTCTGCAAAATAACGCGAGTTACACAAAATAGCATTTCCTAACATGTTGCATACAAGATTTTTTCTAATTTTTACAAGAACCTTCTCAAAAAAGAGTTTTTTAAACTTATGATATTAATAATTTAGTGAATTTTATCAAAACAAGTAGGCTTTATTCGGAACTTTTCATCACCAGTTGTGAAATATTTTTCATTACATCACCAGTTGCGTAAAATGTGCCGTTTGCCAACTACAATCGATTTTGAAAAGTCACATTTTACATGCCAAAATTAGAAAAATTATTTTTTTTTGCCAATAATAAACTAAGTAAAAAAATCCAAACTCGCTAAACATTCGCAATTTGCACAATACCATTTAATTAAAATAATCTCATTTACAAATACGGATCTAAACTAAATAGCTTGATTTTGTAAAATACCAAATTCGCCACTTTCATGGTGTTCAACATTAGAAATCGTGTTTTCCAAACATTTCAAAATTTTCGCGCAAATTAAAAAAATTCCTTGCACGCCACTGACTCGAGCAGACTCAGCTAAACTAAATATTAATAATAACAATAACTGTAAATCAATCTACGTCTACGCAATTCGATTGCATTTGGTTTGATGGGACACGTCCGCTTTATTAGGCACCAAATAGCTGGAATACGAAATTATGTTTCGTCTAATTTACATTGTAAATAATAAATTATTTATCTATTATACGTAAATGTTGATAATCAACCGAAATTGCTCTGACACACTTTTTTTACACTAAACTAATTGTGTCTGGAATTTCAATTTTTTTATTACGATTGATAAAATTAATATAATGTAAAAAAAATTACGTTACGAGTGCAAAAATAAATAATTACTTAATAATAACTCGTCGTGTGACTCTTCGACGGTACTCGGCGAGTCATTACGCCATTATTCCATGCCTTATTGCGCATTTAACGAATTATTACGTCACTACTCGACAAATCACCCCGAATCTTGTCGAAATAACTCGATAAATCATTATATTACGCACTAAAAAAATTATTACTTGACTAATCATTACGATACGAGTGCAAAAAACCGTTACAATAATATTAAGAAATTAATTATCTCTCGCGCTAAAAATAAGTTTGCTGGCATCGTGATAGCTAAAGATGAATCGAATTCTATAATAGCTTTGACAACAAATATTTTTTTCGTTTTTCAAAAGCGGTCTGACAAGCGCTGCCTATTAAAAAAATTGGTGATGGAATCGTCACGCTTAAAAATGCTAATAAAACAAATAAAATCATGCCAAGCCGCATCTTCAGTCGGTCCTCGCCACTCTTCGCAGATTCGTCGGCATTAATTACTAACCTCTTAATTGAAATTAATTATACATTAATTATATTGGCGGATTTTTTTTAGTTTTTGGTTTTCGAGCGCGCATGTGTTTATTGCATCGTCGGCAGATATAAAGTAAAAATTTTGCCATGTTTCCGCAGTACATTCCAAAAATTTGTGAGTCGTGATTGGCGGAGGAAATTTGAAATGGAAAATGACAACACAATTTTAGTAGATGTCTCCGAAAAAAATTCGTCCGGCAATTCAACAACGATCGACACATTTTACTTTTATAAGGTAAGAAAATATATTTTTTTTAATTAAAGAAAATTAAATTTAACGCTTTAAAAAAATTATTATTCGTTAAAATACTTTTTCAAAGGTTTGAAAAACTTGTTACATGTTTAAAAAAATTGTTAAAATTATTTGCGTCGAAAAAGCAAAATTTGAAAATAAGTTTTATAGTCTGTCTGTAAAACATGATATAATAAATAAATACGAAAGAGATGAAATAAAATCCAATTTTTAATTATAAACAATAGTTATTTATGTTAGATGTATCGTTAAATTAAAATAACTCGTTAGATGAGAGCCACAAATTTTTTTCAAAAAACCGCAACAGATTTAAATATATTACGAATCATTAATAAAATTGTCATTACGATACTAGTCAAAAACCCATTACGTTACGAGTCATAAAATGGACCATTATGATACTACACGACAAATCACAAAAATTAACACTTAAAAAAATTATTATATAATTAAATTTTACAACACTATTATAGCAGTTAAAAATAATAATAATGATGACTTTATTATAGAATAAATTTAATTGTGTTCAATGCGATAATTAATTGTGATGTTGACTTCGTAACGCTTGGAAAAAACGGAGACACTCCAAGAAAAAAAAAACTATTAATTCTCTATAATTAGCACGTAAAAGAAAGGAGAAGAAAAAAACATACCCTTGCTTTTGATCCGAATTGTGAAGTTTTTTTTCGATTTCATTAGACGAACGAATTTATTGGAAAGCATTTATAGTGGCGCAAAGTTTTGCCGAATTTTTTTCCCGACTAATTCAATTTTTTTTTCTTGTAACGATAAAGTAGCAATAATTTTTAATCGATGCGATGAGCAGTTTAATCGGTTATTTTAAGTGGATTTCTGCAAAGCTGGATGCAAATAAAAATATATATTTGGCGTCGGGCAAATATTTTTTTTTTGTTTTAATTTATTTTGTTAATTTGTAAAGCCTTTGATTGGATCAGATTAAGTTGAGCTTACTTAATTTAATTTATATTTTAGGTGAGCGTGATTTTGTCAAAGGTAATGATTTTTATCATGACATCAAATATAATTAATTAATTTTGTGCAAATTCGTGTATGAATAAATTGACAATAAATAACTTAATTAATTGCAAATCCACTAATTACTTGTGAATTGTCATTATGGAAAGTGTGAGTGGTTCAGTAAATTTACACTTCAATTTATTTCAAAAATTCAATTAATAATTAAATTTTTGATTTAATATAATTAAATTTTAATGTGTATTGGCAAATAAATTATATTAGTTAAAGAAAAATAAAATATTTATTTAATTATTATTTAAATACGTTATTTTTTTTCGAAAAAGTGATTCGAATAAAATAATTTCCTTCAATAAATTTAATTGCAAGGTATTCGAAAATTCAATAGCCCTGTGACTCTATTCATCCACTGTAGTAAAGTGCATAATGTGAAATTCCACAAAAACTTTTTTCAATACATCAATTTCCCGCGCATAGAAAAACCCGAAACCATTTCTGTTTACAATGAAAACGAAAAGCCAATTTTTTTTGTTTATTTATTGTATAACTGTATGAAAGAATAAAATAAACAAAAAGAAAAAATCTTTAAGTGTCCTTTGCGTGTTTGTTTATTCTGTTGGTTGAAAAAAAGGCGGGAAATTGGATAATCGATAAATAATAATAATATATAATAATTCAATTCATTAATTTTAAATAATAAATAAATAATTAATTTTTCTTTAATAAAAAATTTAAAAAAATTCGCGCTCTTTGGCGCGCTTCTTAACCACCCCATACTTCATTAAACAAACGTCTTCTACTTCATGCTTACCGCACAAAATTATACTAGCGCGCTGAGATGTTCAAAAGCTCTCATCGCAGTTAAATGTCTCGTATATTCATAGAATGCGTATAAAACTGTCGCTTGTTATTTCAACTAGTGCGATATTTATGTCAGTTAGCGTAATTTTTGCTGTTAAACAACAACAATTTATGTCACGCACCCGTAATTTATGTCAAACTACTAAAATTTATGTTAATTTTCCGTTCGGCAATTTTTTTCGCGCCTATTGACCATTCAAATTACGCAACTACAAAATCATATTGCGCTGGCGCGATAGTATATTACGCATGCGCATCATCATATATTTGTATTTTTTGTAGAGTTGATCGTTTGGAAAAGTAGATGGCGCCATAATATTTTTGTTAATAGGCGCAAAAATTATTAGTTTGAACTATTAATATCGTTTAATTAGTTGTTAGTTCTGAGAAATATGGAGTAATTTTAAGAAAATTCAGTTTTCAACTTGTTGTTTAAATTGAAACTTGTTGTAAGTTGTTTAACTAACTTTAATAAAATGTATTAACTTGTTGAGTTTGCGGGTAATATTGAATGAGCGTTCTAATAAAAAGTTAATGAGCGGAAATTTCATAATAAAATTATATAGCTAATATTAGCTTGCGATTTTCCGACTTGGAAAATGGCTACAACGCTTCCATATAGTTGAAAACACACCAATTGTTGTTAAATGAGACAGAAAAATTCGCCATTTTTTACTTTTGAATACTATTTAATTTAATTTAAATGAGCTAGGGGGCGTGGCTTGTATAATGGCGACTCGTGATTGGTCGCTAACGGATCAATGTCGTGTGATGTCACAAATAACGTCAAAATTTAATAAGAAGTTGGCAAACTAATTCATTTGTATGCAATTTTTATTAAATAACGATGTAAATATGCATTTTTGAGGAAGTTAATTAATTATATGTAAAAATAAATTGTAGCTTCATTGCTCGCATTTTTCTTTTCATTGGGAAATTTATTTTTAACTTATTGCTTCATATAAATTTCATATTTCTGAAATGAATAGGTACAATACGCACGTGTAGGTAAATATTAACGATTTTATGTGCAAGTCCTTGAAATAATATGATTTAAAATAAATTTGAATTAAATATATTTTTTTAGCATTTCAAAAAAAATCTTAAAGTAATAAATAACGGATAATCCGACTTGAGATGCATCCTCCTCCGCAAATGGACTCCTAAGAATATTATTGTGCTTTTTAACAAGAGTGTCATGCAGCAGATAAAAATAGGATGACAAAGAATAATACTTGAAATAAAAATGCGAAAATAAATCAATTCCTTCTATATTAATCTTGTTGGAGAAGAATGTCTTTGACAGACGGAATTTAATTCTATCTTTATCATCAAATCAAAACCAGCAAGTGCAAATCCAACTATGAAAAATGTTCCATATTATTTAAAGTTCAAAATAACGATTTTCGCGCCATTAAAATGTCATGCGCTGATGCTATGCGCATAATGTCAAATTATTTTAATACGTCATTTTTTAAAATTTGTTTGATAATTTAATTAAACTTTTTTAAATTATTTTTATTTTGCAAAAATTATTAAAGACTAATTAATTATTAAAAATAATTTATTTAATTAAATTATTAATAATTAATTAAGTACTTAATTATTAAATTAAATTATTTTTACATACTATACATGCATCATTTTTCACTTATTAATTTTATTCATATTTTTAAATTATTAGCAAACATATCCAACTTTGCATAATAGACGAAATTTGTTTGCCAATTAAATAAATTATACACCTTCGTAAATAATTTGAAAATAAAATTCCCAAAGCGGTCGTCTTTCAGAAGGTAATTTTGATTCAATCGAAAAAATTTGATAATGATTGATACGTGATTAAATTAAATTTCTTTGATAAAACTTGCGTGTTTATATGCCACCCATACAAATAATCATAATAAGATTGGAGAAGTCCAACTTGAGTTCGTGCCACTAATTATTAATTCCCTATTTTTTTTTTATATATATAAACGTTTAGCTTTCTATACTCGTATCGTAGTATTTTATTTTTTTTAAGTTCATGAATAAAAGAACAGTAGTACTGGTGATGATTTGTGTACATGATTTTTTATTATTAATTGATTCAATTAAAAAGCAATTTGAAAAATTAATCCCTCGCCGAATGTTTACCGTTATTAGGTCTTGTTAGCGTAATGCCATTATAATCGGCTTAGAAAAAAAATTCTCTACGGCGAATTAATTGTGCCATAATTTTTTTAGAGCTTTTTCATTCGATAATAAATAGAGACGACAATTGAAATTAAAGCAAGCACAAAAAATCCACTTTATTCTTGTAGTCTTGTAGTGTGATTGTGTGGTTTAAATTCATTTCGGTTTGTTTGAGCTCCAATTTCTTTCTCTATCTAAAAGTGTTCTTCACATTTCAAATTGCTTTTTCAATCCTAGAGTGCATCTGTGGAAAAATATATTTGCGAGCTTTCGCAAATTAATTTTTATCACGAGAATTTTTTTTGGCGGGAACAAATTTGCTTATAAATGAAGACTTTTTTTGGTAGAATATTTTTTTTAAATGATAAAAATATTGTTGATATAATAAAATGGATTCAAATATCAAAATTTAGTTTCAATGAATTTTTCCCGCCAATAAATTGGCGGGAAATTACATTTCTACGAAAATAAAGACCACCCGGTACCTTGTTGAAAATCCTCGATCGTAAACATCTTAATTTGAAAGAAAGCATAGTATATAGCCTGAACCAGCAGTATTTGATCGAAAAAGTTGAAAAAAATAGAATTTGTGATGACCAGACACAAAAAACAGAAAAGTATAAATATGTATCAAAGCTAAAGCTGGCCGCTCTTTTTGTTTGTATAGAAATACAAAAAAAAAGGCAATATATTGATTAATAATATGTTTTTCTTTTAGTTTAGTTCGCTTTAACAAAAGTTAATCCCTTTCAAAACAAACTTCAAGAAGCAGTATTTAATTGCTCTCTAGTTTTTATTTTATTAATAATCGAAAAAATATATTTTTTTTAATTATGCAATGAACTGTAATGGCTTTTCAGAACTTTTTTCGGCGAATTTATTGTACAAAACAAAATACAAAAGTTTTTTTTTAATAACTTCTGTGCTTTAAAAGCATTTTTATTTAATTTCGACTGAATTTCATTAACATTGAATTAAAAATCATTTTTATTATTATTACAAAACAATTATTATTAAAATTGAAAACCCAACAACATAAAACGAAATAGATTTATAAAACTCAAATAAAAAGTTTTTCAATAAAATAGGCACAAAAATAAAACGGTTGCAAAAATTAATCCTCCATATACAGGGTGTCTTAAAAACAAAACATAACAAAAACTAAAAAAAAAATAGTAATATTAATTTTGTCAAATTTAAACTACATCCGGTATAGCCGGAAGTAACTCCTAAATCTACTTCCGGTAAACCCGGAAGCTCAGCCAATTTTCATAATAATAAAAACCCCGTATATAAAATAAAAAGTATCCAATTTCATTTTAGCTAGTAGCTAAAAATAACTACACCAAACCAATTTGAAGACCTTCCGGAAATTTTAACATATACTACATAGAACAAAAGATTTATTTAATAAAATACTACCTTTGTGTTTGAATGGAAATTCAAACGTAAAAAAAAATTGCATTTCTTTGACAAAAAATTTAAATTAATTTATGTAAAGCGCTTTTGTCCATCAAACCATTGTCGACAATATTACAAATACAGATTCTTTTTTTTCAGGTGGAACAGTTCACAGTGCTTTGGTTGCTGTTCATCGTAATAGTCGCTGGAAACATTGGCGTTTTAAGCACGCTCATTTTTAGCAGATCCCGAAAAAGCCGCATGAACTATTTCATCACGCATTTGGCGCTCGCAGGTAAAGGAGCAAAAAAAAAATAGAAAAAAAATATTTTTCAACTCCAATATTTTTTCAGATTTATTAGTGGGTCTAATAAACGTTCTAACGGACATTGTATGGAAAAGTACAGTCAGTTGGAACGCTGGTAATATACCATGCAAGTTTATCCGTTTTTTGCAGGTAGGCAAAACTTAAAATTAACCCCCTATTTTTTTTACAACTTTTTTTTGTAGGTGGTGGTAACGTATGCGTCAACGTACGTCTTGGTTGCACTCAGTATAGACCGTTACGATGCCATACGACATCCGATGAAATTTTCAGGAAGCTGTATGTCTGTCCCATTCGAAAACTATTTTCTTTAAGTTTAATTTTGATTATTTTTCATTTAATTTATTTATTCAGGGAAACGTGCAAAATCTTTAATAATAGCCGCTTGGATATTTAGTGTATTGTTTTCCATTCCAATACTAATTTTGTACGAAGAAAAACTGATTAAAAGTAAAGAGAAAATAAGAAGAAAATTAAATGGAATAAAAGATTTTTTTGTAGACCAATTACAGTGCTGGATTGAATTTTCAGCCGAATGGAAATGGCAGTTGTATATGACACTTGTTTCAGTTTCTCTGTTCCTGATACCGGCCGCTATTATAACCACTTGTTATGCCATTATTATTGCGACCATTTGGACGAAGAGCGCCAATAGTTTTGCCGCCAAAACCAAAAGAAATGCAACGGATGGGCGAATAGGTAAAAAATGGTGAAAATCCAAGAGATTTTATTGGCTAAAAAAATTGTTCCAGGTTCGGACAACTCAAGACGAGCCAGTTCCCGAGGTTTAATCCCCCGGGCCAAAGTGAAAACTGTCAAAATCACTTTTGTAATAGTCACAGGTATAAGTAACATTTATATTAAAATTAAATTCCCGACAAATTAATTTGGCGGAAAAAAACTTTTTTTAAAATATTCTAGTTTTCGTGCTTTGCTGGAGTCCGTACATAATTTTCGATTTGCTGCAAGTTTTCGGCCAGATCCCATTGACTCAATCGAATATTGCCATTGCTACATTCGTCCAAAGTTTGGCGCCGTTAAATTCGGCCGCAAATCCAATTATTTATTGCATTTTTTCGACGCATCTTTGTCGAAATTTGGGGTAAGTAAAGCGAGTCACACACGCACAATTATAAACGCTTTAAACGCGGCGATAAATTTACGTCTCTGACACGCTATATTTTTTTTTATTTTAGATTTTTGCCTCCGTTCAAATGGTTTTGCAAGAAAAAGGATCGCCGAACGTCGGAATCGATTACAAACACTCAAAGCAGTAGCTTATCGGAATTTCTAACGAATTCGGCGAGTAAGAAACGCTCAACCGTCACAATATCCAAAACCCATACAGTATTAATGCATTAAGGAAGGGTGGAAATCGTTCCAAAAAACTAATCCCAAAGTTTTAGAAGACTAGAATATTATACGTATCTTTAAAGTAGCCAATTAGTTAATTGTTCAATGAAGAAGTCTCAAATTGTATTGTTGTTACCAAGTAATTTATATAAATGTATTTATTTTTACTAAATTAATATAAATGTATATTTGAATGTTGCTTTTTATTTTATGAGTCATTAATAATTTTTTTTTCAATAAATAATTAATAAATAAACAAAAAAAAATTAAAGAATATTTAAATAAATAAATATGAGATCTTTAATAAATATTTTAGTATAAAAAATGTCGAAAAGTGCGTTAAAATATCGAATTTGAAAATAAATAATTGTTTCACATTCTGTAGCACTCTTTCTTCTTTTGCAATTTTTTCATACAAATAGTGGGATTTTTTTTACGAAATTTTGACAGTCTCTCAAATATGCCATTTTTAATTCACTGTAAAAATTTCAGACAAATTGGATCATTAATTTTTAAAATTTCTGATTAAATTGGCCAATAAAAACATAATAAAATTGTCCACTAAGTAAGTAGCAAACCCTCATTAATCAAAATAAATCAATTTTTCACTTAGTCTATCTTAAATCTTTAAACATATTTCAGTCACATTCAACATGAACAACATCAAACCATTTCTATACGTCTGCAATTTATTCTGCATTTTCCCGCTAAAAATACTATCATCAAAAAACGACAACGACTTCCAATTGGTTGCCTTCAAAAAAACATATTTTCTGCGCGGTTTAATTCTGCGTGCAATAGCTCTATTCGCACTTTCCAGAAGAATTCTTGTGGTCATTGAAAACGGCCTTACTTTGAACGATTACTGGTTGTTCGTATGTGTCCTACCGATTTTATTCAGCATGATGGAATCGCTCTTTTACAAATTCTACCAACGGAAAATGATTCGCGCATTTTTATTGGACTTGCGAAAAGTTTCTATAATTATTTCCAAGTTGCATGGTCGCCCAAAAATGAATACAAAATTGTTCTACGTGTTGCAGATGATTTTTCTAGTTTGTATGTTCATCTACACTTCTTGGCTCTACATGAGGGCTAACGTCAATATTTTTAATCGACTTGGTTCGACTTTAGCGAAATTTGTCGTAATGTTAAACTCTGTTCTTATCGCGAATTTATTGCTATTAATTCGGAACAATTTTAAAAATTTGAATTATTTGTTGATGAAGACAAATAAGGCTGATGTAAAATTGTTGTTAAAATTATATTTTCGGTTGGTGTCGATTACGGAAAAATTCAACAAATTATATAACGCACAACTTTTGATACAAATTAGTTTTTATATGAGTTGGAATATTCACGAACTGTATGTGTTTGTAATATTGTCGAATTTTGGTGTTTGCAATGATAAAATTTGGTATTCAATTTTGTTGGCTGGTTCTCGGATGATTTTGCAATTTATTATTTTATTCGGGGTTTTATTAAGCGCACATTTGGTTCAATATGAGTCCAGTATTTTTGTGAAGGAATTTTTGTACAGACACGATGCTTCTCGAAAGGTAAATAAATTAAATAAAATTTAAAATAATTATTAAACTAATTAATTAATTGCAGCATTTATTATTAATTAGACAGAGAGTTAAATTAACTGCAATGGGTTGTTTCAATTTGGATTTAATTCAATTTTTTAAAGTAAGTAAATAGTTTATTAATTTTTTATAAATTCTAATTTAATTAATTAAATTTTTCCAAATATATTTTTGATTTTATTTCAGATGCTAGGAACTTTAGTTTCATTAATAGCAATTTTGACACAATTTAGCACCAACTATTAATTTAATTTCTAAAATATATACAAAATATGTAAAAATTCACTTACAAATAATTTTTAAAATTAATTATATTTAAGGACGCATTTTAAAATATAAAATTAAATTGTCAATAAAAAAGCACTATGTAATTTGAAGATCCAACAAACCTTCATCAATCAATTCATATGCAATATAATCGTCAAGATACTGATTTACCATTAATCTTGCAAGACATATACAAAAACCATTAATAAATATTACAAAAAAAGCGTTAAAAAAATTAATAAACCTGCGTACTATTTTTTTAAAGCTTAAATAATAATATTTAATAATTTGAAAGGCATTAAACTTAAAAAGTATCGAAATATTACTTAAGAAATATTTATTTTGCAAAAGAATAACATCAAAAAACAACAATAAATTCCAATTGGTTTACTTCAAAAGAGCGTATTTTCGAGAGATTTATTTAGTTTGTCAGAATGACTATTTTACAATTTAATTTTACCAAAGAAAAACGATGCGCTTATTTTTAATATAATTGAAATTCAATTTTCGATTTGCAACTTGCATCTAAATCAAATCAACCATAATTCGAGCAGCTCGACTTTACAATCTCGCAAATTTATTTATTTATATGGTAACTAATGTTTTTTAGAGGAAATTAAATTCCCAACAGCAAAAATAAATTCGAATTTCCGTCAAAATCGCATTCATCAACTTTTAGATTTGTTTTTAATTCGATTTTATTACATTTAACTCCGCAATATTAGTTATTAAATTACCTTTTCCAGGAAATATTCCATATTTATATTAAATACTGTCTTCAATTAGAAAACATTCCAAGAAAGAATTTTTAATTGCACAAATGAACAACACGTGCTATCCCCACCCCAAACAAAGAGCGCGCCATCATTAATTCAAACGCTCAATAGCTTCTGATATAAACGAGTTCCAGTTTTAATTTAAGCAAATTAATTCCGACAAATGAGTTAAAAACAGGAACAGCTCACAACTGTACGTAAAACCGAAATGTTTGTTTAGTTTTAATTCTTTTATTATAGATAATGAACGCAATTAACAATTCTGACCCACTTCAAGTCGTACTTAAAATGATATTTTTACATTTAATTGAATCGACAATAATTTCACGTTTCACATGATTAGCAAAACGTTTATTTTAAATTTACTATAGACGAGTACTGGCTTAGTAAAGCAAAGTCATTGTTTGATTAGGTACTTAGCAAATATTTCCAGCCACAATAAATAAATGAAATTCAAGCAATTTATGTCTGCGGCTTAATAAAAATTATGCATTATTGTCTAATTTTCGCGGTCTTTATTCTAAACATTACCAGTGTCATCGTTTGTGTGCAAGAAGGTAACATTTCACTCTACAATTATTACGTTCGAGCTTAATTAATCACGACACGTTTCGAGATAAGCAATTTTTAAATTATTTCAGATCAAGCGCACTGGCATCAAGACGGATTGGACGAATTAAAGGACGCTTTAAATAAACGCGATATCAATCGCGTTGCCAAAAATGTTATTATTTTCGTGGGCGATGGTATGGGGCCCACCACAGTCACCACTTCCAGGATTTATGGCAAGGGCGAAGCTGGCCGATTCGCTTTTGAAAAATTTACCAACGTCGGCATTTTAAAGGTAAACAAGTTTATCTTACCGAAAAAAGTCGTACGTAGAACTATATTTTAGATTGCTTTTCAATCTTATAGAAGAGAAAACTGAATTATCGCTGCACAAATTTGTTTACAACACTATTGTAACCTAAAAGTGACAAGCTAAACAAATGACAGCCACTTGGTTGCTAGGCAATTAACTCTAAGCAATCCTATTGGTCAATTTGTTTTCAATATGGCTGGCGCGAAATTCAAAATCTACAAGCTTAACCTTAATAAATAAAAAGCACTCACCAAGATTCTATTTTCTCCCCAGACATATTCCGCCAACAAATTGGTGCCAGATTCCTGCAGTACCGCAACCGCTCTATTCTGCGGCGTCAAAGCCAACCATAAAACCAGCGGCGTCGATGCAACCGTCGAACTTGACAATTGCGAAGCGGCTTCCAAGCCGGAAGCCCGTTTGCCAAGTATTTTCAACTGGGCGCAAGCTGCAGGTAAATCGACAGGTTTCGCAACAACCACTCGAGTAACCCATGCAACCCCTAGCGCGCTTTACGCTCACACCCCGAATCGAAATTGGGAATGCGAAGCGAAAATTCCAGCCAATTGCCAATCCTTCAAAGATATCGCCAGGCAATTAGTGGAAGATGCACCGGGTCGCGATATTAATGTGATTTTCGGAGGTGGGCGACAATGCTTGCAGTCGAACGTCAGTACTTCCGCGGAAGATCCCGTGGATACTTGGAGCTGTTACAGCACGGATGGCCGCGATTTGATTGGGGATTGGACAAAGGATAAAATCGAGCGTGCCGCTTCGTATCAGCTTCTGGAAAATAATGAGGATTTACAGGGGTTAGATTTGGATGCGGAATTTACCTTGGGAATCTTTGCAAATGGCCATTTGAAGATGAACTATGAGCGGGATGGTGGGCCAAAAGGAATGCCTTCGTTAGCCGAGATGACTGAAAAAGCTATTCAGCTTTTAAGCAAAAATCCTGCGGGATACGTATTAATGGTAACTTTGGGGTTGGAGCTTTGAAGTACACGTCACTTAAATACAAATGGCGGCGCGACTAACTTCGTTGCGCTTACTCGCGCTTGTTTTAGAATCGACGCCATTTTGGATTTTAGTTTGACGACTTCAAAGCACAATTTGAGTACTAAATTAGACTTACCCAATAGATCTTTTTTATTATTTAGGTTGAAGGTGGTTTGATCGACTTTGCCCATCATCGCGGACATGCAAAACAAGCCCTAGACGAAACCCTTCAATTTAACTTAGCAATTGAAGCGGCACTCAAATCGACCAACGAAGAAGAGACGTTAATTATTGTGACAGCCGATCATGCGCACTCGCTTATTTTCACCGGATATCCGGACCGGGGTAGTCAAACGAACGTTCTTGACTCTTTGCAATCTTCAGTAGTTGACGGACAAGCTTACACCCCTTTATTGTATGGTACCGGTGGGGCAAATAATTACCAATTTTTAATTCGAAATGGTAAAGTGGAACGGGCCGATCCAAAAATGGACGAAGTGGATGCGTTCGAGTATTCGCAACAAAGTTTAGTTTTGAATGATGAAGTTACGCATAGTGGCACAGATGTCGTTGTTTATGCTAATGGTACTGTCACTTTTTTGTCATATTTTTGACACCTGTCAATTTTTTGGCATTATTTAATTTTAATTGTGGTTTATTTCAGGACCGATGGCTCATTTATTTACATCCGTGCATGAACAAAGCTATGTGGCTTATGTAATTAGTTACGCTGCCAAAATTGGACGGGCTGCTCCAAGTGCAAATAAAGCAGATTCTTCAAATGCTGAAATTATTTATAAGTGTAACTTTATTATATGTAGTGTAATTGTTATATTGATATATTTTGTATAATTATAATTTAATATTCAATAAAAAAAAGAAGTCACAAACTCTGTGCGCATTATTTAAAACAATATGGAAACCGCAAACGTTCACTTGTATTACCAAATTGTCAAAATAAATTAAAGCCAATTTACAATAATGGCGCAATTAATCCAATTATAATTTAATTTCAATTAATTATAATTTAGCTTCAATTAAAGCCACTAAATTTAATTTGGTACAAGTGAACAGTTCAGGGCGGAAACGAAACACTTGATGACATTTAACTTAACCTCAAATATCGACCGACCAAAAAAATACAAAACAGAGAAATGAAAGTCTTGCCATCCACAAAAAGCTTAAACAACACAAAAATAAACGAAGTAGCCCCCGATTACGAAGACTTTCGAGACAAAACCGACAAATGCTACGTAAGTTTTTTAAAATAAAAATCAATCGCCAATACATTAATTTTTTTCGTCTCTTCGCAGCTGAAATGCGAAGATTACAACGACTTGCTCGACTTGAAAACCGACAGTCAAGAAGCCCTGGAAGTCCTCGATATAAGCGAGCTGCAGCTCAATAATTACAATGCGAAAATGGAGATGGAGCATTTCGACGAAAGTTGCAACATTAAAGACGAATTATTCAACGGCGCCGTTGCCGATTTGGTCAATCAAGCTGATTTGGATGAAAGCAACGATGAAACTTCCGTTGTTCCAAGCAAACGCAGCCTAAAACGTAAAAAGCAACTCAGCATGTCTAAGGTAAATAAAAACCAATCAGAACCCGAACTTTACAATAAATTGCTTTAATAGTTGCAGCTGTCGGTGCGAACTACTCCGCGCCACTATGCCAAAATGTTTGAATTCTTCGAAGTGAATCCGGGGCTAGCTACCGGACAATTGCAGAAAATATCGTACCGCAAAAAATGGCGTGAGCTTACCAATTTGTTAAATTCGGAAGGACTGGGCGAGAAATCGACGGAAAAGTGGCAAAAGGTGAGTTGTGGTTATTTACCAATTAAATTTGGTTCCAATTAACTTCCACTAATTGAATTTTATGCAATTTTGGTTAAACTGTTCTAAAAATTTGTGATAATTGTATTACTGGTTGCATAAAATGTGCCGCACATTCCATAGTAATTTTAACAGCGAAATTGAATTTTATATTTTAATCTTACAGACTTGGAGTGATTATAAGCTACATTTACGAAAAAAGATCTCAACAATCAAACAGCAACACTTGCCCGACTTGACTGACCAATTTACAGAGCAAGAAGAGCGCGCGTTGCGAATTGTCGGACTTTCCTTGACTGAAGACACTTCAATGCAAGCTGTAAGTACCACAATTTTGTCTAAATTAGTTATGTATCAATTCAAATGATTGAAGCAGATACAAAAACGGTTCAATCCCGCCCCGATTGAAAGCGTAAGCGAGGATTCCTCGTCGCATTCGAGCGTAATCTTGCCCGCCCGAAAACCCCCAACTTCAAACGATCAACCAAAACGCACGAAATTAAAGTACATTAAGCAACAGCAGAAATATAAGCGGTTTCTGTCGCAGCGCAAGTCGCTAGAATATCGCCAGAAAACGCTGAAACAATTATCGCTAATTCGACTGAGCTTAAATAGCGGTTTGAATCGTATCGGCAATATTTTACAGTTGCTTGTTAAGAAAAATGATAGTCATACTGCGGTGCAATTAGCGAATGCCGCGACCGCTTTAGCGGCGTCGGCCTCTTCGTTTGCAGAGGTGCTGAATTTTAATGGCGCCACTAAAGCCATTGGCAATAATTAGAGCAATTTTTTATGGATCGTGTAGCTTAATATTTATAATAATTATGTAGTCAATCGATGTGTGATCAACGAATCTCTATACTCAGTAATAGTAGGCCGTATCTTTCTGAATAAACAACGATGTGTTTGTCTGATAATAGATGGCGCCATCATATTTTTGCGGCAGATGCCAAAATAAGGACAGATGGTGTCGCTATTTATTATTTGACATTGGCGTACACTTTTAAAGTAGGTTAAGAATATTTAAAATTAATAATACTCACATAAAATAAGCCATATTTATAAATGTGTTGAGTGTCCTCAAAATGTATTATCCTCTTTCTAATTGTAAGCGACAAAGTTACCATTCCGTTACGTGATATTTTCCTTTGTATTTATTATTATTTAAATAAAATTATTTTACAACAATTGAACTGAAGTGGGATCAAACGGCCCACTAAACGGCGACCCTTCAACATTCCACGCCTTCTCCAAGGTGCTCGCAAGATTCATCTCGGCCGAAGTCGGCAAACCCATTCGTTTCCGTTCCTGGTTCCACTGCAACTCCTCGATTTTCGCCTGCGCTTCTTGCGGCAGTTCCTCAAACGGCCGCGTACAATCGATCGTAGACAAATCCAGTTTATCCTCAGTGTCGATCAAGCAATCCCACCACACTTCCGACGCCTTCTCCAGGTGGATCTCCAATTTGCGATGGTCTAGCGACCAAATAGCGTCGTGGTGCTTACATTTCTTGCATAGCGTACCTTCCAGCAACACCAAATCCACTCGTTTGAGTTTCACGCAGATGCGATTGGCTTGAATAGAGACGTCCAAGTCTTTGCTAGTGGTATTCTCAGGGACTTTCACGATGATATCGATTTCGGAGATTGTTTGCGACCAACTGTAGTTCTCTAAACTGGCGCCGTTGTAGCTGTCGGCGCTGCTAAACGATTCTTCGTGTTGTTTTTTACAAATCGAAAGCTGCGCTAAATCGCTCAGCTCGTCTGATTCGTCGATGATAGTCTCGATTTCTTCTTCGTATGCGGTCGGAATGTCTTCGGCCGGTATCAGTTTAGGTTCGTCGTTTTGGTGGATTTTTTGCCATTTGAAAAAGGCGTGTTGCAATAGTTTCTCGGCGAGTTGTTTCGGTAAGCCAATCGCTGCCGTTTCGTCATTCTCGCTTGCGACGTGGTAAAAGTCCGTTCTGTTGTGAAAATATTTAGTTTGAGGTTAGATTTTGGCGGGATTATACTTGCCTTCGGTGAAGAAAGCCGAATAGTTTGTCGAAGAATACTGGTAGCGTTTTGCTGTCTCTCAGTATTTGGAATAGCATATCATCGTGAACGTCGCACATTGTTTTGTTGATTTTTTAAATTTTGACAAATGGAAAACAAACAACTAACGACAAGACTTTTGAACTACTGTCATTTTTGTCTTATTTTCTGTAGGCAACCAAGAATACACAAGCCGAATTTAGAATATCTGAATTTTAGCAATAACAATATTATTAATTACGTAATTAATAATGTAATTAATTTATATTAGTAATTTTTCCAATTATTCATTTTTAATTTCTATTATTAAATTAGAGAAATATGTTTGAAGTATTGCTACCGACTGACAGATGGCGCTAGACTCAAATTAAAGATTCAAATTCAAAAATGCTAACCTTAAAACAATTTAAATACATTTTTATCAGTATGGAAAAAAAATAATTACGAAAATGCAATTTTAACAACGTAATAGTAGCGCATATTGTTGACAAAAAAACACACGATTAATCTACGTTTTGTATGTACTGGTATTTTGTTTTTGCGATAAAAAGTTTATTGTTAAAAATATTTACAAAGCGGCGCGTCACATTGTTACGCGTTGTTCTATTCCAACATAATGACACCGCAAATCATGTTTGGCTGTTTTAATTATTGTTATTGTTAACTGAAAATTGTTTGTTTGCCATCATCATATATAATAAAAAAGACAAACAGAAAATATATTGCGCAAAATGATGCAACAAACAAATCTTTATTGTGTGACACAGAAAACATTGGGGGCGAAATGAATCGATATAACGCCTAAATATCGATTAGCCGCCCACACCGAAAAAGGGGTGGTCCTCAACCACCCCCTCAATGTTTTCAAAATACTGCGTTGTAGCTTTTTGATGACGTCGCAAGCACGTCACGCTTGGCGGGATCCTGCAGGCCCGTATGAATGACCTGTGAAGGGCGTTGCTCCACGCTCTGCCACCCCCTTGCCCTCCACGCCGCACACTTTACGTTTAGTTGTGCAATTTCGATTGGGGTCGATTTGACGTCGATCATTTTCGGGTTTCCTTGAGGGTTGAATTATGGTCGACGGCATATTTTTTTTCGACACTTAATTGGGGTGGCAAAAAGTTTGGCATATTTGGCCATAATAATAATAATAGTAAAATAGATCGCCTTGTGGCTTTTTACGCGCATTCCACTTCCACTACTTCGGCTTCGCTCTGTCCTCTTCGGCGGCGGTGTTGCCATACATTCGACTAAGGATAATTCACTGTAATTTGGAATTCTTGCAAGACGATGATTATTAAATTGATGACAGGCGTATGCTTCAAATTTAAATTTAAGTTGGCAACACTACATTTATTGTCACAAATAAATAAATATTTTGTTGAATTCAAATTTGCCAAGCTCCGAATAATATTGTTATTAATTTTAAAACCAAAACTATATTTTTAACTTATTATTTATGAAAGAAATTTAGTTTGGACCTCTTAACTAATAGTTACAAATTCAAAATGGCTTCTTTTGCAACAATCACAAAATGTCAACATTTTAAGTTAAAAGCCAAAACAAACATGTTTGAAATATTTAAAAGAATCTAAAACGTGGAAATTCCCAATATATCACAATTCTAGATACTATTGACTTGAACAGCAACTTGGCAAATTCCAAAAACTATTTTTCACAACATTCCAGGTAATAAATAATAAGTATCGGTAGCATTCTATAATTAAAGGATCAATGCAAACCAAACGACCTCTGTTACTAAAAATACGACCAGAAAGGTTTGTTCTTCCAAGAATAATTAATATCGTCTAGGAATTTATTTTTTTGACTTGCAAAAATAACATAACCTAATAAAATGTCGCAAGGATTGCGAAATTGCAATAATAAGGAACAAACGAAACGAAAGTTGGAACGAGCGCAGGCAGCAGACAGAGGCATAGTATTCTAGTAGTAAAACATTCGTTTCTGTTGGGGAACATTCAAATACCATAACATAACATTGGAGAGTAGGCAACATTGCTTGTTATTGAATACTACGAACGCGAGTGCATGCGCACATGTTGTTTACAACTGTACGCTACACACAGCTAAGCACCAGCTACGACGTACGTAACGGAATGGCGTAGTGCGATTTGATATGTCGAGGACGAAGACGACCGATGGCGAGTCGGCTCGAAAGCCAGACAGGGGGCAGGAGACAGACGTCTAGAACACATGACCAAGATGGATGAAACGTCGACGACGGCACTGCAAACTCTCCGACTAGTGTATATGTGTTTATGAGTCTGTACTGTAGATTATAATAGCACGTCGAGTCTAGCGGGAGTGCTTAATCGAAGTCGCGCTACTTAAACTAACGGACATTGTTTCACTCTGTGCGGAAATTGTGCGGTTTGAATTTTTGCATTATTTAATTCTTGTTATTGTACGACGACTACGAAAAAAAGGATAAACGGGCACCTTTCGCTGACCTGGAATGTAGCGTGTGTGTGTGAGTGTGTGTGTGTTGTTTTGGTTCTTGTTGTTATTGCTAGAATTGCGCATGAAAAATTCCAATTTCAACGCCGCCCTTGCTATTTAGAACAAACAACAACAACAACATTACGTCAACAATAACAACAACGAAGCAATTAATTGATGTTGTTTCGTTTGTGAGGGAAATCATGTCGTCGGCGGTGAAGGTGGTGCCAAAGGTGGTGCTGCACCAGCACCCAACAGCGGCGGCAGCGATGGAGACGGCCCCGATTTCGCAGCAAAAGGGCGAAATCATTCGATGCGGTTTGCACAAGAAGCTGAAGACGCTGCGGAAGAAGTGGTTTGTGTTGCGTGGCGAAACGCCAGACGCTTCAGCTTGCTTGGAGTACTACGATTCCGAGAAGAAGCTAAATGCGGGGAAGGCGCCGAACCGCAGCATTCCGCTCAAGACCTGCTTTAACATCAATCGCAGCAATGACACCAAGTACAAGCATGTGATTGCGCTGTATACGAAAGATGATTGCTTTTGCATGGTGTTGGAGTCTGAAGAGGAGCTGCAGGTGTGGCTGAAGGATCTGTTGTCGTTGCAACATGGCGAGGAGACGGCGGCTGGGGAAACGCCTCGGCCCACGTTTGGTGAGTTGAATGTGCGACGCCGCGTCGCTAGACTTGGGTTTCTTGGACCGCCCCCTCGCCCCCGTGAGCTGCTGCGGCGAGGGGGCAACCAAGGCGTCCTTGGCGCCCGCTAGAAATACACGGACGCACGGCGCCGCGTCATCGGCCTCGTGCATGCCGTGTGTTTGTTGTGTGGCCCCCCCCGGCCCTCTTCTCAAATATAGCGCGCGCCCCTTGGCGCTTGTGTCTGGCTGTCTAGCAGTCGAATTAAATAGCGTCCAAACGACCTATACGGGGTGTTTTACAAATTACAATCACATATTTTTAGAAATTTTTGACAATTTAAGGTTATGTGTCAAAAAATGACGCTTAAGTTGACAGATAAATTTTGCAAATATTGACAAGTCAAATTATGATTTCGAGTTCCCGCCAAAAATTGTTAATTTTTCGTAAAATTACTAGAAAAAAATGCTTTACTAATTTTGAAACAAAATATTTGATGCAAAAAATGTTTTTTCGAAAGAAATTATTAGAAAAAAAATTAATAAAACTTTCCCAATGACAAAATTCCGAGAAAAAAAATTGTTACAAGTACAAAATACTTATCACATTTACTAAATATAACGGAAATTTCTAAATTTCCAATTTTAGACCAAATTTTGCCTGGTCCTAAATTTGAAATTCTACCTAACTTAGCGAAATGACACCTAGTAACCCTAATATCGACTCTAAAATTAATATTTAATGCAATTTTAACGACACATTATTTCGTAGAGATTTATTCCGCCAAAGATTAACAGTTAAAGTCTCGATAATTACACTTAAACAATACATTTAGGCTTAAAATGGTATAATAAATAAATTTTCGACATAACAGGAAATATTAATCTTTCCAATAATAGCTCGTAAAATGGATTTATTAATTTTTTTTTTCGTGAATTCTAATAATATATATTGTAAAGGTGTTAATGATCTCGCATTAACAGTATTTTTTGCCACTAAAAAGTACTATTATTGAATGAAATTTTTGCAACTAAAAATGTATGTCGTAATCGATCGAGTTAGCACCAATATTATTAATATAGCTTGATGCAAAACAAACGATTGTTTTAATATTTATGAGGCAATTTTAGAATGCAAAATTTATTCTTATTTAGAAGTCAAATTAGAACAATAAACTGTTGAACTTGACATTATATAGGGAATCTTTCTAGTTGCTGGGGAAATTGAGCGACACTCGAGTTTAAATCAATTTCAAATTTTTATTTTCGTTTTTTAAAATTAATTTTTAACATAAAAAAATCGTTGTTTTCCAATGAATGCTCAATAAACAATTATTTTTGCCAGTTAAAACTATTTTTAAAATTTTCTATTAATATTTATTATTATTTACAACCTTTTTAAATTAATTAAAAAAAATTATTTAGTGAAAAATAATGAGTACTTATTTAAATTTTTTAAAATGAGTTGTTTTCTCGGAAATTGAATCTAGACGCATTAAATGGATCTAGAATAATAATATAATTGAATTTGAACAACAAATAAATGAGTTGCAGCTGTTTTACTCAGTATCACAAAATAACAAACATGTTTTTCAAATTACTAATTAGCCGATAAAAATTGACTACCCAGAAAAATATTCTTACAATGCTGCCTGCACTCGACGTCGACAACGAGGAATAACTTCGATTTGATGATGATTAGAATAAATATTTCAATTTTTCCGTGTTAATGGAAAAATTCTAAGCACTATGTGACTGCATGGTCTCTTTGTTTTGCATTTGTTTGTAAACATTCTTACAACAACAAAGAAGTTATTAAAATATTTCACTTTCTAATCACAGATTTATTTATAGTAGCATAGTGTATGTCGATAAACATTTTTTTCCCTTCCACCATTAGAGAAAAATAACACAACAACAAAAACAATTCGTTTTAAAATTAGAATTCAAAATAAATTATTATTATTATTATTTATAGGCACCTTCGAAATTATAATATTGTTACAAAATGTATATTTAGTATCGGAATCGACAAACAAAAACGCACAAAAAAAATTCTGAATTTATTACAGAAATTTTATTATCGTTTATATTTGTTTATAATGTGCGATTATGGACTTTGATCGCGTCTCTCGCTCACTCTCTAAATATTTTATAGGCACTCACACGAAAACAAAATATATACTGCAAGGTAATCGCAAACTGGATCAAATTGTTTACCATTCTGAATTTTTTTGTAGAACTTTTAAAAAGAATTTCTAAAAAAATGTTGAAAGACGAATTTTTTGAAGAATTATTTGGAATTTTGATGATTTTTGAAAGAATTTCCAATTTTTTGAAGAGTTTTAAAGAATGTTTTCCAAGAATTCCTAAAAGAATTGAAGTTTTTAAAGAAATTCGAATTTTTTAAAGAATTTTTCGATTGAACGTTTTCATTTTTAAAATTCTTTCTTAAGAGTTTCTCATCAATTTTTGTTCGAAAAACTTCGATTTTCGAATTTCTGCAATTTTTTGCAACCTAACCTAAGCTAACCTAGACGAACCTCTCCGGTATTTAAATACCGTTCGAAAATCTGGTTCGATACATAGCTGTTATTATGTATGAATTGGCATTCCGAACGGTCTACTTTCTCTTATTTTGTTAGAAGAAAATAAATAACACGACCAAACAATTTAATGATGAAGATAATACTAAAAAGAAGTATGAATGAACACTCCACAAGTTGATGGACCTTTACAATATTACTAAATATTTTAAAGTTTCGGCGGCCTGCGGTTTGAATTTGAAGGCCCCTCGATGGTCAATCTTCTTCTCATCACATACTTAACGAAAAAAAAAAATAGAAAAAAAATTGTTATGTACTTGCTACTATAACTACTTACAGTTGTTTACTTACTAGAGATTGTGATGATTCATATCCTGTCAACTATGTGTTCCACAGCCTTTCTAGTCATTCATGGTGACCGATGATGCATTTGTTGTTTTGCTATTATTTTCGAAACGAGCCTCAAATATTTATTTTATTTAAAAATAATTATTTTATTGTTGAATTTTTGTTTTCCCGTCAAATAAATAATATGTACTACTATATCGCTGAGTAAATAAATAGTATGCAATGCACTTCCGCCTGTGCGATTTTTATTTGCTCGTTCTCAGAATTCATGAATGAAGAGCTTGGCTAATATTTAATTCAATAATATTGCGCGATTATTTAACGCGGTTTTTTTTTTCATATCGATCCCCAACGCGTCAATATTGACACACTTTCCGACAGGATTTTATTCACCGCCACTCGCCGCTATTTTATTTATTTTATTTCGACAACTAATACTAATAATAATTAATTATCGAAACAATTTATTATTTCATTCTAAGTGGCATTTTCGCAGAAACTTATCATGCACTGCACTTATTACATTGTATGGCCTTTTCAATTTTGATTGATTTGCTTTTAACTAGGGGGTAATCGCTGATAAACGCTATTTACAAGGCAATTTGTTACTAAATAATTATCGAATTTCAGGCAAAATTTTAAAATTTATTATATTTTTGCCACTCATTTATCAAATGTTTACTTAAATTAATTGAGTTAAGTACACTTAAATATTTACCAATATTTACTTAATTGATTTTACTTTAATTTATTTCGCTAAATGTTTACTTAATATTTTTAGAAATTTTTTGCCGAAACGATTTCATACTTTTTGCTCGATTTTTAATAATTTAATTCTTGATTTACCGAATATTTATTTAATTTACCATATGCTGAAATATTTACCGAATTTTTTAAATGAATTTTTAAATTTTTACCGAATATTGAGAATTTTTTTCAATCTTCAAAAATAGTTTGGACTTGATTTCTTTTTGATTTACCGAATATTTACCACATTTACCGAATATTTAGTAAATTTACCATACGTTTAAATATTTACCGAATTTTTTAAACCATTTTTCAATTTTTTACCGAATTGTTTGAATATTGAGAATTTTTTTCAAGTTTCAAAAAAAGGTTGCGCTTGTGTTTCTTTTCGATTTACCGAATATTTACCACATTTACCGAATATTTACTAAATTTACCATTAAATTAAATATTTACCGAATTTTTTGAAATTTATTTTACCGAATATTTGACTTCTTTGACAAAGTTTTTTAATACTTTTTGTTCGGTTCACTATTTATTTACCAGCTTGGCTCAAATTAAAAATTATTTATCATATTGACAATATTTATTAGAATTAATTATCAAAAATTTTGCAAACTAAATAAATAATAGTTCTTTGTTATAATAAGTAAATAATTAATGAAATCTATTTTGCAAATTCGAAATTCAGATCAAAGGTAACAGAAAAAAGTGCAAAGATTGTTAATTAATAATCATACAAAGTCGAGTCATATCGCACTATAATTGGTATTTTAAACGAGCATTATTTCATTTGTTGTGCCGAAGAAAATATAATTGAATTCCGCACATTGCAAATGTGTGGAGTCATCGGAAATTACTCAACGATAAATATTTTTCCACAATTTTATTTTCGGTTTTTCCTCGTATTATCGGCGCTTGTTTACGTATTTTCAATTTCAAAGCACACATTTCGAATTCGTGCGAAATCATTTTATTTTTGTCATTAGAAAAAAATATATCTTGATATGTATGTGGAAATCGATACCCGGATGTTAGACTTTCATTATTTTATTTTATTTTATTGAATATATTTTAATTTAATTGATACGATTTATTTATGCAAATATCAAATTTAAAAAAAAAAATGATTTTGCGCCGTTTTATATTTTATTTATAAATAAATATTTGGCGAACGAATACGAATATAATAGGACACCAAAACATACATCGATAAAAGTTATACGAAAAAAAAAATTGTGAAAGTTCATTCGGTGGGTTTTTTTCTTCCTAGATTTCGCGATGTGTAGATTTTTTATGCGCACTTCTTAAAATAGCACGGAACAAAACATTTAGCTGTAAAAATATTTAGACTGTTGTAAATAAATTACGTCATTCGATAAATGCGAGTAGAATTAAAAATATAGTCATTATTCGCAATAATTTTTGTTCAACGAACGAAACTGAAAAAGGGTTTCCCCTTTGAAATATATTTCTTGTTATGTCATGATGTGCATAATCAGGTGCAAATTATTCACTGTTGACGTCACGATAGGTATTTCAATTAATTTATTTTAATAAACAGAAAGTTTCGCATTTTTTGATTATTCGTCAGTTGATTGGATTAAGGCCGGTGCACACTATGCGGCCGTTTTGACGCGGCGAATTATTGCTATGGTGGTGCGGCGCGAATAAGTCGCGCATTTTTGAAACGTTAAAAATTGTGCGAATGCTCGCGAATAATTATTGTTTTCGCGTTTTTGCGCCAAACAATTAATTGCGATTTTTATCAGTAACTAATTCAAAATAAAATTAATAGTTTAGTTTAATGAGATAATAAAAATTATCAGCTAGACTACAATGTTGCACATTTTTCCTACACTAATACTTTGATAAGATTTCTTAATATTTATATATAAATTCATACATAAAGTTTTGCAACTGCAACTTTTTGATTGATTGACCCAAATTTCATTTTTAACGTTATGTGCAAAATTGACGTCACAATTAACCCAATTATAAAAAAAAAGAATTTCGCATAATAATAAAAATAAATTTTTGTAGCGAAGAATTGACTATTTTTAATTTCAAATGCCGGCGGACAGAACTGGTTTATTTCGTTTGGAATTAATTGTTTTATTTGCTAGAGAATTTTGCGTGTCCTATTAATGAGCGACAAAAAAAGTGACGCTAATATTTAAATACATAATAAATTGATTAAAAAGCAAACACGTCATAAATCACAATTCGATTGTTATTATTTGTGACGTTTTTTTTTTTTTTTTACTTTTTTCCGAGTTTAATTGAAACGAGAATTTTATGTGTTTTGCGCGAATAGGTAATTAAATTTTCCAGCATAATAGTATCTTATTGGTTGAGCTTTTGACGTCACTGATTGCGTATTTCACTTGTTTTTCAGTCTTGCGGTGACGTCTTTTTATATGTACTAAAATGACAATTTCCTTTTGTTTTATTTTATTTTATTATATCATTTTAAATGTCTCGAATTTTTTTTTTTTTTTTTCTATTACTATTTATATTATATTAGTCGTCTACCTTGATATTTGCATGCTAATTAATTAAAAACTTAAATACCAACATTACAACACATTATTCAAATATTTCGTTCTTTTTGTTACATTGATTGGAAACAATACAAAGGGGTGCAGTGACAAATTTTCGGGTTCGGTTGAGAATTTGCCATTTAGGATTTTTTTTTAATTAGTTAAGAATTAATTCATACATTTTTGGAATTTTTTTAACAAAAATTAAATTAAATTATTAAATTAAATTTTTTAGAAATTTAAAAAAATATCTTTTTGTATTAAAAAATATTAAATAGTGCAGTAATGAATTTATTTATGACTTGAGCTCGGTTTTTAGCAAATCACATTATTATTATTATTTTAATAAGTTCGAGGAAAATATTTTTGTTTTCGCAAAGGCAAATAAATCGACAACACAGTGATGATGATGATCATACTTGTTTTGCGTGGAACGTTCGCTCTGATGATGAATAATAATAATAATTCCAAATAATACAAGTTAATTATAAATAGCATAGAGCGGCGTGTATACCGAGTGTCCCAAATCCTTCAAACTAATCCGATTTTATTATTATTACTATTTTTTGCAGAACACGTGTGGCAAGTTCGAGTGCTAAGTCGAGGACTAGGCGCGAATGGAATCATTGGAAACTATCGACTTTGTCTGACCGATAAAACATTGAGTCTAATCAGGAAGGAATCGAAGGAGTCGATACTGGATCTGAATTTGCCCAGCATCCGAAGTTGCGGCAGTTTGAAGAATTTCTTCTTTCTTGAGGTGAGTTAGAAATATTTAATTTGGACAAAAAAAAATGTTTTTTAATTTTTAAAAATAAATTTTGACTGCAAAAATTAATTTTCCCACAAATAAAAAATAAATAGCGCTCAATTAAATTATTTCTATACTTTATATTAATATTTATAGCAATCTAAATTATTTCTAAAAATTTTGACTGACTATTTAATTTTTAAAAATTAATTTTTTGCTTGACTAATTAATTTTCTAATTAATGCCCAAATAAAAAATAATTAACGCCTAATTTAATTATTTCTGCACTTTTATATTAATATTTAATACAATTTAAATTAATTAAAAAATGTTTGACTGGCTAAAAATAATTATTTCAATTTTTTTTTATTATTTTAATATGCACACTTTTTTTTTAATTTTCCATGCACGTGTCGACACGAATAATGAGTGTTTTCATGATTTGCATAAGTTTCGATTCCCTTATCGCGTCGTGTTTTATGAATGGTGTATAATTTTTTCATGTGCAAAACCGCAAACTCGTCGAAAACTATCTACATCGACATTTATATGAGAATAAAAGATAACACACACAGATTAAATTCGAAATGAATGAACAAATGTGTGTAAAAGAGGAGCCAAACCGAATTTTTCCGAGAGAGCACTGACCTTTGCATAAACACCTCTAATTAATTTTGATTATTTATAATAAATAATATTGCGCGCCTAATTTAAAATTTAAATTTTCCTAGTCTCAAGGTAACCGAAATAATTAATTTTTCTGCTCAGATTGGCCGATCGAGCACTTTGGGCGCCGGCGAACTCTGGATGGAATCCGAAGACACCAACATTGCTCAGAACATCCATTCAACTGTTTTCCAGTAAGTATTTGTCGATTAGGCAAACGTAATCGCCCATGCGACGCTATCGTGTTATAAATAATTTTCACTCGAATTTCGCCGACTTCGGAGAGACACGCAGGAATTTGCACAAGACGATAAAAAAATATAATTACTTGTACTTTTAATAATAAGTCGAGTTGGCTCTATTGATTGGCTAATAAATAAACAAATACTAGTACAATTTTCCGAAACACGAATTTTTATCTGTACAAGTATTTACTATCTGGCGCCCGATGATAAACAAAAATTCAACTAGTTTGTTGTTTTTTATTATTAAAAGTCACTCTTTTTTTCACTCTCTGTGTTTAATGAAATGACTGAAATTTTCCATGGATGGAAATTTTTTTCCCGAGTTCAATGAAATGATGTTTGTGTTTATGCTCTGCTGAAATGACATGCAACCAAAGCGGTGGATTTGATTAATGGTTGTTACAAAATTTTCGAAATGTAATAAATCACTTTTATTTTGGAAATGAATTAAAGCGAAGAAATTTTCTAAATTTAATTGATATTATTACAATCAATAAAATTTCCGAAAAAATTAGAATTTAGTTCAATTTCGAAAACTTTAGGAGTTTAATAAATTTCTAAAATTAAAATAAAATGCTATAAAATTTTATAGCGCTTTCAAAATTTTTATAACAATCAGAAAGTATTTAAAGTTTGTTTAAAATATTACTAGAACTAGTTTTATTACAAATTTAAATTTTTTTTTGTTGAAAAATGGCATATTAGTTAAATTTGGATTTTTCAAAAATACCTTTATAAAATTATATCTTTTAAAAATCACTAAATTTTCAATTTTTCAAGCTATAAATATTAAATCTTTTTTCAGTGCCATGTCAACAAACACGCCAAAGGACGATTTGACCCCAAAAGGTCGCAATCGATCGTCATCTGCCACTGAATCATCGAAATTGAATTCAACGTACCGAAAACATGTGAATTCAGGGGTGCCAAAAACCAACTTTTTCTCACAAGGTAAGAAAACCGTTTTGCTCTAATCATCCAATCAATCGAGTAAATTATGTCAGTAAATTGTGTTTCGTTTTCTAAATTGCCAAAATAATTTTTTCAATATTATTAACAATTTTATTTCATTTTTTTTTTGGTTGGTGTTACTAATAAATTAATTAACTTAACACGCAATGCTATTGTTTGTAACTAACACTAGGTATTTAATTTTTTGTAAAAAAAAACACATATTATTAGTATCCTGTAAAATAATTCCACAGATAATTCCCAACCCCCAGAGACCCCTGTAGTTAGTAGCAGTACTTCACAGCACCCTGTTGTAATCGGTATGAACCAATTATTGTAGTTTTAATTTTTGTTGCTTGGTTTTTAAATTTTTTGTATTTTAATTTTTTTTTTGATTGATGGAAAAATATTGGAATGCGTGTACTGTACATATCGTCACAAACTAAACCGCTATCTACTGACATTTATCTTTCAAAATAATAATAATAACAATAATAATAATAATATTGCAAAAACCAAAATGGTTCAAAATTCAAAAAAATAAATAAAAATATTTTCAATCAATTTGTATAATTTTTTTCATTTAATTTAATGAAATGTATTTGCATGGGGGTTGTTTAATTATTACAGTGAGTGGTGTAGCAAGTATTTGTCACCATCTAATACAGCGAGGCAGTGCCAAAGCTGCGGAACGCAGGCATTCGATATCAGGTCTGTAGTGTTTCTTTACCGAACATTATAATATATCGAGCTATTTAGCATATTTTGACAGCTGTCATCAGTTTGTTTTTGACATTTTTTTGTGACATCTGTCATTATTTTGACAGTTGTCATCTTTATTGTGACATCTGTCATTTTTATTGTGACAGCTGTCGTTATTAGTATTATGACAGCTGTCATATTTATTCAAAAAAATGCATGTTTTCGAAATAATCTTAGATGAATTTTGAACCACCAGGGTTAGCCTTCTCTCTCTCTCTCTCTCTCTCGCTCTTTCGTTATTTTCTTCTAATTGCGACTACCGATATAGCTTCAATTTTG
The DNA here is from genome assembly GCA_963556235.1 of Cryptophagus acutangulus. Classification (NCBI taxonomy): domain Eukaryota; kingdom Metazoa; phylum Arthropoda; class Insecta; order Coleoptera; family Cryptophagidae; genus Cryptophagus; species Cryptophagus acutangulus. The sequence continues at coordinate 367,467 of OY744571.1, forward strand.
ACACATATTTTGATTTTTTGTTATACTACTTACGCACGCCGAATTCGTTGATTTGTTGTGTTACAATTTTGTTTGAATTTGGTTTCTTTGATTAGCGGGGGGCGGCGTCGGCGGTGGTGGCAGTGGCGGTGCCGGCGGCGTCCAAACCTGGTCGGGAACAATTTGCCACCAGCGTACTCAATCACTGCCTTTAGCGCATCCTGCACCCAATTCTGACCACACCCTACAACCCTTGCGAGTTGTTGCAAAGCGCCCCAATCAATCCTCTAAATGTATGTATCACCAAAATTATTCGTACGCTCTCGCTCGTTCGCTCGCACAAACACACGCTAAAAATATTAATATTAATCTTATTACATTTAGCTCTTCACAATATAATCATATCATTTAAATGGATTTTTATTAACCTAACCCTTTCTAGCGACTGTCATTTTCTTTTTGTTTGTATGGTTATTAATCGAGGTTGCTATGGTAACTAAAGTCGTCGGCCATTTTTCTTATTAATCTAGATTGCTATGGTAACTACGCCATTTTTAGCTTGTACCTCAATTATCTAACCTCAACTTGTCAAATTAATCCGAATTTAATGTTGCAGGTTTGATCAATGCGGTCGTATCGAATCGCGAGCGTTGCGACAGCATGCCATCGCGCGCTCGCTCCACTAGCGAAGGTAACCACCCGATCACCATGTACCCGCGTTCGAACTTGGGTTCGACATTGATCAACAACCATCGCTACCAAATCGGCCAGACGACCAGTCGCGATATCTCGCACAGTCCGCCATCAGGCAGTCCAGTCAGTCCGCCATCTGTCGGCTGTTCGACCGACTCGACTGGGTCGTCGTACAGCTTGACCGACGAGGTTGACATGGACCCGAACATCCGATTTGGCACTGCTTTGACGCCGGACGAGGCGATCGTAGAGGAGGACTGCCCCGACAGTCCGTGCTACGACTGCTACGTGCCGATGAACCAGCCGAGTTCGGACGATGGCTATGTGGACATGTCGCCGGGCGGGCGCAACCATCACAGCGCCATCTCGCCGACTGCCAGCTTGAACAGTGTGTTATCCGGCACGCCTTCGACGGATATCCGCTTCCATGACTATCAGCTCGACAAGGTGGTTGCCTATTTCCCGCAACAAGGCGAGTTGGAGAACCGGCCGACTCGCGCGTACTCGTTCGGCTCGCGACCAGAGTCCTATCGCACGAAGAACGAGCATATCGAGCATCCGGGTAATGTGAAGATGGCACGCGTGCGCGCCTTTAGCATGGGTTCGAACCATCGCAAAGTGCACAATCGCATTTTGAGCACCAGTCACTATCACAACCATAGTGGCAACAATGCGAAATCGTCGAGTGCACCGATTTTGTCGGCGCGCTTGCACAGTTCGTCGCATGGCTCCATTGGGCAGATGGACGACTTGATGGAGCTGGACTTTTCGCATAATAACTTGGCCGCAACGACAACTACGACCACCACGAATAATGGGTATGTGGAGATGAAGCCGGGAGTGGCGCCAGCGGCGACAGTGACACCGATGGATGTGTCGCCGTATGTCGATATGCGTTCGGGCTCGTCGCCGGCCAGAAATTGCGAGACGTTCGTCGATTTGGACCAGTATCGCATCACGCCGAGTCGCAGCGATTACATTGAGATGGAGCTGGGGAAGAAGAATGCTGTCAAAGCCGGATGGTTGTGGAACCAGTCGAGCGACTATTTGGATATGAACAAGCGCTCGTTTCCTGTTGGCGGTAAGTTTAACTCACTGTTTATAATACATGCAACCAACAATACAATTCTTGTATTGTTGGTTGCCGTTTTAAAATATTTTATCTAAATAATTACGATCTCAAACGAAATTTAACGGCTTTATAAACAAACAACTATTATTTGTAGGAACCCCAGAAGGCTACATCGAAATGAACCTGCAAAAGAAGCCAGCACCCGTCGAAAACAGCGACTACACGAACATGTCGGCCAAAATCGCGGCGAAAGAGGAGCCGAAGCCGAACAAAATGCGCTCGCAGCCGATCGCCATCCAGAATCCGCTCTTCTCCACGATGCTCACCCGCAAAAACTCAACGCCCCCACGCTTAATGAACCTACCATTGATGTCGTCATCCACATCGCCCACTTCGAATACCCTCACCTCGCCATATTCGAGTTTGCCGCGCACCCGCAAAAATAGCCGCCGCGATTCCAAAGATAGTTGTTCCAGTTCCAGTGTTACCACCACGCCATCTAGTTCGTCGACCATTTTTCCTATTAACATTAACAGTCCGAGTTCGCCGGCGGCGGCCAACTTCAAGATACCGATCACGATTCTCAAAACGCCGTACACCGTGTCAAACAAGCCGAATCCGTTTCAGAAGTCGCCGTCGTCGACTAACGACGACGACTACCTTCTGATGGACTTTGAGGCGAAGAAGAAGGTGGCGGCGGCCGCCGAGTATGTGAACTTCAAGCCGAAAGACGATTATGCGCTGATGAAGCCGGGCGATGTGATCAGTTCGAATTTGGATTCGTTGCGGCTCAATATGGAGCAATCGTGCTTTCAGCCGATTCAGGAATGCGCGACCAGTCGGCCGAGTTCGACGAGTAGCGATGTGTGTTCGTCGAGTTCGACGCTGGTCGGCTCGCGACCGGAGTCGGTCAACAGTGATGATGTGTTGACGCGTAAAAACAATTTCCTTGCGTGGAATAACACGACGTCGCCCGCGAAGATCTGTCACAATAATAATAATGGCGCGAAAAGCACGACGTTGCATTACGCGAGTTTGGATTTGGAGGAGAATCGCGGCACGCAGAGTGCGGCGTGCGATCCGTCGATGCTCTACGCGGAAATTGACTTTGTTAAGAACGAAGTTTAAGTTATTATTTTTATTTTGTTATTATACTATCAATATTTGATTATTATTATTAATTAATAGACTGAAAAAAAAATATGAAAACAATGTAGAGAGAATGGATTGAATGATTATGTTAACTAAATTTAAATTATTATCGTAACATTACATTTTAACATATCTTAAATAATTATTGTCGTTGAATGTTTAGGCGTAAATTTTGTAGCCAAGCTATGATACTAGTAAATTCTTTTTCATTTTAGATAATATTGCAAATTATAGGAAAATTTTCTATTGGGAAACATATCATTTTGTTTTAAAACTGTCTAGCGCAGCGTTAAGTTTTTTTCGGTTTTTTATTCCTTCAAATTAACTAGATCAGTATTTTTAAAAATATTTAAACAGTGGCTTTTGAGCATTTAATGACATGTTGCTTCGGAATCGCCCTGTATAGCAAGATAAAGTAAATGTATGGTGAACGAATACTTCTAGAATATTTTTTTTTGTACGAAAAAAATTCAAAATATATATTTTTTTTTATTTGATACACCATGGAAAGAATGGGCTGAAATGATATCGGAATGAAAAATTTGCAAACAAATAATTTTTTGTATAAAAAACATTATTTTCTGTATGAAAAAAAATATTTTCTGTACGTTAGAAGTGTTTGTGTGAAACAGTATAGTATATGATGATTGAGGCTCAAATTGTAAAACAGAATTCCTATTTTAGTCATTTTATAATACTACTATAAACTATTTTTTCAAAGGCAACTTTTTACTTTTTAAGTTCACTATATTATTATTATTATTATATTTATAAGTATTAATTTATTTACAAAATTAGTCTGCAAAGACTACTCGATTTAATTGTAGATACTTTTTTATGATACCAAAAAACAATTATTATTATTACGATTACTATTATTGTTCCATACAAATTACTGCCGATCATTTTTTTTTTGTTTCACAAAAAATACTATGCCTTTATTTGTTTACTTCAAAAATTGCAAAAACAGTGCCTTTAAAATAAAAAAAAAGCATTTTCTTTTTAAATAATATGTATTAGCATTTTGAAATCTCTCTTCTCTGTTGTTGTTTATTTTTTGATTAGACTAGCTTACTATTGTAATTCGAGTAAAATACTCTTCGAGATGAAAAAAATGCTAGTAGGTATACGATGTATTTTATTAAATTTCTTTTTTCGAATAGCTTGAAAATTATACTATATCTCATAATAAAAGTGCATGTAACTGTATACTACATTTTAGTAAATGTCGAAAAGAAACTATTTTTAAAAAAACTTGTTTTATTTGTTTAAAAAAAAATTGTTTTTAAAAAATATAAATAATACTACTAGTTTTGTTTTATATTATTATTACTATTATTATTATTATTTATACCTAATGGCTTTGTTATATAAATATGTATATTAAAAAAAATTCAACAAAGGAAAATACGTATAAAATTTTTCATCCTATAATTTGCGAATAAACAAATTATTGTTTATGTGCGTTATAAACAAATTCAATTTATATGAAGTAGAAACAAAATATATATATATATATAATATATTTTAGGTATAATTTTTTTTTGCAAAATTGACAAAATAAATAATTTCATCTAAATTGTTTCGTTTTATTTCCTCATCCTTATCAATTTTAGTTCAAATTCTCGCCACTCGGAAAATTTAAAACATCAATAATTTGACTTGTTATGCAACCAGCAATACAGTTGCCAAATGTTGACTAGCTACAAACTCCAACTATTAAATAGTAGTAGTATAAATTTATTAATCCGTCGTAATCGCAATAATAATATTAAATAAAAATAGCACAGTCTTTTAGTTTCCTATATACAAAATACAAATAACTTAAATAGGTAAAGTGTTGCCACCACTTACAGTTCGCGTTAACATTTTCGAAAAAAACGATAGTCCAGTGGTGCCACCTGGAATATTCGACACAACCGTCCATAGCAACGAGACGATTTGCGCGACGGCGAAAAGTACGGTAAACGGTGTGCTTTGTAAATGTAAAGCGCAATAAAGAGTGGCGAATAATGTGCCCCCATATGTGATGGTCAAAAGCAGTCGCTCACGTGAGAACATGTGCTTCAAGTAGGCGATTGGGCCCCATAAAAAGAAAAAACTGCAAACAATCGCGTTTAATAAATAAACTGTTCCGAATGTTTTAGTAATTTTTACCTGCAGACGAAAAACAAACTGCCTAGTGTAAATAGTAGGGCAAATTTGCGGGCTTTGAATAGTAATACAGGCACATACATTAAGGATATCGTGAAACATAATATGCCCATTCCTATGCAAAGTGCAAAAAGCACCATTCTTTGGATTCTCGACTAGAAAACATTAAAATTAGCTGAATAGCGTTAAAATAATGTTTCGATATTTACCAAACTAGGGCAACAGTCGCGTTTCGTTTCCTGGAACCACGAATTATCGTTTTCGGCCCCATTCTGTTGATCGCCACGTTTCCCAAACCAACCTGTTAATTTATCAGTTGATGGTATCTGGATTTTAAACGACTTCTTCTGGTCGCTTTGCAGTAATAAATATTCGTCTAAATCTTTCTTCAAATCCATTTTAAAGCCATTTATTATCAAGTACACGTACTCTGCGACTGGAGATTAAAATCACTTGACATTTGTGACATTCATGTCAAAAAAGTGAGGTTAAAAACTGTTAAACTTATACTTGTTTTACTGGTTGCATATTTTAGATAGTATTTTATTAATTTCTTTATAATTTACTGCAAACTAATAATATTTATTAGTGAACAATTGAATCAATAATATTATGCATACAATTATTTGTTTTAATGTTTTCTATTTATATTAATTAAGAAAAGTTAAGGTTGGCAACACTGCTAATAATTTTGAATATTAGTAAAATAAAACTAATAATAATAATAATTTTATTGATTTATTTAATTAGAAAGTTACTATCACATTATCAATACATTGTACATAAGTCTAATTAATAAAAATATAACTTAAATTAAATTTATAAAAATATTCAGTAATACACTCAGTCATAAAATAAAGTTTACTTGAAAATTGCGGCTTTCTGCAAGAAATCCTGTCGCCGAATTGCTTTCTCCTCCTCCATACGTTTACGTTCTTCCTGTTCCTCCCGTATTTCACATTCAAATTTACTCTTCTTCGACAATTCAACAATCTAACAAACAGAAAATTCAAATTTAGCGCCTTTTATTTTGACATTTGTGCAACAAGCACATCCGGCATCGTCCATTATGTCACATCCACCAAACGTCCATACTAACCTTCGCCTCGAAAAACTCTTTAGCTCCATTAACGCCGACTTTGTCGACATCAATTTCGGTCAATCGTGCTAATTGTGCAAGTCCAGAGTCTTCATCAAGTTCGCCAGCACGAGCTTTGCGATACACCAACAAAAACTCGCGGAACGCCAAACGTCCATCATCGTCTTCATCAACCTCCTTGATCATGGCTTTCAAACCGAGATGGGTTTGTGGGGCTCCTAGAACTTCCATCATGCGCTTCAACTCGTCCAAGCTGAGGAAGCCATCCTTGTTCGTATTGAATCTACAGAATAAAGGTTAGAAGAGTTATTATTAAAAAACTCCCATGCCGGGATTGCTCGCGGTAATTTTGGGGTATGTTTGAACACACAGAGAGAAATCGTAAATAATTGCTATTTTAAGGAGATAATTTACATAAGTAGATATAAATAAGTTGAAAGCAAGAGCGTTATGTGCACTTTTGCTGTTCAAAACAGATTTTATTTAATTAACTTTGAAAATGCCAAAAAATTGGCAGGCAAATGTCGCCATCTATGTGAAAACAAAAAATATAATTCATAATAGCGTCTATCTATTTATTTTTATCAAACGCACATGTTATGACGACAAACATTAACGTTACTTATCTCTCAAGTGGTTTTTCATTATGTAAAAAGGACGTCATTCGAAAACGGATGTTACATTAATTTTTTTCCCCAGTTTTATGCTTTTATGACTCCCTATGATAAATTCGTAGTAACAAAAAAAATTATCATTCTGTAAACAGAACCTACACGCATCCGCCCTCAACAATCTATTCATTCATAATCTGGAAACAATATGTATGACAAACATATTTATTACATAACGCCCTTTATTTGTATTGAACAAAATTAAATTGGCACTACTGTAAAGGATTTTAAGTTGGCTGTTGTGGATGCAAAACATCCTGTTAGTCAAATGTCATTAGTATCCAGTTTTTAAATTATTCTAATAGTGTTCAATTAACTTAAGTGCAATTCTCGCAACTATGATAAGGTAATATAATCTAAAAATAACGGATTAGCTGTCTAAAAACAATGCGACAAAACAAAAGAAAATCCATTCGACATTTAACCGAACTTCAAAGTTCAAACTTTCCCACTCAACGTGTCCAAAAGCACGTCGGCTGTGCAATAAGCCTACTATGACCAATGCGCAACCAATCCAACAACACTACGTCGCCCCAGCAACGAGCGAACCATCGATCGGAAATCTGACAGTCGCCGTAGCACTACTTTGTTTACGTGTACATTCCCCACGCATTCGAATACAAATCGAGATGAAACAACATTCATTCGGCGTATTCGTACCACCGCAATGGCCATCGCGATTTACCTGCTACTAGTTCTACTAACATACAGTAATTTCGTCCAGGGTTATTTTAACCTCGAAAAGCACGACGATTGTTTCTGTCAGCTGCAAGGGAAAATCGACGAGTGCTCGTGCAACATTGACACCGTCGATCATTTCAACAATGTGAAAATTTACCCACGATTGAAAAGCCTGCTGGTCAAAGACTACTTCCGCTTCTATCGCGTCAACCTCAATCGGGCATGTCCGTTCTGGAACGGCGACGACAGTCGCTGTGCCATGCGATATTGCCATGTCGAATCGTGTGAAGAGGCGACCATCCCCGAAGGGATCAAGGGCCGCCCTAAACTGACGCCGAGCTGTCTCGAAGCGGAACGGAGCACGACAAACACTTCGCGCAATCTCGACTACTTGAACACCACGCTCAGCATCAAAGCCAAGGAAGATTTAATCCTGTGGGAAGCGTACGACAACAATCAGGATAATAATTTCTGTGTGATTGACGAAAACGAAGAAGGCGCGGAATACGTTGATTTATTATTAAATCCCGAGCGCTACACCGGATACAAAGGGCAATCGGCGCAGCGAATTTGGAACACTATCTATTTAGAAAACTGCTTCCGGCCGAAGAAAACCTTCAACTACAACATTTACATACAAACCGCGAAGCTCAACGAGCTTTGTCTGGAAGAGCGCGTGTTTTATCGCGCGATTTCCGGCTTGCACGCCAGTATAAACATCCACCTTAGCGCCCAATACCTCCTAACTAACCAACTGAGCCTCACGAGCCCTAAAGGAGTGTGGGGTCCGAACTTGGACGAGTTCAAACGACGTTTCTCGCCGGAAGATACGAACGGCGAAGGGCCGAACTGGTTGCGCAACTTGTACTTTATTTATTTGCTCGAGATTCGCGCGTTGGCCAAAGCTGCGCCTTTTCTGGAACGCGAGGAATACTACACAGGAAATGAGGCGGAAGATTGGGACACTCAAATGGCGATCAAGGATCTTTTGAATGTCGTTCGGCAGTTTCCGGAACACTTTGACGAATCGAGTATGTTTGCTAATTCGGATTCGTATTTCGCCGATAAGTTGAAGTACGAATTCAAGCAGCATTTCCGAAATGTGACGCGAATCATGGATTGTGTCGGTTGCGATAAATGCAAGTTATGGGGCAAGTTGCAGACGCAAGGGTTGGGCACCGCGTTGAAAATTCTGTTCTCGGGGCAGTTCGACGATGAACGGAATTTCTATCGGAAGGATTTTCAGTTGCATCGGAATGAGATCGTTTCGCTGGTGAATGCGATCGGTCGTTTATCGACCAGCATTTACAAGTTGGACGATTTTCGACAAATGTTGAGATAGTGGGGGGAAGTTTTGACGGAGTGGAATTCACATCATATTTGCTATTAAACTGTGATTGTAATTTAATAATGTTACTTGACTATAGATGGAATTTATTTAGCTAGGTTAATATTTATTGTTACTTAATTTAAGGCGAAATGTTAATGGTTTACTAGTCGTATAGGTGTAATTTAAATTAAATTAAGTGGACATTTTGTAAACGGTGTGAGGAAATTATTTTCGTATAAGAAATTTATATTTTTGAAGAATACATGTACTATTCAAATATACACAAATTTATTACTTAAAGTTGTTTAAAATTACTTAAAAACTGGTAAAACTTTAGTTATAATTCAAATATCCCGCGTGTATCTCAAATTTGAATTTTGCGCGCTGGAATCGAGTCGGCTGTGAAATAAAATGGCGACTTTTAATAATTTGATAGAGGGGGGATGGATTTGCAGTAACCCATGGCAACGCTTTGTTGTTGTCATAGTAATATATGATAAATCGTTTTGATTGGTTGTTTAAATTCGAAGACCTGATTTACAGCAATTTTTACAAAAATTATTTATCAAAAAAGTTTGTTTTGGAGGTAAATTTATTTTATTTTCCAAATCAAAAATATTTGTAGTTAAATAACAGTTTTGTCTCTCGTTTCCTCAACTCAAACTTATGCAGGTGCGCCTGCATTAATTATTTAATGACTGCATGTATTGAATAATAGATAGTGGGCTTGCGGTAAAAATACAAAACCCCAAAATTTAGCAAACCGGAAATCCGCTATATATTTATTTAGCAAAAAACTAACATAATCCGAATAATAAAATATTATACACTGATGTGTAACGAATTATATCCAACAAATTTAAAATGATCTAGAGCCTGAAACAATAATTTATTACTATTTGTTTATATTTTACTGTAATTTTACAAACAGAAAAAAATATTACTAGTGGTAATAAAATATTTGAACTTTCATTTTTAATTGACTTATACATATGTAAATGAAATTTTCTATTTTCATTCAATAATTTCTATCACTTCTTGAATTAATTAGAAAATAATTATATTGACAAAGTGGAAAAAAATTATTCAAAACTGAAATTAGGTACATCGTGTGTGGCGCACGTGCGTACTTAAAAATACGACTTAAATATTTATGTTAGTTTGGAAATACAGATGAAAATTGCATTCCACACCAAACCAAAAGAATAAACACAAAAACTTAGCACTTATCACACTGCATGAGTCACACTGCCTTAAAATAACACAAAATCGTGGCGCTCTTTGATTAAGATAATTATATTTTTACCAAACAATGGCTTTTTAGATACTATTTGTACAAGTGTCATTTTAATTGTGGTTGATTGAACTCAGAAATGCTGTACAAACAAATTAAACAGCGAATAATAAATAAATTTATTACATTTTAGTGTAAAACTTGCGTCGCAATTCAAATTTCCCGCGATAGTCTGAAATTTAAATGGCGCGCGCTCCATTTGCATCAAGTAGTCCGACTGACAAATAAAAAATGGCGACGATTATAATTTGAAAGATGATCGATATTTACTTATTTCACACCAAAAATATTTGAAATTTGATGCATGTGAGTACTTTTTTCAATCATTTATCAATATAAAGGTCAATATATAAAATACAAGGTTGCAAAATCCGAAAAGCAGGTCAAGCCTTGCCGACCTTCTATAATGTCACTCGCGGATTGTTTATATTTTTTTGCTTCTATTATATAAAAATGCACTTATTTGAATTATTTAACAAACTGATTAGCGACTGACTAAAAAATAGAAATCGACATCGAATGGAATTTGAATGGCGGCGACAGTGAAAGGTTTTACGTATTTTATTGAATTTCCTTGTGCCCATCTTGAGGCTGGTAATTTACAACAACACTTTCTTCTTTTTACAATTTCCGCAAGGCTTTTGAAGGAAAATAAATAATCGACGTTTTCGAGATGATCATTATTGCACTTTCTTTATTAAGAACAATTGTGAAATAAAATAATCAATTTCTCAGGATTTAGAAAAATTTAAATCTGACATATTAATTACATACCACATGAGTGCATTTTATTTTATTATCAAGAAATTATTTATACAAACAATAAAACTTGTATTGGATTAATTAAAATTAATTACAGTCTTTATGACCCATATTAAAAAATATTGTACTACACCAAGTTGTTAAAGTTTCATGTTTAGAAACAATTAATTTAATGGATTTTAAATCAAGCAAATAAAATAGCAACAATTTTATATTAATAGTAATAAATGGAAAAATCAAGTTTGCTAATTGAAATTTAATACTGGGTTTTGTGAATCATTTATATTTATTATTTTTGGGTAGAATGAATCATTGGAAAAATGACTTATTATTAAATTGTTTATATTACGACCACCGCATATCATAAATAAATAAACATTTAATTCAATATGAAATAAGCTTCGATTTTTAATTAAGTGCTCGGCACCTATTTATAAATTGTAAAACTACCCTCAGCTGCAAATTGACTTCCTATTTAATTTAGCGCATTTATAAGGGTACCAATCAAGTTTTGCCGCTAAATATAGAGACAAAACATTGATTTTGCTTCAAATTGGAATTTTATCAATCAATAATAATTAATTAAACAGAAAATCAATAAAATAAATTTATTATTGCTCGTGCGACTATTTGAAAAAAATATTAATAATAAACGTTTGAAAAAAATTATTGTAGCGAGCTACAAATTTTTTTCTCAAGGTTTAGCACTATTTCACAAACTAAAAAGACATTTCCAAGCATGTGGTAAAATTAAGTGCTTCTTGCACAAATATTAAATTAATTAATTACCTTTTAAAAGTGGCCTCGTACTGCTTGATCTCTTTGCGCGAAAACTCCTGAAACTCGGTGTAAACATTGACCACCCTGTATTTGATTTTAATTTGATGACCACCATCGAGAGCCTCATTAATTTCTTGGCGTCGCACTAGAACGCTGTTCAATTCTTGATCGGCTGGCATTTTAATAATTTTATATTTTTGAAAATTTATAAAGGAGCGCGAAAAGAAATGTACTGTTTGTATGAGAGATGTCAGAGTGACACTGAATGAAAATCCCACACAAAGTCGCTGTGTGTGGATTTCTACTACGAATGTTGAGTACGTTGGAGTAGAAAAAGTGCTTGGCTTGGATTTGAATTTATCAGATCAGAGCGCTTGCGCTTTTTGGAATTTTGTGGTTTATGCGGCAATATTTGTTTTTTTTTTTATGTTTGTGTGGGGAAATTGTCAATGTTTGAATAATTTATAATAATTTATTTAGTCCAGATTAGTTAGAAATCGAAATAGTGCTAAAATTTTCAAAAAATGCAAATATTTAATATTTTTGAGAAATTATGACAAATTTACATTTTGTACATTTTCTATTTTTTTACCACTTGATCATCTATTAAAATTTGCATGCGGTTGATTGCTATGGTGATGAATAATAAGTAGAGCCATCCCCCAAAGGGGTGATTTAAATTTAGATGGCAAAAGGGTTGTAACATGTGTGTTACTCACTCGGATTGCATGTTTATTTTCTAAAATACTATTATTTTTAAAATAAATATACATGACTAATAAAATGATTTTAGCAATTTAGCAATCTAGTGTGCTGGTATAATGATAACAAACAATTTATTTATAGATCAACCCTTTATTTCCTGTGAGCGAACATGATTCATCATCAGTAACTAAAAATATTAGTATATACGTTCTATTTAAAAAAAAATAGAAATTTTTTTCGTTTTGATAAAATTGGATTAATTAACTATGTTAATTACTTCAGATTCGCTTATAATTAATAATATTATGCAAAATTCCTGCATTATGCGATTCTATTGTTTTTCTGTTACATTGTGCAACAATCAAATTTTTAATTAAGTCAATAACAATAGGCTAAAGAATTTTCTAATCGATTTTAAATACTCTCACATAGAACGAACGGTGTTTTAATATACTTTCGATTTTCAATTATATTGACAATTCTCAGGCGTTCAATTTCACTTTTTATTAAATACGTGCAGGATGCATTTAGAATGCAACATTTTAGGTTTTTTTAGCTCTTAATTTTGAAACCCAATAATTTATTCACAGTTTCATTTCTTTTTAAAATAATTTTAAATATTAAATTATTTAAATTTACCGCGCTTAATAAATGCAAATAAATCTATACACATGGTAAGCGTTGTCATGGTTACAAGATGCCTACTCGTAGAATGATGGCGACCCTTGTGAAAAATAACGCCGGAATTACTGGTTGCATATCTGTAATAATTATTTATTTTATTGAATTTGAAAAGTGTGGTATTGAAAATTACCTGATTAGCTTTGCAGAAAAAATTAATATTAGTAACTGCATAGATTATTATAAATTTAGTGTATAAATTTTGGTTTAATTTGAGATAATTATGTATTTCATTTTGTTGCTAGGTTATTTTGATAGATGGCGTTACAATAGCAGCAGCCAGCTAGATTCAAAGATGGGCAATGGCGACACATCCGGCATCTCTAAATCTAAGCAAGCCACTTTCCATTCATTAGGGCGTTGCCCGTTGCATCATCAACATCCAGACATTCAGCTCAGTTTCTGAATTCATTTCGGCGGCGGTTTATCATCGTGAGTAATAATCTAATTCAATTCAATTTGTGTTTACATTTCGCGACAAATTCTATAGTTATTCAATGGGATCGAATGCATCCAGAAAACCGTAAAAATCCAAATGAACCGGCAACAGCCACACCCTGCCGCGTGAAAAATGGCCGCCACCATCTTCAAAACCGCATGTAAGTACCTATTTTTGGTTAGTTTTGAATGGCTTCACCACAACACAACAGCTCGATTTTGCCCCGCTCGAATTTGCCCACCATTGAACTCAAAAACATAAAATCACATCTCTAAATCTAAGCAGGCCATTTTCAATAGGGCGTCGCCCATTGCATCATAAACATCCAGATATTCTGTCCGGTTTCTGATTTCATTACGGCGGCGGTTTAACATCGTGAGTAATAATTCAATTCAATTTGTGTTCACATTTCGCGACAAATTCGATACAGTTATTCGATGGAATCGAATGCATTCAGAAAACCGTAATAATCCAAATGAACGGGCATCAACAGCCACACCCTGCCGCGTGAAAAATGGCCGCCACCTTCTTCAAAGCCGCATGTAAGCACCTATTATTTTTGGTTAGTTTTGAATGGCTTCACCACAACAGCTTTAATTTGACCCGCATTCAACTCAAAAACGTAAAGCCATCAAAATTATTACCGTACGCGTCCTCCTATTTCTGAAGCTGATCTTTATGAAAATGTAGATTGCTGTGTGGTTAGCTCTCCTTTGGCCGGTTACGGCCCACTCCCTTTTTTGGCCGGCCTAGTTAGCTCTCTTTTTTAGCCAGTCCAGTTAGCTCCGCTACGACCAACTCCCTTTTGGCCGTTTTAATTTTTATTTTATTTTTGCTCCCAACTATTAAGTACCTTTACTATGTATCTCCATAGATTATTTTTGGTAATTTTACGACTCGCTCTCTGTTTGGCCGGTCCAAGGGAAGAAAGTACTGTTTTTATTAAAAATGTTTGTTGGGCTATTTTTAATAATTTAATGACTGGCTCTTGGAATTCCTTGAATTTTTTTGGCATTTTATGGAAGCCTTTGGCATTCTGTGGAATTCTTTGGAATTTTTTTGGCATTTTGCTGTGGAATCAAAACAGTATATTTAAAGTACTTTCTTCCCTTGGACCGTCCAAACAGAAAGCCAGTCGTAAAATTACCAAAAAAAATCTAGGGAGATAAGTCATACAGGTAACAGGTACTTAATAGTTGGGGGCAGAAAGAATATAAAAATTAAAACGGTCAAAAGGGAGTTGGTCGAAGCGAAGCTAACTGGACTGGCCAAAAAAGGGAGTTGGTTGTAGCGAAGCTAACTGGACCGGTCAAAAAAGGAGCTGGTTGTGACAGGCCGAGAGGGAGCTAACCGCACCGAGGTAAAATGTAGCTAAGTCAAAATAATTGTTTTACAGATAGTTTTTTCATAAACTTTGCTTTGGAAGCTGCAAACAAAACATGATAAATCTCTGTCACCGGAAAGACATGTGTTTGGTTGGACTTTGTTTTTGTCACCACTGGACATTTTCCAATTGCTGCTTTTTTTATCTACATATTGAAGTTCATTAACGAGAACATCGAAGCTTTTGATAAAAAAAGTGAGGATCTTCATGATGTTCTTCGGTAGCGGAAGATCGAGCTGGTCTTGCATTTCCAGCAGAATTTTCATTCCGATGTCGGTTAAACCCGTTCTTCCTAAACCATGCTCTAAGAAATTAAAGAAAAACCATCGTTAGGCACGAGGAAACGAATTTTTTGGTTTTGGATTAAGCGCCGGCAGTGCCTGGAACTCACTTTCGACGGCGAGAGCGAGGACGGTGGTGTACGGATTACTGTTTTTGACATCACTTGAAATTATCCAATTGCTTAGTATTATAGCATGATTTTGGTTCCATGGAAAAAAGTTATTATGGTTTTTTCTCCTTTAAACTCAGACTCGTCTGAAAATAGAGAATCATTTGCATTTCCAGCAGAATTTTCATTCCAAGATCAAGAACAACATGAAAACAGCGTTTCCATTTGCCAATTTACCAAAATCTCATGTCGTTCAACTGCGAACGTCGTAGTGAAACAACATGAACTTCTTTCATAGAAGCCCTGGAAGCACTGGTAGTAGCTGAAGAAAAGAAGAAGCTAGCATCTAGAAGCTTTCCTGGGACTAGTGTTGGTGAAGATAGTTAATAATTCGTCATACTGTTTTCATTTCTACCAGAATTTTCATCCCAACATGGCCTCTTTCTGCCAAGCCATGCTCCATGGCATGGGATTGATTCAGATAGAAGACCGCGATTTACTATTTGGTAGTTTAGTAATAGACGAAAAAGATGTGTTAACGAGCTGATCGAAGCAATCTTTGGAACCATAAATATTGCTCTATATGCAACAAATGAAGACCATCGATGGTCCTTCAGGAGATGTTTGGTGTGGTTTCACTGGATCACCGTTTGATATTTTCCAATTACTGTTTTTTTTTTATCTACATATTGAAGTGGAACATGGGAGAGGCAATCGATGCCATTCGTGAAAAAATGAGAATCTTCATTATGTTCTTTGGTAGCGGAAGATCGAGCTGGTCTTGCATTTCCAGCAGAATTTTCATTCCGATATCGGTTCAACCCGTTCTTCCCAAACCATGCTCTAAGAAATTAAAGAAAAACCATCGTTAGTCTGAAGAACACAAATTTTGTGGTTTGGTTTCCTCGCCACACTTTCTGTGGCGAGGGTGGAGGTGTACGGACTACTGTTTTTGACATCACTTGAAATTATCCAATTGCTTAGTATACTATAGCATGATTTTGGTTTCATGGAAAAAAGTTATCACGGTTTCTTCAGTGCTGTACAAGTGTGCACGGTCCGTGAACTACGCCAAATAGAGAATCATTTGCATTTCCAGCAGAATTTTCATTCCAAGATCAAGAACAACATGAAAACAGCGTTTTCATTTGCCAATTTACCAAAATCTCATGTCGTTTAACTACGAACGTCGTGATGAAACACAATGAACTTCTTTCATTGAAGAAGACCTACTGGAAGACCTACTGTTTTTATTTCTATCAGAATTTTCATTATCATTGTCATTATTGCCAAGCCATGCTCTATGGCATGGAATCGGTTCAGATAGAAGCCCGTGATTTACCATAATTTGGTAGTTTAGTAACAGACAAAGAAGATGCGTTAATGAGCTGATCGAAGCAATCTTTAGAATCATAAATATTGCTCTATCTGCTTCAAATAAAGGAGATGTTTGGTTTAGTTTCACTGGATCACCGCTTGACATTTTCCAATTGCGTTATTTTCTGGTGCGCTGTTGAAGAGATCAATTAAACTGTCCTCTGGTACTACTTAGCAGAAGAAGAAGCTTTGATGAAATGATCTGGAATAACAAATATAAAGATTAACAAATGGAGCAGGTCCATATTTCCAGCAGAATTTCCATCCCAATATCAAATACAACGTGAAATCATCGATGGTTTCGATGTAGAAATTCGAATCTTGTCCTTCACGATCGTATTGCAGTTTTTTCTTACGGATCTTCTGCATCCACAGATCACCCGGAAGCACTGCTAGTAGCTGAAGAAGAAGAAGCTACTATCTAGAAGCAGTTTGGCCAGCAGTTAATAAAACTGGATGGTGTTGGTCGAATTGTTCGCATTTCCACCAGAATTTTCATCCCCTTTTTCGACATGGATTTATTTCTTCCACCGGATCAAGATTGGGAACCATAATAATTGCTCTATCTGCAACAATCCATTTGTGGTCTTTGGAAGAAACCACTATTATCTCAGATGATTCGAACACGGACGAGCCCCCGGAGTTTTTTGGGGGCCTTTTCGGAAGTCTTTGATTTTGTCAATGATCCCAAAACAATTACGGTTGGTGGTTGAAGGTGTTGATTTTGAAGCATTCCTAGCAGAATTTTCATCCCAATCTTTTTGTGCATCTGAAACGAAATTTTTCAGTTGCTGGTTTAGGAAGAATTTGAATTTGTGTACTGTTGAAGTGTTTGTCACTTTTGGCTTGAATGTTGGAGCAGGGACGCATTTCCAGCAGAATTTTCATTCCATCGCTTCAACCCATGCTTCAACCCACGGAAGATATGCAACAGAAGCAAAAGGTGTGCGGGTAATATATCCTGATCAGCAAAAGGAAGTGGTATCGAATCAAACTGTACCAGAGTCAGAAGCATTTCCAGCAGAATTTTCATCCTAATATCAAAAGCAATGAAGCCATGTTTGGCCTCATTCAAGAAATCTGAATTTTGTTCTTCTGAATCGAAATTTTGTTCTCAATTTAAATTTGAGCTCAAGTAGCTAAAGCAGAATTCAGTTGAATGTGCAAAGGTTTCATATTGATGGACTCTTAATTTTGTAACTACTTAAAATTATCCAATTGCTGCCTTTTCTGGGAGCGGCTTTGATATAGAATTTATGATTTGAATTGATATATCTAACCATAAGAAGAGGCTTATTATTGAGCTGATCCGATGCAAGAATAGAAGCTATAAACATTACGCTACCTGCAACAAAATTGGTTCACATTCCTTTCTTTTGGGCTTGTTTGTTTCAAACTGTATTTTCTTTTTCACATTTCTGATGGTTTTGGTTGAATCACTCTTTGGAATTTTCCAATTGCGCTACTTTTTGGTGTGCTGTTGAAGTGTTTCATTGTTGCTTTCCTAGCTCACCTTCACAGTGGTGCCGGACTATGAACTACGCCAAATAACAAAGCATTTCTAGCAGAATTTTCATGCTAACATTAAAAATAACACGAAAATAGCAACTTTTTAATTTGCCAAATTACCAAAATTGCATGAATATATATATAATCTCTCATAGAAGACTTGGAAGCACTGGTAGTGGCTGAAGATGAGGCCATGGCAGAAGAAGCTTTGTTGGGCCAGCTGAAGAAAATTTTTCATTTGCGATATTTTCCGGTTCACTGTTGAAGTGTTTCTCGTTACATTCTGGGTTGAATCAGAAGTATCCGTACTGCTAGTAGCAGAAGAAGAAATATTGTCTTTTCCTCTTGATCATCAAATGTTACTGGTGTCGAATCAAACTTTACCAGAATCAGAAGCATTTCCAGCAGAATTTTCATCCTAACGTGAAAACCGCATCGTTTTTATTTGCCAAATTACCAGAATCTCATGAAACGTCGGTCAACTACGAACGTTGTAGTGAAACATCATGAACTTCTTTCGTAGAAGACCATCAGTAGTAGCTGAAGATGAAGGGGAAGTGAATAGCAAGAAGCTTTGATTGTCATGGTGAAGGTAGTTATTCATCATGCTGTTTTCGTTTCTACCAGAATTTTCATCCCAACATGGCATCATTTCTTCCAAACCATGCTCGGCGGGTCATTTCCAAATTGGTGGTCTCATTTATTCCTGTCATTTGTCACCATTTGAAATTATCCAATTGTTCAGTTTTTCTGGAGCGATGTGGAAATGAACGCTTAGCGCAAGAATGCGTTTTACCATTATTTGGTAGTTTGTTAAAAGACGAAGAAGAAGCGTTAATGAGCTGATCGAAGCCACTTTTGGAACCATAAATATTGCTTAATCTGCAACAAATTGAATCCATCGATGGTTCTTGGAAGAAGTTTGGTTTACCAGAAGAACTGGCTTAATGTTGAAGAGATTATTGCTACTGGCAAATGTCTGGTTGATCATTACCTTTTTTATCCATGGATGACCCGGAAGCACTGCTAGTAGCTGAAGAAGTAGAAGAAGCTAGTAGCAAGAAGTAGTTTGTCCAACAGTACATTGGAGATGGTTGAGCTTTTTGCATTTCCACCAGAATTTTCATCCCATTTTCAATCTGGTTTTATTTCTTCCACACCTTGTTTTATGAAAAAGATAAAAAGGTAAGACTATACTTTTTTTCTAATGCAAGACTTTGAAACTGATTCGATTCGATTGTGATTTCTGTGACATTTTCTATAATTAAATTTTAAGAAAAGTAAATAAATAGTTGTATAAAAATGTTTACAACAGCAGCTCGAATTTGCCACGCAAACTGCATTCAAGTTCAAAATATAAAAACATCAAACTATTACCGCTCGCGTTCTCTCATTTCTGATTCGGATCATAATGAAAATGTAATTAATTCAAAATAATTATTTTACAGATGGTTTTTCCATAAACTTTGGTTGGTCTGCAAATAAATCAAAATCATTGTGCGACCATATGAAATTATCCAATTGCTGTTTTTTCTGGAAGCGACGTTGAAGTGGAGCCTGAGCACATGTTTTCTGATTTAATTGGACTTCTATTTAATTGGCGGTCTAGTAACAGAAGAAAGCATCTTCCACTTCTTCTGTTCATTAGAACCATGTGGAAGGTGCTTGTTGAACAAATACAAGCCATTTTTGATGGGCTCGGTGATGGGTATGGATTCGCATTTCTACCAGAATTTTTATCCCAAGATTGCCATGCATTTCTTCCAACTATCACCGGCTCTGGCTCAGGTTCATCGATTCGAAGGCTTTACCTTTCGTACCCTCTGTATTGCGTCCACTTGAAATTATCCAATTGCTGCTTCTTCTGGATCGATGTGGAAGGGGAGCCATAACGCAAGAATGCGGTTTTGGTAGTTTAAGAATAGACGAAGATCTCAGTTTCCAGTGGTTTCTCATAAGTTGTCGGCTTTGGTTTAACTGGATCACTGGTCGCTGAACTTGGTTGCACTGCTAGTAGCTGAAGTGAAGAAGAAGAACACGCTAGTAGCGTCACTAGCTTTTGTCCGCAGCCTGTAGCGAAGGTTAGATTTCTACCAGAATTTTCATTCCCAAATGATTGAATTGTTCCAAACCATGAGAGAGACATTTTTTTTATTGAAAGACTCTGACCGATTCGACTTGATTGTTATTTCAGTGACATTTTTTATAATGTAACAATTAAAATTATAGTTTTTTTTTTATAAAAACGCTTTTTAATAATACTTTTAAATTTTCTACTATATTTCATAATTAAGTGCTTTGTCCCGCATAATTGCCATACAATCGATGATTACAAAACAAGCGCACCGTTAAAAAATAGATAATTTCCATGAACGATAAGACAGAGAATCCGGTGAATAATCCAAGCAAACCGCCAAAATTTGCCAGAAAGTCTGTGGGTCCAAACAACTCGTGACGTTGCGATGTCACAAATTGCGTGCCCTTGAAATACAAGATCAACTGCGATAGATGGAATCTAGTAAAAGGAAAAATAGTTATTAATTAACAAACAAGATTTTTATGACAAAAGTACTCGTCTTGTTCAAACTCCAGCGATCCATTATTCTGCGCTCGAATCATCTCATACCAATCCCAACTAGATTGCGACGTCTCCACGTCGTACGTTAAATCGTTACAAATTGGCATACAATTACATTCCTCCACCACTCGACGCTTTTTTGCCTTCCGTTTGAGTTTCAGGGGCTTATGCAATTTTTTAAATAAATCACGCATTTGCAAATTATTCTCCGCGTCCTTCATACACTCCAAATTCGCGCCACCACATACCTCCGTTAGATTATCTCCTAAAATCATCTAAAATGAACAAAATAGTTTTTTGTAAAATTGATAAAATTACGCGGCATAAAGAAATTCACACAACCGCAACTGTTCAAAGTGTAATTGGTCAAACATTCCAGTTTGCAATTCAGTTGCGTGTAGATTTTGAAAAATTTCAATGGCCGCTCATGCGGGAAGAAACATTCGCGCTTTTTTGGCGGATACATCTTGACCGATTCGGAAGTGGTGATCATCACCGGTTGAATTGCGCCAATCACCACTTGGTTCAACGGTACTCGGAAGTACTGCTGACTTGGTCTTGGGACTCGCATGGGTGTATGAAGGGTCACCTATATCAAATTTTTAAATTTTGTTAAATTGTGGAAATTTTAATTGCACTTACTCGAAATCCTTGTTGACTTTCTTTGCAAGTGTAATCAATATTAATTTTGGCAGTTATGAGATTGACCACAAGAGCATTATTTGCTCCGGCCAATAAGGCCCTTCGCGGATATGGATTTAATCCTGCGTTTTTATGATAACCGTTATCTATACTCCAATTGTGCAGACTTTTTGGATCTATCGAGTGGAAGTTTGAATATTGGTTCCTATAATTGGAATAATAAATGTTTTTAATTGATTTCAAGGCATTAAAAAGCCGAAATTCTATGCAAAATTGGCCTAAATTATTACAAATTTGCTAGTTATGCAACCAACAATACATATTTTTTAAATATTTAATTAACTTTTAATTATTACGATTTTGGATAAAAATATTTTGATTTAACACTTACACGATATTTTCAAAAATCTCACTGCGGTCCAGCATATTAAAAGTGAAGCACACTCCCTCATCCGTTATAATTCTGGTAAACAATTCTGTGCAAGGCAAAATTACATTCAGATATTTACACTCCAAAATTGGCGGCGGAAAAAAATCGGACATATATTCCAGTTCCTTGAAAAAATCGTTCGTGAAGGTTTCATTGGAATTTGAGTTCAAAAATTGTTGATCTATGTCATTAGAATTACAGATTAAACTCATATATTCGAAACGTTTGGCACTAAAATAAAATGTTTAGTATATTTTTTGTAAATAGAAAATAAATATGTTTTAAAAAATAATTTTTTTCTATCAACTAACTCTTCTTCGGTTAGACTCTCATTTTGCCGTTTCTTTTGCAACATCAACGTATGATTATAAATCGGTTGAATACTTTTCGATTCCGGGCAA
Organism: Cryptophagus acutangulus; assembly: GCA_963556235.1. NCBI lineage: Eukaryota > Metazoa > Arthropoda > Insecta > Coleoptera > Cryptophagidae > Cryptophagus > Cryptophagus acutangulus. The sequence continues at coordinate 389,671 of OY744571.1, forward strand.
ATTGTTACAGCGGGAAAAGGAATTTTGTAAATCGGAGTCTCATAAGTCGAAAAACTGACGATTACCGGACTTTGTTCCCATTTCAAATAAACTTGGTAAATCAAAAATATGCAAGCGGATAGTGTTAGACTAAACACTACAAACCACCATCCCCTAAAATATCGATTTTAATTTAATTTACTAATTATATACTATTTAAATAAGTACCTTTCAAAATAGGTGCGCTTTTCCCCAAAATACCGAAATCCATGAATGCTGGAGCACCCACAATATTCCCGAAAATAATCTCGTATATTTTTGCAAATAGGGCGCTTGGGTTTAACATTTATATTCGTTTTAGTTTCGCTCGCCATGGTTTACACGGAACTAATGCAATTTTTTTTTTCATCTCGATAATGAATTGGTCGTTAATTATTGCTGGGGAATTAATTAATGGGTTTTTGTTCATTCCTTTATGAAAAAAATTACCGCCTATTGCACGCAATGCGTTTGGTTTTAATTATTCTTTTGGGAAATATACAAAAAATTATACTAGGTGTGGCAAAATATTATTCAAATTTCCTGCAGATTATTCAAACTTACCGCGTATTTTGCAACCCTTAAAAACCATTTACCAGAATCTGCAGTTGTGCTACTGTCAGATAGATGGCGCGATTTCCCATCGCCGAACAAGATATCCTCCATCTTTCTTTTCGGTAGTTCAAATGTAAAATTAATTATGTAACAATCAAAACAACAAATAACTCCAAAAAAATATGAAACCAAAGTTCAAAATTCGCAGTGTAAATTTAAATGACTAGTTTAATTCGTATAAGTAATATTTAGTTATTGCATTTGTTTAATTTTTGTTTTTTAGGCCGCAATATTCGACATAACCTAACTTTCTTGAATCAACGATGGTTAAGTGTGGAAAGTAAAGATGAATCTAATAAAGCAGAAGCCACGGAAGCCGTAAAACCGTCTAGTAATATTAAAGATAAGGAATATCCGGAAGAACCAACCACTTGCTGTATGTCTGGTTGCGGGAATTGTGTGTGGCTGGAATATGCGGAAAAGTTGAGCGAATTTTATAAGGACGGCGGGGAACAGGCTATGAATGAAATTAACGAAAGGGTGGCTGATGCTAATATTCGGGCTTATTTGTTGCACGAATTGAGAATGCGTCGGAAATCATCATGATTTAAGAATAAATTTACTCTTAGTGTATGTATGTATATATTTAAAATAACTAATAGCTCTTTTTTATTTTACCCAATTTAGTGCATATTAGATTGAAAAGTTGACTCCTAAGGGTGGATTTTGTTGTATTTTTAATGCGAAATTGAAATTTAATCAATTTGAATGTTCGATTTGTAGTCACGTGATTGCATCATGGCCGCCTTCTGAAATTATTCCCTATACAGGGTGTTTTCACTATACAGGGTGATATTTTATTCCAATTTGTAATAAATTAGGTTGTTTGCTAAAAACATGAAATAATAATATTTATTTAAATTTTTTGAACATACGGATGAATTAAAAATAATTAATTGATATTGTAACAAATTATAAAGGGTTGTAACGAAGTGTTTCCGCAAATTTCCTAAAACAGAACAAGTTGTTTAGCGCATAAATACTTCGCTGCTATTTCGGCACTAAATCCTGTCCGAAATTCAGAATACCTAAATTCGTGCCCGTCCGCAAATGTAGGCTAGTAAGGTTAGGGTCGTGCTACAAAATAATGAGTCACGTATTTTATGAATCACTTACCGGGTTTTCCATGCACGTCACTGGGCTAGTGCATCTCGTTGCCGTCTGCTCCGATGCACTTCAGCTGCGCATTCACTGCACTTGCACTCCGATGCGATGTTTGTTTACGTTCGCGCACAGTGAAGTTAGCAACTGTCAAACCGCACACCGTAAACTGCATCAAGGTGATCAGCTGTTGCAGTTAAGTGTTGAAAATGCAAACTGCACTTTGGGATGCAGTCGTTCTTCTCGATGCGGTGTGTAACCATCTGTTCCACCACGGAAAAGTGGTTCTTTTGAATTTCCGTAAATGGGGTGTGCACAAACCGTTTTTTGTAAAAACCGAACTCTTTATCTCCGACTCTAGATTAGCTATCCGTTTGAGAGTAAACTCAACAAATCTGGCGCCCGAGCTCCGCAACACGTATAAGTACCCGAATAAAATACTATAATAATAGGGTACATTTTATTAAAAATAGCTCATAATAGAATATCATTTGGTCCCAAATTAATTAATTAATTAATTAGGCTGCTCAACAACTGTAAACTCGGGCACCGTCACTTGGCTTGCAAATATAAAATTTCGGTTTGCCATTGAATTTTTTCAAAATATTTGCTATCACCCTGTCCACAGCATGCGCGTAAACCTAAAAACACAAATATTTTTAGACTCAGAACATTTATAATATAATTTAAATAAATTTTTCTGTTAACGAAAAAAAAATATCAATGTTAGTTACCATGGTAACGGTGCATCCGCCAAACCCGCCCCCTGTTAGTCGACTGCCCAAAACTCCATCAATTTCCAAAGCCAACTCGACTAATTGGTCAATTTCCTTGCAAGAAACGTCAAAATCATTCTTTAGCGAATTGTGACTGTCAATCATCAATTTTCCAAAACCGACATAATCTTTTTGTTTCAACATTTCGGCAGCTTCGCACGTTCTTTGGATTTCGGTCACGGCATGACGCGCTCTTTTTACTGTTTCCTCGTTTGTGTTTATTGAAATTAAGTCTGAAAAAAAATATTTAAAAATAAAAAATTCAATTTTTTTTTTTCAAAAATCTTACATTCAATGTCTTGCATATTAGCATCGCGCAAACTAATTTTCTTCAGCAGCTGAGCGGCTTCTTCGCAACTTTTGCGCCTATTCGGATACTCGCTGCCAGTTAATTCATGCTTAACATTCGAATTTGTAATTAAAATCACAATATTTGGATCATCCAATGGAATTAAAGTCGAAGTTAAACTTCTGCAATCAATTAAAAGCGCATGGTCTTTTTGACCCATTGTTGAAATAAATTGGTCCATGATGCCACAAGGCATGCCGGCGTAGTCGTGTTCGGCTTTTTGGCAGGCGAGGGCTTTATCTACAAGCCTAAAAAAAAATTGTTTTTTTGCAAATAATTATTTTTTATTTTTTTTTTAACTTACGATAAATTATTATGCCCACTAATCTGATCCAAAAACGTGTACGTCGCCACCTCCAAAGCCGCACTACTCGACAAACCGCCCCCTGTCGGCACACTACTATGCATCACCGCTTTAAACGCCGGCGTGGTATTCCCCGCATAATTTGCAATTACACCTTTGACGTAATTGGCCCATTTCGGGACCCCATGCGGAATTGTGCGAACTAACGAATTTTCGTTTGGCATTTCAATGGTGGTACGCCTGGGACAATCTGCGAACGGATTGGTTGTTACTATTGTGGACTCTTCGCCGGGGACTTTTTTGCCGACTACTACTGTGACCAATGGGAGGGCCTAAAAAAATTAAAAAAAAATGTTTTAGATAATTTTTGAAAATTTATTTTAAAAAAAACGTTAGGGAAATATAAAATGTTAAATAAATTGTTTTGCAATGTTGTCCACTTTAAAAATTATCACAATCAGTAATGTAATCAAGATAACGTCATTTTTTCGATAAATATTTATAACAAATATTTACAAATGATTTTTATAAGCTTTTTTTTCATTAGTACATTCCAATATTTTTGCCATAAATTCTGAGATAAAATTTTAATCTCTTATTTAATAATATTGTATTTAAATAGATAAATAACAAAAAAATCAAATCGCCTGATTTTTTAAATATTTTATTTGACATTCATTTGACATTTTTTTTAATAAAATAAAAAACGTTACGTCAAAAAAAAATATTTGGGATAAAATCGGGACTTTCTTTATATTCCCGGAGTTATCCTGGACGCCACCCCTCCAGAGATGGCAGCACTTGCAAAAATAATACTCACCATTGGCATAACAAACCCATCATTGTAATCAGTGTGTTCCCCGATTAAATTAACACGACCTGGTGCAAAAACCACAGTTTGTGGCTGCTCATTAAATTCCTTCACAAAAGCCGCAGTCGCTTCCTGAACCAGCACTTTCAAAGACGGGTTCACTTCAGCCATAATAATTTTTTAATAGTGATCGTCGTCGTCGCACAACAAAAAAATTGAAAACAAAATGCGGCTACAACTAATTAATTTGACATTCAAATGTAATTATTTTCTGTTGTTCATTCTCGACTGTAATGAACGGCAAGCGCACATGAAATAATGATAATTCCGTCTGATAACCGCGCTATTTTGTGATAACGATATTTATTTTATTATACAAGCGAACGTCGAAAACATTTTGAACTGGAATAAAATAATTCGGTTTATCTGTGTTTGTGGTGCACTGGAGCAATTTTCTGGCTTGATAAGAACATGTCAGTCAGTGACCCATTTATCAAAGATATTAAAGGTAAATATTGATGTTTACGATACATTCAGAGGAAAACAAAATTATATTTCCGATCATCAGCTTTTCAAAATCAATATTTTGTATCAAAGTGTATTGCTGGTTGCATACCTAAAATTTACTAAAATTTAAATTATTTTCAGGTTGCGTCCAGCAGTTCCTAAAACAGCCGCAACCAATCACCGACAACTACTTCTACCTCATCCTATTCTGCACAACCATCGAAAAAATCTTCAACATCGGCTTAAAAACGCAACAAAACCCGGCATTGGCATACTTGATGAATATTTCGAAAGAATTCGACGTTTTCGAGTGGATGGCCAGCCTTCCCGCCAAAAATAAACAAAGCGATTTAATTCCATTCGCCTACAAAAGCAGCGTAGACCACGTCAAAGAGCGAAAAGACTTGGCGAGTAATTTGGCGCGATTTCGGTTGCTAATTAAATATTGCCTGGCGAAGAAGTGCCTTCACGTACCGGTTGAGTTTTTGGTGCGCACGAAAAGCGCGGGAATTTTTTATAAGGACAACTCGATAATTGGGGATGAAATTTTAATTGAAATTTTGCTGTCGGTGCTTTATCAAATCAGCAAAATTAATTTCGCTTTCGATTTGAATTCGTCTTCCTTTTTGGATTGCTCTTGGTACATACCGGATTTGGTGCATGTGGAGTTGGTACCTTGCAGAAGTTTAGGTCTTGGCATTAGGTACTTATTTTGACCGTTTTTTGTTGGTACTTTTAGCGAGATATTTGAAAATTTGAAGGATTTTAATTTTGGCGGGAAAGTTTTTTGGTATCACTATTGGGTTTTAGTTTTAAATTATACCGCCGGGGCGCCACTTGTATTTTTGACCAATTTTGACAGTTATTTCTTGATACTTTTGGCGCAAATTTTGAAATTCGGACAATTTTAATTTTGGCGGGAAAGCTCTAACCGAATAACTGAATCAATTTTTCAATTTTTTTTCAGCTTTTCTGGTGAAAGGGCCGTAATAGTTTCAATCGATCCCAACAGTGTGGCTTCAGAAAATGTATTTATATTTTTTTTTTGCAAAAATTCCCAAAATTTTCAATTTTTTTTTCGCAGCCCAAAATAAAAGTGGGCGACGTTCTGGACAAGCTAAACAATGCTCATATAAATCTGTCGACAAAAGGTCGCTTAAGTGCAATAGTGCGATCGAATAAATATTGCCCGAAAAAATTGACAATCGTCAAAGCGTACAATGCGGAACGCAAAGAATTCTTCTCGCCAATTAAAGCCCATTTAAAACAATTGCATATTGATTTGGAGTCGGTGGTGCGGCAATATGAAACTGAAGCAAGTTGCGGTCACCCAAACGAATTAAAGTTTCTATTATTTATTTAATTTTTTACCGAACTAACCAAAAATAATTATTTTAGAAAATTCGGTTACGAAGTCATGTATCTGGGTTGCGTCAATGTGGGCCCCAATGGAAGTGTTAAATATGTGAATAAGGCGATGAAAAAAATGTTGGTTGCTCATTTCAGTGAGCGCAAAAAGCTTGAGTGTGATGACGAGGGTTTGGAAATTATTTTGAAAATTAAGCAGCCAGTTACAGTGGAAATTGGCGAGATGGGGGTCAAAGTACGGGATTTTTTGACTGAAGATTTGGTCCTGGATCACTCTTATATGCAGATTTCTTCGTGTGGGGGTGTAACGCAGTTGCTGAAGCATTGGGGATATATTGCAGGGTAGGGAGAATTTGTTTTGAATTTTTTTTTTGAATTATTTTGAGTTCGAAAAAAAAATTTTTTTTTTGTAAATTTTTTTTTAGTGAAGAAAATTGTGATATTGCTGAAAACTTTAATTGCTATATTTTTGAAGCGAAAACCGAAGACGATGCTGAGTCAATTTTACAGAGCATAGGCACGAAGAATTTATTTTTTAATTAATTACTATAATTAATTAATAATTATTTTTATAGGTCAAGGATTCCGTAGAACGCATTTTGCTGTTTAATTATTAAGTATTTAATAAAGTTTTTTTATGGGAAATTAATTTATTTATTTATTGTAAAATTTTACACAAAAAAATAATTAAAAATATTTTTAAATAAAGAAATTTATTTATTTATATAAAAAATATACAAAAACTAATAAAATATTCTACAAAATTTTGACAGTCTTACAACACATTATAATCCAAACTATAATTAATTAAAATATCAGGTAACCCCTTTTGAACCCCCCTTTTTAAAATAAATTATTTTAAAATCAGGGGGCATTATTAATTATTATAACTAAATTTTACTTGCAAAATATAATACATATTATTACACAAAAAAATAATTACATCCGATTCTCACTATATAGATTAGTTTTCGGTACACTATTGAGTATTATTACAAAAACTATTAAAAATATTAGTTTTTAATTTTAATTTATTTATTAATGTGATTTGTGAGTGACTAAAAAATCGCTAGATGCCGCATCGCTCCCCCCAGTGACGTCACATGGACTACTAGGACAACTGGTGGCGCTGCTGCTGCTATTGCTGGTACTAGTACTAAAATCGCTACTAAGGCTTGCATGCCGCGATTCGCACATATCGATAAATTCCTCTGCGATCGTGCGATCCAAGCCCGTGTATGTGCGAGCCATATCCTGTTCGCTCATTACGCTGCGCTCTTTCGTGCTTGATCGGGATCGCGAGCGCGATTTTGAGCGACGGGGGGTTGGTTCGCGCGCGCGTTGTCTGTATTTTCTGTACATCTGGAAAAAAATTGACAAAAAAAAAATAAAAATTTGACACAAAATTTCAAAATTTTTTGAAAAAAAATTAAATTTTTGACAAATTTTTTTTTAAAAAAAGTCTAAAAAATTGGAAACTTACCAGTTCGCGCTTCGATAACGGAGGCGGTATAATTGGAGACGGTATGGCCCCCAATGGAGCGGGTATTAATGGATAGCGTATCATTGGTGGATGCATTATTGATGGGGGGCGAATGGCGTAGATTGGTGTAGCTGACTAAAAAAATAATTTACAAAATATAAAACGTCCTTAAGCTCCGCCTCTAATTTTCAGAAGGCAGTTAGCGCCATCTATTGATTTTTTAATCAATTGAAAATGAAAGAAAAAGTAGTTTTGGGCAAATTGTATGAAAGTATTTTAATTAAATGAGTTTTTTGGTCCAATTTTTAGTACAGTTATTGGAATGTGCCGGCGGCTAACTTTTCCCTTCGTTCTTGGATGGAAAAGGTGTGCACGGTGCCGCACCTTTTGCTCTATTGCCAATTCGATGACGCTGCTGTTCATTTATTTATTTAAATTATTTAAGTACAGTAACAATGTCAAAAAAAATAATTATCTTGATTTTTGAAAATTATTAAAATTTTCAAAAATTTTAATTTTGGCAATTTCTTTCGATATTAAAAAAATTTCAACTTTCAAAAGCAGAAACTGAACCCAAATAATGTATATGGTTGTCAAAAAAATATTATTTTCGCAAATTTGTAAAAAAAAACATTTTTAATTTTGCCGCGAAATTCAAATAATGGAATTTGAATTTATTTTGGTTAGATCATTGAACTGAGATGGTTTGGAATTTAATGAAGATGCATCTAACACACTTAACTTAAAAGATTTATGGTAAATTGTGAGTTAGTCAACTTTCTCTTTTCAGTACAACACACATTTATTTGCTGAAGCAAATAATTTATTTCTAAATCCTAATTAAATAAATACATATTATTTTTTAATAGCATAATATTAATGATAATTTAGGTGTAAAAAGCCATAAAGCATAATTGTTCGAGTTGCCTAAGAACTACTAATTGAATTAATTTAATTAAAATAAATTAATAAATAAATTAACTAAAATAATTTTTTTTTTAATAAATAGTGCAACAATTTTCACGTCAAAAAATATTGTTTATAAAATAAAAAATGTGCATTTAATGGTAATTGCAGATCAACATGATGATTTTCAAATTAAATAATTTGTTTAGCTGTCGAGAGAAAGTCTCATTAATTTTTTTAATCGAAATTTCTACAATATAAAAGGATCATTGAACTTTTTCATCATCACAAATTAAACTTAAATGCATAAAGTGCAATAACATGTTGCGAAACAAATTTTATTTAATAGAAAAAATCGAATTTTGCGGTAAGCGCAAGAATTCCCCACATTCACCTAACAATAACAAAAATAACTGTTAAATAATAATTTCAATCGCTTTTTATAACAAATTTACTGAAATATTTAACGCGAGAAAAATTTTAAATGTCCGACCAATCAGAATCGCGCATTTAAAAATTGCGCGCCAAATTTAAATAAAAGTAGTACTCACCTTTCTGGAAGACAAATTTGAAGAAGGAGCAGCCACCGCAACGTAAACATGTGGAGCTCCAATCACATTAACATTGTGCTTGCCCAACCAGGAGCTGACCAACGCATGACTATTATTATTATTAATATTTAAATTATGCGGGTAGTTTTTGTTCGGTTTTTGGAAGCAAGGGCAAATTAATCTTGCACTTTTGTAGGCAGAAATTGCGGCAAAAATGCATTCCAAGCTGGCAAAAGTCAGTAGGCAGATGTTGTAGAGGAGGCTGTGGTAGTTGGTTGGAAGGATTATGGTGATTTTGCCGTGGTCGAAGGTCCTTATCTGGAAGATAATTAATTATTTATTTATTAGGCGCTCCTTGGAATTTTATTTAGCGGTAAAAGTATTTTTTTTTATAGTAAAAGATTTTTTTTTCTTGTAAAATATTTTTTTTTTTTGCACAGAATTTCTTTTTTGTTGAAAAAAAAAATATTTTTCTGTTAAAGAATTAATTTATTATTGACCAAACACTTTGTTTGTTGACGGACAAATTTATTTCCTAAATTTATTGCGGAAAAGCGAATTTTGGCGCGCTTTTTTTACTATGTGCAAAGTAACTTAAATTTGAAAATTTGTGGTTTTTGATTTAAAAATCCAGTTTTTCAATTTTTTTTCCTAATAAACCATTATTTTTCCCACAAACTTTTACACAAATCCGATTTTTTTTTGCAAAAATATCGCTAGTAAATTTTTTCTAATGGAAATAAATTATTTTTCGAGTCACACCTAAATCATTTACTTTTTATAAATTTACAATTTCAACCTTAAGAGGACATTCTCTTACTCGAGTCATTATTTGTAAAGACAAGCGGCCTTCGAGTAGAAATAGTTCTAAATAATTATTGCTGCTTGCAACAATGAAGATAAAAGAATTTTTAAATGAAAAGAATTTTAATTTATGACGTATGTAATTTTTTTAATAATAAATTTTGTGATTTAAAATTGTTTTTAATTTTTTTTTTCAATTTTTTTTATTTTTTTTTACTTTATTAATACTGCAAAATATCCAAAAAACAAAAATCATCAACCTTTTTAATATATTCCTCATTAAAAAAATACATCGTTCTAAATTAAATAATTTTGCAATATTTTTTCTAATAAAATAAATTGCTAAATAATTTTAAGACACTCGCAAATTAATTAAAAAAAAAAAGATTTGGAAAATTGAGTTAATTTCAAAATAGTTATTATTTAATAATTATCTAATTAAAGCAAAAGATTCCCAAAGACGAACAATGTGTTAGTTGTAACTATTATAGCAACAATTAAAATTACGTGTGAACTACAATAAAATTGCACTAATAAACAAATTGTTGTAACAGTAAATCTATACCTATTATTATCCTCACAGAAAAAAATCGCAAACCTCAAAAAAATAAAAGAAAAAAAATTGCAAACCTCAAAAAAATAAGAAAAAAATTACATACCTCAACATTTTTATTTCCCTCTTCATCTTGTGGCCTATATTGTCCATCCCCAGCTTGACTAACATCTCGAGCCAACCCAGTCGCCGATAGGACCACCACCAATTGCGAAATTGCAATACTAATTAAACTGAGCGCCAAAAAAATTGTGTGCACCAATTTTTGAGCTGTCGGTTTTAATGGGCAGACTTTTTTGGAGGTCGCTAAAATTCCGCATAGGCCTGTGGAAATTGCTAGGACGCCGCCCCAGATTCCGCTACCACTCTGAAAATAATTTTTCATAATTTTTTATATTTATTTACTGATTAATTATTTTCTTCTTAATTAATTTATTATTAATTGTGTTTGTAATGGTAACAGGAACTCAATTAATTTTCTATGTAACATATTTTTGCACGGCAAATAATAATTACTTGTATTTGTAGTTCCATCAATTTATTGCGGCAGGAAAGCAGTTAATTTTTTTACTAATTAATTGCTATATTATTTGATGCAGTCATTTCTCAATTATCGATTTAATAATTTATTACAAAATTATTCTTTGTTTAATTAAATAAATAATAATTAAAAAAATATATATTAAAAATACTAATAGTAATTAAAAAGTGCTATAAAAAATTATTTTTAATTAATATAATTATTTAATTGCATAATTCACTAATTTCCTGATTTTTTAGATTTTAAGATAAATAATAATTCTGAATAATTGGTTCGTGATAGGTCAAATATCCCTGAGCTGAGAAACATTCCTATTAAAACTTTTACTTTTAAAATAAAATTTAAAAAAAATATTTTTAATAAAACAATTTTTTTTAAAATAATTATTTTTTCCAAAATAAATCAAATTTTCTTACCCTCGCCAAACTAGCACCATGAAGAATAACCAGCACCCCGAAAATCAGCATAAAAACCCCGAAAAATAATTGCAAACTGCCCAAATAAAAAATCAAGGCATTAGGACACTTTTCTTCATCCGGCTTTTTCTTCACTTTATCTTCCTTTAAGGACACCACTGAAATGCTTGGCGACTCTTGCGGCGATTTACATATTAATTGGTCCGTTGACAATTTTGTCGAAATTGTTAGATTATTTTCTATGATTTTATTTTCCGGATTTTTGTCCATTATTATTTCTTTGGCGTCCGACGACATAATTTTAATTTTTATATTTTATTTTCTATTAACAAATAGTAACATTTTAATATTATTTAAAAATCGTTTATCACAAACACTAATTTATTTTATTTTTATTCACTCTTAATTATTTTTTTTTAGTAGAGTAATAATTTTTAGAACGGAATTTAGCACGATACTTGCTGAATCTGGGCTATACACTGACTCGCTTGGCTTCTAGCAAGATAACTTTTGCTTCTTAGTGCGGTGAAAGCTCGCATAATACATCGATAAGTTCAATTGAGGACAGGTATTTACACAAAAAAAAATAATGACGAGTGTTTTCTTGCATTTTCATCATTGTCTTGCGGAAATCTTGGCACAGAAAATTTTTTTGCGCCATACAAAAATTAGTTTTACAAGAAAAAGTTAATCACCAAAAAGAAAAGTGAAACTTCTTCAACTTTTTTTATTAGTTTAGTAGTGATAGAAAAGAAAGTTTTTCTTAATTTGGATAATTAGTGAAAATAAAATTCGAATTTTGCCGTTTTGCGCCATTTAGTAAATTAATTATTAAAAAGCCGCCAAAATTAAATAATTTATATTTTTTGCGTTACAATGAAGAAAAGTATTTTTTGAGCGCAAAATTTAAGTCTAAATAATTTTACAATTCAAAATTTTGACTTTTTGCGCCGAAATAAAAAAAGCGGGAAATTTGAATTAAATATTTTCTGGGCGTAAATAAATTTCATGTAATTTTGAGCAACAATTACTTATAAATATTGATAAAAGAATGTTGAAACAATACATTATTGCTATTTATTACAACACACGTGATTGTGCATTCACGTGTCAGTCCATATACGTCGTCGATATGAAAATAACGGTTTATAAATTTATTAATATTAATATCACCTGTTCGATTAGAATGTTTGTTGATATTTGTTTAAACAATCACGTTCCTTCGAGACAAGTAGTATACCTACCATACGACGAAATTAACTTTTCTTTTCGCTCGACTAAAAATTTATTCAAATTTATTGCAAGAAATTTAATTGCTTTGCAAAATAAAAACGTGCCGGGAATTTGTTATTCAACCCTTTATGAATATTGGTTGAATAATCAGTGAGTGTATTTTATTTTTAAATGATTAATTAATTTATACTGTGTGCTAAAAAAATAGTCTTATTTTTCAAAATTAGTTTTTACGCTTGGAATAACATTTTCTTTATGTCAGTTCTAATTTTTATTATTATTGCAGAAGTAACCCAACCTGATTTTACTCTATAATTGTTGCTCTAGATTATTAAGAATAAAAAAAATTATTTAATTAAAAATGAAAAGGTACATTTAATAAATATAAAGAAGTACTATAAAAAATATTGTTAATAAAAATAATTTTATTTTCTTTATTAAACTTAATTTAAAAATAAATAATTTTTGAATTAATATTAATTAATTTTATTATGTTAAAAGCTAGCAAATTATTTGTAACAATTAATATATTGCAAACAATTTTTTTTTATATTTTTAGAAAATTTTTCATCTTCAAAAATCCCCTCTTACATAAAAATATCACAATTACAAACATAAAATATTATTATTTTGTAATTTAATAATTAATTAATTATAATAATTATAATTAATTAATTATAATTTTTCGGAATCACCAATTTCCGAAGTAGTCGTCGAAGAAGACGCTGTATTATAATACTGTTGAATATGCTCATTTAATTCGTCGAAAGTTTTACAACAAACAAAATCTTTTGGTTCGACCCCTTGGAAAATATTTATAACGCTCGATTTTAAATTGTAGAATATGATTGGCTGCTTGCGATTGTTGAAATCTTGGATCAGCGTTTTTACTCCCTATTTTGTAACAAAAAAAAAAAATAATTTTGCAAAATAAAAAAAAAATTTCTAAGAAAAATAATTTTTAAAAATTAATTAGTTTATTTATAAAAATATTGCGTATATTTAATTGTTGAATATTATGTTTATTAATAAAAAATTAATTGATTTTAAAAATTAAATGAAAACTTTTTTTTCTAAAAATAATTTTGAACAATATTTTTTTTAATTTTTTTTCTAAAATAAAATTTCTTTGAAAAACTCACCCGAGCCGCCGTAAAATCCGCCCCCTGTATATGCTTGGCATCGATAACCACCGGAATGGAACTCGACCCCTGTTTGACTCCCGCTTTGGACACCATCGTCCGAACATACTCGACTGAAGGAAAAGTTAAACTCCGATCAGGCGTAATTAGAAGATATTGGTAGCCTGAAGTGGACTGTAAAAAATACACGTTACAAAAAAACTTTATGCATTTTAAAAATCGCTTACTATAATTTTTTCCACATGAAGTGACGGTCTTGCTGTGGCATAGAGCAGAAAGACCAAATTAATTCCAATGCCAATCACAATGCCAATTTCTAAGCGCAAGAACAGGCAAGATAGGAAGGTGGCTAAGGCTGGGATCAAATCCGACTCTAAATAAAATTAAAAAAAATATTGTCCGGCCAAAAAAAAAATTATTTAAAAAAAATTAAAATTCGAACTAACTTACTTTTAGTGCGCCAAATAGGTTTGACCACATGCAACTCCACCATAAAAATAACGGCGGCAATTATAACCGCCGCCAATGAAGCCTTTGGTATATAATAAAAATATGGCGTAAAAATATACAAAGCAATAATCACAAGAAGGCCAGTATAAACCCCGCCAAAAGTGGTTTTGACACCTGTGGCATGATTAACCGCTCCTCTTGCCAAAGCACCCGACACTGGAATCGAAGACACAAACGAAGACGCTATGTTGCAAACACCTAAGGCTAACATTTCCTGAGTGGCGTCAATGGCTTTTCCTTCAGCTGAAAATTTTAACAATTTAAAAGATATTTTTGACAAACTTTTTGAAGTGGTACCAAAAACTTTAGCTAAAGCTATATTTTCCAAAATTGATAGTAAAGGTACTACGATTAAAGCGGAGCCAAATGATGACGTCATGTCCAAGAAATTTAAAGTGGTGTTGCCAACGGTTGTGCTAAATGGTGGAAGCGCTAGAGGTGGAAGGCCCGGCTTGACGAATCCTGGTAGTACCAAAATAATTTTTTGAAAATTTTTTGAATGTACTAGTTGACTTACCAGTTATGATAAATTGCTGGTTCTCGTTGATTTCGAATAAATATGCGAGGAAGGCCGAAACGACCACGACCAAAATATTGCGGGAAGTTGAAATGAACCAAATCGATTTATTGATTAGGCAATAGAAGAAATTCGATTCGGTAGAGTCCGTTTTGCCGATTTTGAAGTCTTTTACTTGCTGAAAATAATTGTCAAAATTTTATTTTTGTTAAAAAAAGATTTTTTTTAAACTTACTCGCAACAATAAAATAACAACAATACAACTGAAGCCTAAAAGACAGTCCGTTACTCGAATTTCGTCCAGATGCTCAAAAATTTGTTCCCAGACCAACAAAAATTTGCTACCCGGATATTTTAACCCTAAAATGTCTTTGGCTTGAGTGGTCGCAATTATTATAGCGGCTGCTGATGTAAATCCAACGGATACTGGACCGGAAATAAAATCTATTAAAAATCCTGAAATAAAAAAAAAATTGTTGAATTTTTTTTGTCAAATATTTTTTTAACAAATTTTTTTTCTTATAAATTTAAAAAAAAAATGAAAGACAAAATGTACCTAGTTGAAAAACTCCCATGAGAAATTGGACACAACCAGTGAGAAAGCAAAGCAGAACAGCGCCATCTACTCCCATGTCGTGGATGTTTTCGCGGGTTAGTAAACTGGTGATTGCTGTTGGTCCTACGGTTGCATCTTTGCAACTGCCGAAAATTGTGTAGACAAAACAGGACATGAATGCGGAGTATAGACCTGAAAAGAATTTTTTTTGTTAGGAAAAAACATTTTTAAAAAAATTTTGACTCACCAATTTGTGAAGGTAACCCCGATACACTGGAATACCCAATTCCTTGAGGTATTAAAGTAAGTCCAACGGTAAGTCCCGCCACTAAATCCGAAATTGCAAATTCGGTACTATACTCGGGAAGCCACTTCAAAATTGGTAGCCTTTTGTAAAGCTGTTTCCGAGTGCAACAATTTTCAGCTCTTTCTTTCAAATATTCCTTGATTGTTGGCTTTATTGGTTTTATAATGCTGCGTCTTTTGTGCAGGTATTTTTCTTCTGCTAGATATAAGACGGTACTACCATCTGAAATACAAAAAAATAATTATTTTTGAAAATTTATTTAAAAAAACTCACTTTTTTCTTGGCACCCATTTTGGCATTTACTAGTACTACTACTAATGGTGTCGGAACTACCAAAATCCCCCGGTTGCTCACCCACCATATACGAAGTCAAAGTCACTTGACTACCAAGTCGATTATCGTCTGCATTCAAATTGTATTTAGTCATTTTTTCTCCGGTATTGTTTACAGATTTGAAAAATCCAAAGTACTTATTATTTATCTATATAATAAAAATAACTACTGTCATTATATATTTTTTTAATTGTCGCATACGAGTCCTTGACAATAGTAATGAATTATTAAATGTTCGCTATTCGTGGAGCGTGCCCATAAAAAATAAGACAATATTTACGAGAAATCGAGGCATTTAATTTCGACGAATTTTTTTTTGTTGCTAAATAGTATTGTTAATAATCCCCCAAAATCTGGAATTTAAAAAACATCATTATATTACTTTAAAAAAATTAAATAACTAATTTATTTTTCGACCGGCAGTCGAACTGTAGGGGTTCGAGTCTCCGCTCCCCATAAATACTTTTTTTTAATTTTTTTAATATTTTTTTGTTATTAATTTATTATTTTAAGTAACTTTGTGATATTGTTTTATGTTTACTGATTTTATTTTGCAATTTTTTGCAAGTTTTAATGCGAAAAAAAATTATTTAATTAGTGGAAGTATTTTTATATGCGATCTGATTGTAAAAGTTTTATGTGCAGTTGCATACATTAAATCAATTATTAATTATTCACGTTTAATGATTAATAGTTTAAAGTACACTTAATTATTTTAAAGTTATCGCCGGACTATAAAAATTCCTCAACGAGCATAGCAACTAAAAAGTAATTTAAATAAATTTATTTTTGCAAAAATAATTATTACATACTTTAAATATTATAGTATTATTAAAGATTGTTGTCTAGAAAATTAAATAATTAGTACTCAACTTAAGTTAGTGAAATTTAAGTTTTAAATTTTTTTTTATCGATTAGAAAACATATTTTTAGAGCTGATGAAAACTTTCCTCACTAAAAAATTTAATCTAAATAGTGACAAGACGCAATAATTCAACATTAGAATAAGTAGGTAAGTGTTTATAGGCAATTGTTTCATTATTCATGGTCAATGTGTTTAAAGAGCATAATTTGAGCATTATTTGTTCTGCTGATGATATAACCGAATTTGAATAATTTCGTCTTATCTAACGGAAATTAAAAATAATCGATTAAATGGGCGGAAAATTGTCTGTACTACAAAAATAATCACATCCGTAATTACTTTGAAAATTGCGTTACGCGAAGTTTTTCCGAATTGCGATCTATTTCCACTAGACTATAATCAACGTTGCAACATTAATTATGCATGCATGCTGATAATGAAGCAAATTATCAGTCTTCAAAATTCTTTAGTCAAAAGAAAAAAAATGTAAATTGTTTATGATAATAATAATAAAAAAATACCAAGATTCAAAATAAATGATAACTAATTTTGTAAATTAGACAAGTTTAATTATATGTATTATATGCCAAATAGTATGTAATTTATTTGGTCATTATAAATTAATTAAAATTATATTAGGAACAAGAAAATTCTAGTTTTTATGCTTTTCTTCAATTAAGTGAATGCTAATTTTTATAAATTATATACATTTTTTTTGTTAATTAAATGCACGTGTCTATATTTTAGTCAAAATTTCAATATTATGTGTAATTTTATAAAAAACAAAATTATAACAAAAATAGTAACAAAAAATTAAAAATTAAAAAAATGAAATAATTATAAAAAAAATTAAAAAATTACTTCATTTTTTTAAATTCATTTTGTTCAAAATAGGGCGCTTTAAAATAAACAAAAAATAATTTTTAAAGTCGACCATTAATTAAACAAAATTTATAAATAAAAATAAAATAATTTTAATTAAATTAAATTAAAACAAAACAAAAATAGTTTAGTTTAAAATAAATTTTACTTTTGAGCTAATATTTACTCCCTTTTGACGAAATTAAAATTAAAATTTTTTTTTTAGACTTTTTTAAATAAACAAAAAAAAATCTTCAACTAAAAATAAATTAATCTTACCTTAAAAAAATGAAAAACTAGATTCCAAAAAAACACAGCTAGTCCCACAGACGAATGAACCCATACTGAATCCGAATAAATAAATCACTGGAAAGCAAATCAACAACAAATAATAATAATAATAAAAATTGTCGCTTAACGTCTACCTTTACTACCGAATATACGGGGTACTAGTAGTAATTATTTCGCTATGCTTGATCCACCTTGCTATTAACAATAACAATAATAATAATAATAATAAATTCCAAACCGACGAAGAAGATGAGGATGAACAAAAAAAATAGCAAATAATTAATTAATTGATTGCAAAATTAACTAATTTAAAATAGATGTCATTATTTATTATTATTTTCAATTCTACAGTCATAGATTTAAATAATTGTTTGATGTGCTATTGTTGATCGTATAATGTACTCAAATTGTTGCTTTGCTATTGTTGTTTGTGATTGCAACAAATTCAATGGAACGTCACAATATTTTTTTTTAGAGCAGGAAAATTTATTTTTTCTGTCGGAAATTAGATTTAAAAATAGAAAATATACTTAGTTGATAAATAAAAAAATAATTAATGTAAACAATATTGTTATTTTTTAAAGCATATTTCATTTTAAAATACAAAAAAAAAATATTTCACTTTTTCTAATTTTTTTAACAAAAATAATTTTTGCAAATATTAATGATATCGCAAATATTTGACAAATTTTCTATTATCCGATTGAGTGATCCATTAAAGTGAATTCCAAGAAACAAATTGTTATCAGAACATTTTCAAATACCAGTAGCAATACTAATCACAGTAATTAATTTTTTATAAGACTCATGACTAATTTTGCTACATTTTTTCCAAGTCAATTCAATTACGTTTGTTCTTCGAAAGGCCATCAAATAAAGGTCGACGACGATATGGACATTTAATTTTTATGTAATATTTCCTTGTAATTTTGCGATAAATGTTGGCAACCAGTAATACATATTTTTATATATATTTATTTGTTTATTAATTTTTTTGTGGTTTTGATGAACTAAAGAAGACATTTATCTAAATTCAGAAAATATTAAAATAAATAATTTATTACCGGACAATAATTAATTTAATTTTATAGCGCAACTTAATTAATTAAATTTTCCAAAAATTCTTGTATAGCTCCCAAAAGACCAACATTTTAAAATCGCGTGACCAATAATTTATTGCCAGAAGTCACAATAATTAATGACCTATTGGATGCATTTCATTTCATTATACAAAAAAAATAAAAAATGTTTAGTCTGGTGCTAACCATGAAGAGCGAGAAAACTAACCCGTACAAAAAAGCCAAGCGCCCTTTTTGCAAAAGCTTACGAGATTATTTCCGCGAATATTGCGTGTGCTCCAGCATCCATGGATTTCGGTATTTCGGCGAAAAGCGCACTTATTTTGAAAGGTACTACTTAAATAATTTACTTAGAGCCATAAAAAAATTAAATCGATATTTTAGGGGATGGTGGTTTGTGGTCTTCAGTCTAACATTAAGCGCCTGCATTTTTTTTATATACCAAGTTTATTTAAAATGGGATAACAGTCCGGTAATCGTCAGTTTCGCCACTGACGAGACTCAAATTCACGAAATTCCATTTCCGGCTATCACTATTTGCCCGGAATCGAAAAGCATGCGCAGTATTTACAATCACAAACTAATGGTGGACAAAATGAAGAAAAATGAGAAGTTTACTGCGGATGAGTAATAAATTAAAAATATTTTTTTTTACTAAATAAATATAAGAAAATATTTTTTAAGAGCGAAAAACTTTGAATACATGAGCTTAATCTGCAATGGTTTAAACGGTGAAGAATACAAAAACTGGACTGGTCAAAAATTCACTGACGTGGATTTTTTTCAAAAATTGCAAACCATTTCCGAATTGTATCCAACACCTATTTTTCGATGCGTATATCTAAATAAAAAATTTAATTGCTCTGATTTCTTTACAAAAATATTCACTGATGAAGGCTTGTGCTACACTTATAATATGCTGGATCGCGGTGAGATTTATAATGATATTGTGTAAGTAAACAATAATTTATAATATATATTTAAATAATAAAATAATAAAAAAATATAAAAAAAGTATTGGCGCTCTACTGGAGGTTCGAAACCCGACCCATTTAACGCCGGTTGAACGCATAGTGCGCTCGTGGCAATTTAAACATCAATGGTTTGAATTAGAGTTGCGCCTTTTGCACCTTTTTATTTTTTTTTTTTTTTCGATATATCTGTATTAAAAAAAAATATTTTGAATTAGAAACCACTACTCCGACTTCCATAAAGCCAAACCAAAGGCTTGGAGCATCGACGACGGCTACAGTAAAGACGCCGCCTTAAATCCCTATCCACGAAGGGCCTTATTGGCAGGCGCCAGCAACGCTCTTGTAATATATTTAAGAACCACACAAAAAAATATTGATTACAGTTGCAAAGAAAGTCAACAAGGATTTCGAGTAAAAAAAATTGTCAATTCTTTTTTTAAACACTAAAAAAAATTATTTTTGTTTAGGTGACCCTCCATACACCGATGCGTATACCACGCCCCAGTCAGCAATACTTTCAAGTACCGCTGAACCGCGAAGTGATCGCAGCGATCCATCCGATAATAGTCAGAACTTCGAACACGGCCAAGAAATATTCTCCAAAAAAGTTGAAATGTTTTTTGCCCAACGATCGAATTTTGAAATTTTTTAAAATCTACACGCAATTAAATTGCAAGTTGGAATGTTTGGCGAATTTTACTTTGGAGCAATGTGGATGCGTGAATTTTTATATGCCTCGTAAATATATTTTTTTTTATATTCTTTGATCGTATTAATTTTTTTTTTATAATTTTTTTTTCTTTAGGAGATAATCAGACTAAAATTTGCGGAAGTGCCAAATTGGAGTGTATGAAGAGGGCCGAACATGATTTGCTGCTCGGCGATTTGAGTAAACTATTAGATCGACATAAAAAAAATAGTAATAAAAAACAAGATAAAGTGAGACAGAAGAGAGATGCCGATTTATCGGCGGATAGTCACAAAGGCTGTGGATGTCGGCCGATTTGTAATGATTTAACTTATGATGTGGAAACGTCGCAAGCGAAATTCGATTGGAATGAAGTTGTCCAAGACCAGTCGAAGCAACGGAAGTAATTAATTTTTCAAAATTTTACAAAACCAAAAATATTTTGTTTTTCAATTTTTTTTTTTGCAATTATTTATTAATAATAATAATTATATTTATTTATTTCTCTGTTATAAGGTCCTACATCTCAAAATTGGTGATCTATTTCAAAACTTCCCAATTTGTGACGTCTGAGCGCCACGAATTATTTGGACCAACGGATTTTCTTGGCAATTTTGGCGGTTTGCTTGGATTATTTACCGGATTTTCTGTCTTATCAATTATGGAAATTATTTATTTTTTAACCGTGCGTTTGTTTTGCAATCGGCGGCTGTACGGCAGTTATGCCGGAAAAGGCACTTAATTATTTTCACACAAAAAAATTCCGGATAATTAAATTAGTATGTAAAGTACCTAAATCAAATTGTGAGAAATTTTTGCAAATCTCATTTTATGTAAGAAAATTAATTATTAAATGCATGATAAATTCGTCTAAGTATAGAGCATAATTTAAATAGATAAAAAATAATAGCCATTAATTAGAGTGTCCCAAAAGAATAAAATTTATAGGTTGCGTGTACAAAAACAAATTTTAAAATTCCTTATGTAATTATTAGTTTGCTAAATTGCAAAAAAATAAATGATAATAATTTTAAATCATTCTAAATTTAAATAATTTTTTTGTTGTTATCCTTCTAAATATTTTTAAAACGTAATAAATTAATTTTTAAAAATTATTAAAATAAGTTTCTTGCAAAAAAATCAAGAAGCCTTTGAATCAAAGCCACCTAAATCCATGCAACTAACAAAACATTGACAGTTAAAATGCTGAACGCCAAATCGTCGAAATCAAAAAACAACTCCTTGCGCAACTACTACAGCCCCACAACATCCGACCAAAACTCCAGCTGCCAATTTTCCGCCACCGCCATATGCAACAATGACGATGAAGCCGACGACGACTCCGCTTCATCCGTAACCATCAATAATTATAATAATGACGAGAGCATCGAACAAAGCCACGAAAACTTGGTAAATATAGCCCAAAATTGGGGCGTCCATCGATTCGAAACGCATTTATGGGCCGAGCATAAGAAGCCAGTAGTGAAGCTTGCGCAGTTGAGTCAACTCGAGTGGGACTCAGAAGAAAACGCGGGAGTTTTGAGCGATCGCATGGTGGGATGCTGTTTGAGCTATCTCGACCAAGCGCCGGAAGTCAATGTGTACGCATGCTGTCGATGCGTCATCACGGAAATGGTTTGTTTGTACGTCTGTACGTCTGTCGCCATCTTTAAAAATATTTTTTTTTTGGTAGATGTTGAAGGATATCAGTGTATTGCAGTATTATCATTACCTTCAATATTTGGATTTGTCGCATAATGAGTTGACGACTTTGGGCGCCTTAAAGGAAATGCCCTTTTTGATGTATCTGGATGTCTCCTTTAATAATTTGGAATATTTGCTGGATTTTAAAGCGCCTTTAAATCTAACGTTTGCAAACTATTCGCACAATTTTATTATGAACATCGGTGATTTAAGCGATTTTTGGTCGCTGGTTTGTCTGGATTTGAGTCACAATAATATTTCGAACATTTCGGGCTTGGACCAATTGAAGTAAGTTGATAAAAAAGCGCTTTAGCAGCTAAAATATGCGTAAAAGCATGTATTGTTGGTTGCATAGTATAAGCAACCAACATTACGCGTACTATTGTATGTAGGCAACCAACATTACACATGTGTATATTTTCTTGCAGATATTTAACGAATTTGGATTTATCCTACAACTTGATCACCCAATTCGAAAACGTCACCAACATGCAACTCAACGAATTAATTATCAACAACAACACGATCAGTAAATTCAATCCGGCGGCCAACCCTTTCGCAATCGACCACATAACTTCCGTAAACTTCTGCTGCAATGCTCTAACAAGTTTGAAGCACTTCCGCTATTTGGACAATATCGAAACAATCGCCGTAGCGCAAAATAACATCTCGTCTCTTCTAGAAATCAGCTATCTGAAACATCTGCGCTATTTGGTGAATTTAAATTTGAAACACAATCCGTTGACCAACAATCACAATTATCAAACGGCTTGTTTGCAAAATTGCGGAGCGCTTTTGACGCTGGACGAGCAGAAAGTGGACGCGGAAAAGTTTCTGGAAGCCAAGCGGAAGTTTGAGTTTGATCCGCGTTTTCGCGCGATTAATGCGAATCGAAGATTGGGATTGTTGGAGCAAATTAATCGGCCGCAGATTGGAGCGGAGGCGTTTTTGTTCGATACGCAGATGCCGATTATTTTGGCGTTTGTTGAGATTCCGGGGTCGAATAATGATTTGCTAAGGCGGCGGTTTTGTGAGGATAATGCCAAGTGAGTATTTAAATGTGTAAGATGTAGGCAACCAACATTACAAAATTTGTAATAATCTGGAAAGCCCATAGGTGGCGATCAATATTTAAAAAATGTATGAAGGCAACTATAATTACACATTACATTTTAATTATTTCCAGATTTTGTATCCACGCAATTAATCACACAACCCGTTCAAAAAGCCAAGAAGAAATCGATGGCTACCATTACTACTTCGTCACATTGGACGAATTTAATATAAAATTACGAAACGGCGACTTCATAAGCGAATACGAATATAATGGACACAAATACGGGTTAGGTAACTAAATTTACTAAAATTATTTTACATTAATAAAAAAAATACTTACAAGCTCGATCCGAATTGGCCAAATGCTTGAACAAAGTCTTGGTGGTAAATTTGAATATTTCTTCGGCGCTTGCGCTTCGATTGATGGGCTACAATCCGACCATGATTTTGGCTTTACCTCGAAGTGAAGAGACCCATTTGTCCAGCTTGAAAAATAAATATTTTTTCCATAAACTGTATTTCCAAAAAAAATATTTTAATTTAATTTTGTACTAAATTAAAAATATTTTAGTGCGGATCCGGGTTACATAAAAGTGCAACATTCCCCGGTAGAAGCCGAACACGCGTTACGGATCCATGAAAAACGCGAATACGAAAAAAACTACAGACAATTGAATGAAACTTTAAAAGCGATTGTGGAATTAATTATAACGGATTCGCAATCCATGCAAGAATTCGTGGATGCGAACGGTGATATCAAGCAGTGCTGGGAATTTAATGATTGCGATATTGCGAAAATTCGGAATAGCAAAAAGAAAATCCACAAAGATAAGTATGTACTATTTAGCAAATTTATTTTGCTAAAAGAAAAAAATGTTAAATTTTAATTACTAATTAGTTCGTCAGGTATTTTGAAAAGTAAGCTAAAAACTGCGAAAAGTAGCCCGAGTCGGGATAGAGTGAGTGTCAGCTTTAAGACTTGCGAAATTGATGGAGAATGCATGTGCCCTGATTGCAAATATCGCAAGCCAAAAGTTTCTTTGGACCTTATTACGAGCAGTTCAAGTGAAGATTCTGTGAACGTAAAAATATTTTTTTTTTTAAAAAATTAGAAAGAAATAATTTTTTTTTAGGAAAACGATATAATGGAATTAAATTCCAGCGGGAAATCCAATGTGAAAAGTACAAACCAGGGATATTTCGGTTGTGAATTGAGCAATTATTTTTCGATGCCCGATTTGGGCTTGGATAACGGCGGTAACATTTTTTTTAAAATTTATTTATAAGAAATTATTATTTTTATTTACTTCGTCAATATTTTTTTTAGAGCTTGATATAATTGATTTAAATGAAGACCAAATTATCGAGTTCCTAAAATGGATTTTTATCTATCGAGTGCTGGTGCTAGATTTGCATTGGACCAATCCAGGACTTTTTGCGGAACTTGTATTAAATAATTATTTTTAAATTAATTAGTATTAAAAAAATTTATTTTTAGATCTTCACAGACGAAGAAGAAGACTCATTAAAAAAACTGCACGAATTATTGAAGCAGCTGATTCAGCATTTCAAATACAAACCGAAAATGAGTAATTTCGAAAAAGATGCGAATTTTCAAAATATTATCAACATGCGGCTCGATTATTTGCGCGCTGATTTGCGCGATGAAGTTTTTGAAAAAGAGCAGCCAATCACGTGCAATTTTTGTGGAATGAAAGACCACGACTGCACTGTGGGAGTGGAGTGAAATTGCATTTTGTAATTAATTTTGACTTTAAATATTAATTAAATAAAAAAAATTATGAAAAAAATTATTTTGTTCCAAAATTTCTGAAAAAAAAATATTTTGAATCGAAAAATCGAACACCCTGTAGAAGACATAATTTTTATGCATCATCTTAGGCCCACTTTGACACGCTGCCAAAAGATCTCCAGCCTACTGCCTGCACTGGAACGCATCCGGCTGTTGCAACTGCACCATTAAAACGAAAAAATAAAAGATAAAAGAAAAACTTGTCGTCGCTCTTATGCCTTAAAGAACCAGTCAGTCAGTCGCTTTTCGAATTTGAGCTGGCTAGGTAACAAAACAACATCGACTAAACAACACACGCTATTATTTTATTACCATCAACATAATTGTGACGTCACAAAAACCACGTGGTAGTGAAAAATTAATTACGACAATGTTCAAGTCGCTGTTTCCTTGGAAACAGAACAAAACAAAAGTGATGGCGACGACGACGACGACGACTGCGATGGACAACGTCGGTGAGTTCAGTATGTCAATAAAATAATTATTTTCGAATGTGTCAAACAGTTTTCGGTCCGAAATCGTGGTGTTTCCGGTAAATGCGCGACGTTTTTGTGCCGTTTATCGTAAAAATAGCATCAGATGGTCCACCTACGACAAGATTCGTCGCTATCTGAAGTGTATTCGTAGTGTTTTCCGACTAATTGACGACGGAAATACTTTTTTCACTTTTGCTTCTAATAATATCTTTGGATCCAATTAGGCGACGAGATAATTTTCCGAAATTTTTGACGCACCTCATTTTTACTGTTGTTAATTTATTAAAATTATTATTAGTTATTATTGCCAAATGGAATTTATTGAAGGTATTTATAATTTTTTTTGTTACATAAAGTCGATTTTAAATAATAGTTTTACGAGGAAATCTTGATCAAGGTAATTATTGTGGCAATTTATGGCACAGGTTGCTTTAATGTAAACAATATGACGTCATAGATAATTGAGAAACAAATATTTAGTAGCAGGCTATGGTAATTAAATAAAAATTTATGAATGGCGCGAAATTATGAAAATATTCAAATGTCAAAATTGGAAGTGTCAAAATCGAAAATGTCAAAATTTTGATTTTCAAAATATGTAAATAGTCAAAAAAATCACAAAAAATTCTTAAAATTTTGACAAAAAAAATTCTGATTTATTGATTTTTTGAAAAACTGAACAATTTTTTGAAATATTTTTGTAATTTTTGAGATCAAAATCAAAAAATAAATTCAAAAAAGTAAAAAAATTTAAAAATTAATTGACCACAATTTTGAAAGTTATTTTAAAGACGACCAAAAATTCCAAAAATTCCAAAACAATAATTACCAAAATTAAAACCCCCACTTTTCACCACGCATTGTTCGCAACGCATTGTTTTGTCAATAAACCCCCGCGAATCGAGCTAATAAATTCAAAAAAAATCCTATTATTAGTAAATTAGCGAATAAAAATAATTTTGAAAGGATTAAATAATATTGTGGGTGTACAAAATTCCAAACCAATAACAACAATAGAAAATTTGCATTATTATTGTTGAAGTAGCAGAAATTTGTCCTTTCTCTCTATTCGACATTGTTTGCATGCAATAAACGCAGATGTGCTGTAAATCACATTAATAATCAATGCAGCACCCACTTCGCTTCATTTCTTGCAAACATGTTCACCTTCAAAACTCTCAGAACAATTTTTTATTTTTTTTAAATATCACTTGATTTATTTGAGTGCGTGCTTTGCCATTGATTTTTGTTAAACAATTGTTTAAACAATCAATATTTAACTTATTAACGCGACCTCGTATTATTTAATCTTCATCTCATCTCATTTGTTTCTCCAGCAGAAGAAGAAATTCCAAGCGAAAAATTAAATCTCGTCCCGTGCCATGTTTGCGGCCGAACGTTTCTTCCGCAACCCTTAAAAAAACACGCGAAAGTGTGCGAGAAAAATGTGACGAAAAAACGTAAAGTTTTTAATTCGTTGCAACAGCGAGTGGAAGGAACCGATCTGGCGTTATTTCATCAAAAATCGTACCTGAAGAAAAGTTCGGAACCACCAATCGAAAAAGTCTACGAGAAAGTTAAGGCGAAACCGTCCAAGTGGAAGGAGAAGCATTTGGAGTTGGTTAGTGCCATTCGAGCAGCCAAAGGTAAAGATTTTTTTTTATCAATAAATCAAGTAACCTTCCTAAACGTCATAAAACCTAAAAATATGTCACAATAATTTTTTTTTTCTAAAATACTCCTCCAACTTCTCTTAACCGAAGGAAACTAATTAATTCCAGTGAATGGAAGCGAAATGAAGAAGTCATCATCCACCTCCCTCAAACCAGTAAACGAACGCTGTCCGTCTTGCGACCGACAATTCGGACCGAAAGCGTTCGACCGACACGTCGAATGGTGCAAAGAGAAAAGCAGCCGAATTCAACATTCGCCGGCCAATGTGCAAGTTGCCAAAGAGCGTCTGGAAGCGCGCACCAAGTACCGAGTACCACCGCTGAACAAATCGAAAAGATCCGTTACGCGGGAAAAATATTTACCGGCCTGCGAAAGTAGTTCAAGTAGTATTAGTTTGAAGCCGGGGTTGCAAAGAACGCCCAGTATCAAGAAGCCAAAGTCGTTGGTGAGCTTGGGGAAGTACGAACAGAAGATTGTGGAGACGCCGACGAAGAATACGACGACTCCAAGGTGAGTTTAGTTTGTAGGATTCGGGTTTTGGAAATTGTAGGTGAAGAAGAATGATTAGAAGGAATTCTTCTTCGTCCTTCAATTTTCAAATTGGTTGAAATTCCTTCTTCCTTCTCCTTATTCTTCTTCCCTCCTCCAGTTTCCAGACCAAGCGAACTTTGCCATTGATGAAAATCAATTCGTCGACTATTAATAACGAAGACTCGATTTTGGTGTCGACAATTGTTAATTGTCGCAATGTCGATAATAAAAAAATGGTGACGTGGAAGGATACGATTGAGAAGCCTTCCTCGAAGGTGCATAGTCATAGTGGTAAGGGTCCAGGGAAGGTGCGCCCAATCGAGTGCGAGAAGATCTTGTCCTATGATGATGTCATCAATAAAAATACCCCGAAAAAGAAAACTTTACTTCCAATACCAATAATTAATAAAAAAGTTAGAAGTGAAGAAGAGGACGACGAAGGCGCACCAAAATCGGTCCAAAGCCTCATTGACATCCATAGCTTCAACCCAAAAAATCTGGAGACCTTCAGTTTGAACTCCTATCGCTCAGTGGAGGAAACAGCGTCTTCCTCCAATCCAAATCTTAGTGTTCAATCTACTTCTTCTACAGAGCTTGAAGTTAGTCCCAAGCAGTCGTGCAAGTCTTTAACGTCTGCCTTTAAGAGTTTAAAAATTGCCTCAAGTGTTAGCAGTCTAGGTTCCTATTCGGAAAGATTATTGGTTGACGACACGTTGGTCCTCTACAAATCGAAGAGTAACTTGACAAATAAAAGTAGTTGCGAACTGCTATCGGCAACCTCTTGGGAGACAATTAGCAGCACTTGTTTACCAAAGACTGGAAGGTCTGGCGACGACTCGGATAATGGCCTGCTCCAAACGGGAAGCAGCGTTTATACGCTGATTAAAGACTCGGAGGAGGATTTTAAAAGCATCTCTGGGAAGACTTATATCAAATATTCCGACGACGATTTACTAAAGAGCCTCCAAACTTTGGAAGAGACGGACCTAATTGACGAGACTTCCGACGACGATTTACTAAAGAGTCTCCAAACTTTGGACGAGACTGAACTAATTGAAGAAACTTTTAGTAACATCACGTTAAACGTCTCTTCTATTCAAGAAGATCTTCCCCTAAAGTTAATGCGAGCTTCCTCGACGAAAATAGATCTACTAAGTAGTTTATCTCCGACTCCCGAAGAGGAAATCTTGAGTTTGAGTGAGTATTATATAGTGCCAAAGAAGAGAAGAAAACTGCACGGGATCTTAACCACCGGACAAGCTCCTAGAAATTCATGGGACGTCGATTCAAAAAATGCTACAGGTGATAGTAGTACTAAAGTTGAGGGATTAGTTCGCCCAGCCACTACCAGCCAAATTTCCAGCAGTTACTCGCCAAGAATTATGCTGCTTTTAAGCAAAATTATGAGGAAATACGAGGAGACTTCAACAGATGAGGATTCGGTTATGAACTTGAGTCGGTTGGATTGTGAGAAGTTGCTGGATGTGGACAGGACGAAGTTGCCAAAGATGGTGCAGCAAATTAGGCGGGAAAGCCACCAACCATTGAGGAAGACGGATTTGGTTAGTTTGCCGGCGATTCGTGGTGCTGAGGGACAGAAGAGTTTGTTGAGCTCGCGGAGGAGTACCGAGCATAAGGGTCCGGATAAGAGGCTTATTGGGAAGGATATTAGTGAAGCTTATTTGGATTATGGTGAGAAGGATGTAAAGGGAGAAAGGTAATGTATTTCTTGAGGGTAAAGGGTTCCAAAAACACAAAAAATTCTCCATAAATTTACTCTACGATTTTTCTTGATGGTAAAGTTCGATAAACATTTAATTTTAATATTCGACAAATTCCTATTAATGACGAACCGCCTTATCCAACCGACTTTGACCTGTTTTGCCTATTATAGCGAACCAGGTGGGTTCTTAACGAATCATTTCAACATTCATATCGTTGGAATGTAAAATAATTTCACATACTTTTAGACTTTTTATGTGAAATGACGAGTGAATGGTGAGCACTAATTAATTTTTCTCGACTAAATAATTAATTTACTAAGTAAAATCGTCTTTGCAGTACCAATAACTATGACCCCTTTGAAATCGCACAGCGCCAATTCAACGAGCTATTGGAATGTGACGATTTCAAACCGTTTCGACCAAACACAGCACCACCAAAAAAGGCGCCAAATATCCATCCCAAATCGGCCGATCAAATTAAATCGAAAGTGGTGCGCGCTTCCGTTATAGACCCGCCAGTTTTCTTTAAAGACTCCTTCGATTCGATCAGTGACGATTTCGAGATGCTCGAAAACATGATCAACTCGAATTTTATGTCGGATTTCAATCAAAAAAAATATAGCGACGATTTATCATCGATTGATCCGAAGCTGATCAATGAGAATGATAACTTGTCGATACCGGATCATTTTCGGTGCGACGATTATTCGCCCACTTCCACAATTGATAGCGATATCACTTTGCAGAATTTTAGTGTCGAAACACCAAAACCGAAAAAAGTCGTGGCGGTAAAGCGTTCGAATTCATTGATAAATCGGCCGCGCAAAAATCTAGTCATTAATAATAATAATAAACCGGTAGCACCAACAGTTAAAAAATCGAATTCCAGTTTGGCGCGAAGTGGCAAAAAAATGGCTGACGGTGACAAGACGAAGTTGTTAAAGCGTTCGGTGACGTTGTTCGACCAAAAAGCGCCGCCGCCGAATTTGAAATCCAAGGCAGATGTTGATGATTATTTCAATAAAACCGCCCCCAATCCAGTTCCGCCAGCTTTGCAGCCGGAAGAGCTATTTGCGGTGGATGACGAGATGTATGAGGAATATAAAAAATATGAAGAATTGTATTTGAAGGAGAAGAATCAAGAGAAGAAGCAGAGCAATAAAAAGCAAAAAGGTAAAATTATTGATGTGAATTATGGATTGTTGACGGCGAGTGAAGAGGACGAAGTCGTGCTTCCGAATGCTAAGCTTTGCAACGATTCGGCTTATGGAAGGTTAGTCCTGTCAAAAATAATTTTTTTGACTTACTCAGAAATTTTTGTTTTTAGTTTAACTCGCAAGACCCCAAAACATCGCAGCCGAGCAACAAAGTTGTCGCCGCTGGAGCAACAGAAACAAATGGATAGCACGAGTTCGAGTGGTTCCGAAAATCCCCCGTCACCGAATCCGGTCGTTCCGCTGGACAATGCGGCCGAAACGCGTTTGTCGAAATTTTGCCACGAATGCGGCAATAAATACCCGGTCAATTCAGCAAAGTTTTGCGTCGAATGTGGCGTTAAGCGACTGGTTCTTTGATTTATTGTGATAATATATTATACCATTTTAATTATACACGATGTTTATATATTCAATTTAACGATTATCTGTTTTATAGGGCGTAAAGTGTTACCGGAGATGATAATTATTGTCTAGAAGAGTCTCATTCTATTCTAATTGAAGCTTATTTAATTCGCGGTCGCGGCGGAGTTAATAATTTGACACGTGTCATTTTTTTTTACAAAATATTAGTTTTTATAACAAATCTGGTTCTAATTGTATTAAATAAGCTTCCTTTATCTATTGCGAGCATTGTTGCAGCATTTTGTGTGCTTTTTATCCCGTAAAAAGCAAATCGGGCAAAATCCTAACTTAACTTATGTGCAATGTAATCGAGAGTGCGGTGAATTATATTTAAAAGATTTGTATTCTTACCTTATCATTCCATTATCTTATGTTTGGTTCGATGTGTTTTTACTAACAAGACTGAATTGTTTTTGTTTTATTTTGTAATAAAAGTAATTATTCGTTCAATGGCGTCCATTTTTGAATTCACTATCACTTCACTGTGTCGATAACAATGGCCGCTTCATTACCGACCAACATCCGGGGTGGAAGGGTAGGGATGAATTAATTAACAATTTTAATAAATAATTCTTTATAATTATAAATTTACTTGCAAAAACGTTTATTATAACAAATCATATTTATTTGAATTCATATCAATTGCCGCAATTTTTTAAATTATATTTTCTGAGCACAGTACCAACCTCCACCTCTCTAATGCAAAAGTTACTAAGCGCTCAAAGCGCTCGTATTATTATTTTTGACAAGTCAATATTTGAACGAATATTTTGCTGCTAAATAATGAGCAGCATATTAAAAGTAGGCCCAGCACTTTCCAAAAATGCCGTCCAATCGGTCAGCAAGGTAAGCCACTCACTTGCCAGCAAATTAATATACCTAACCTCAAAACTGCGTTACATAACTCTCTTCCTGCAATTATTTACAATTACGTAATGTTTTAGATCCTAGGAAGTAGATCGTTGCATATCCAAGTGGACCGCAAAAATGCGAAACAATGCGACAGCGTTTCGAAAGTGTACCCGATCGTCGATCACACTTACGATGCCGTTGTCGTCGGGGCTGGAGGTGCTGGACTTCGGGCTGCTTTTGGGCTTGTCGCCGAAGGCTTTAAGACCGCTGTGATTACGAAACTATTCCCTACGCGATCGCATACTGTCGCGGCGCAAGGCGGCATCAATGCGGCGCTTGGTAACATGGAGCAAGACAATTGGCAATGGCACATGTACGACACGGTGAAAGGCTCCGATTGGCTGGGCGACCAAGACGCCATCCACTACATGACGCGCGAAGCGCCGAAAGCAGTCATCGAACTTGAAAACGCGGGCATGCCATTTTCCCGCACCACCGAAGGCAAAATCTACCAACGCGCCTTCGGCGGGCAAAGCCTGAAGTTTGGCAAAGGCGGCCAAGCGCATCGATGCTGTTGCGTAGCCGACCGAACGGGCCACAGCCTACTCCACACTTTATACGGACAAAGCTTACGCTACGATTGCAACTACTTCGTCGAATATTTCGCGCTGGATTTGATAATGGAAGGCGGCGAATGTCGCGGCGTGATCGCGCTGAACCTAGAAGACGGCACGATTCACCGCTTCCGCTCGAAGAATACCGTTTTAGCGACCGGTGGTTATGGCCGCGCGTACTTCTCGTGCACATCCGCGCACACATGCACCGGCGACGGCACTGCGATGGTGTCCAGAGCGGGCTTGCCGTGTCAAGATTTGGAATTCGTGCAGTTCCACCCGACCGGAATCTACGGAGCGGGTTGCTTGATCACTGAAGGCTGTCGCGGTGAAGGTGGTTATCTCATTAACTCGCAAGGCGAGCGATTTATGGAGCGCTACGCCCCTGTCGCGAAAGATCTCGCATCGCGCGATGTCGTTTCCCGAAGTATGACGATTGAGATCCGCGAAGGTCGCGGTTGCGGGCCGGAAAAGGACCACGTCTACTTGCAGCTGCATCATTTGCCCGCCGAACAATTGGCGCAGAGGTTGCCAGGTATTTCAGAGACCGCGATGATTTTCGCGGGCGTTGATGTGACGCGCGAGCCGATACCCGTCTTGCCAACGGTGCATTACAATATGGGCGGCGTGCCCACCAATTACAAAGGGCAGGTGTTGACGAGCGAGAATAATCAGGATAAGGTGGTGCGGGGTTTGTATGCGTGTGGCGAGGCGGCTAGTTCGTCGGTGCATGGCGCTAATCGATTGGGGGCTAATTCGCTTTTGGATTTGGTGGTGTTTGGTAGGGCGTGTGCGTTGACGATTGCCGAGGAGAACAAGCCTGGAGAACAAATTGGGGGCATCTCAGATGTGAGTATATGCATTCGGAAGCGTTCGGGTATCTTCGGAAATGTTCGGAAACGTTTGGAAATACTCTAAAATGTTAGAATATTCTAGGAAATCATCGAAATTCTTGTGACTTCTGTCGAAATTTCACTCGTTTATTAATTTTTGTTTACTTTCAGAACGCAGGAGAAGCTTCCGTGGCGAACCTCGACTGGTGCCGCCACGCGAACGGATCAATCCCAACCGCTGACCTTCGCCTGCAAATGCAGAAAACAATGCAAACGCACGCCGCAGTGTTCCGCACGGAAGACACCCTTAAAGAGGGCGTCCGAAAAATGAACGACCTTTACGGCAAACTCAAGGACGTCAAGGTGTCCGATAATAGTTTGATTTGGAATTCCGATTTGGTGGAGACGTTAGAATTGCAGAACTTGATGTTGAATGCTTGCCAGACGATTGTAGGGGCGGAGAATAGGAAAGAATCGCGCGGCGCACATGCTCGCGAAGATTACAAGGATCGTTCGGACGAGTTGGATTATAGTAAGCCGTTGGAGGGGCAGCAACATAGACCTTTGGAGCAACATTGGCGCAAGCACACGCTTACAACGATCGATGAGAATAATGGGAAAGTCAGTATTAAGTACCGACCAGTCATAGATAAGACTTTGAATGCGAGCGAATGTAGCACAGTGCCGCCGGCGATCCGATCTTATTAAACTAGTAGAAGAGCAGGAAAGTGGAAACGATTACTTAATTAATTTTATTTGCAAAAAAGTGTCTTTGTCTCGTAAATAAGTGATAATGGAAGAGTATTTTGCTGGTTGCAATTTTCAATTATAGTTATTATATTTATTTCATTAAGTTTGATTCGACCACAAATTTGTGTATTTATGTAAAAAATGTTACTGAATAAATTATTTGAATAAATTTATGTATGCATTTGTGAAGCTAAAACAATTGTTTTTACTTGTAGTTTATATTATAAGGTAAAACAACGAGCGAGTATTGAGCGATAACAGACAAGACAATAGATGCACAATGAGCATTGATCAGATGTGCTTGAGTAGCATCTACCGATGCCGTGGGATACAAATCATTTCCTTTTCTCTAGACTGATAAGAGTACGGATGCTATGAGATACAAAAAGTGCTAATGCGAAAAAACTAAAAAGGAGAGAATTATGATGGGACTGGAAAAACGAGAGACGGTTCCAGCGGTCGAACAGGGGCAGTCGATTCTCGAGAGGCAATAGGCCTACGCGCGAATAGGGTAGTGTTGCATTAGAGTCACCATCACCGAACTTTAGATGAATTAATATAAAAGAGAGCGTGAAGTGATACCAGGTGTAGGTGATAACTAGTGAGGCCTAGTGATTCTCCGAGAAGTCTACACCCGAATTGGGGAACCACTGTTTGTTCCCCATAGGATTAGGTACCAAAATCGTGAGTACTGTATTTTATTTTAAGCGGATCATAATTTGTACGTAAAGCGCCGGGTTACTGCTCAATGCTCGTATGTGTGTTTTACTAAAGTTACCTTCTAGACCCGAAGTGTCGCCATTTCAATTATTGCGGCAAGTAGGATTTTTGGTCTAGTATCATCTTATTCAGTTGTTTTATTGCATTAATTTAGTTTGCGCGTCAAAACCATAAAGTGGTTTTGTTTTAGGTATAGCAGATTTTATTTTTATTTTATAGCAGATTTTAGATTTTATTTTTTTTGTTGTTGTTTGCTTTTCAACCCATGTTTGCGACATAGTTTTTTTTTCGATAATCTTGTGATAAATGAGTAAAGCTAATTGCCGCCCCCACGATCCGTCGTTCCTACTCGTATTTTTATAAAGTCTCCCTTTAATACATAGCCGCACCAGGAAATTCGGGTGACGGTGGCAACATTTGTTTAAAAACCATAAGTAATGTATTTTAAATATTCGAATGTATTTTTGGTTGCGTAACTTTCACTAAGCGCGCAATTTTTAAGTACAGTCCTGTCGCTTAAACGTCTAACCCAATTAAAATAAATGATAAGAATTTGCATAAAAGTCGTAAATAATGAGCAGCATGATGTCGAACAATATTTTGAAGGTAAATAAAAAATACTATTACTTTACTTTTAATTGTTTTACAGCAATTTACAAAATAGCGAGCAGGGTTGTACTCGATTTATTTTGAAATTTGCAGGGGATGCAAATGGTGCGAAAATTTTCCACCAGTTTGGACCTTACAAAAGTGGAATTCAAAGCGGGGGTCAAAACTATTACAATGTGCAATCAAAAAAATAGGTAATTAATTTTAAAAAATAAAAATTTGCAAAAAATTTGTCAAAAATATTTTTTTAGAAATTCGCTGTCAATCGCAATGATGCACAATTTAATCCAGCAAATCGCCGATCCAAGCCCCGACGTGCGAGTGATCGTGCTAAGCGCTGAAGGCCCCGTTTTCTCAGCCGGCCACAATTTAAAAGAATTAAATCTGGTAAAAATTAATTAAATCGCGCAGTTAGCAAAATATTTTTTTAGAGTGACGCAAACGGTCGCCAAAATATCGAAGAAGTATTTAAACTAGCCACCAATTTAATGCACAGTATAATCGAAGCTCCAGTGCCGATTATAGCGAAAATTGACGGACTAGCTGCAGCTGCCGGCTGCCAATTAGCTGCGCAATGCGATATTGCTTTGTGCAGCAAAGCTAGCAAATTTTCAACTCCCGGGTAATAATATTTTCTCCTTACTTAATTAATTAAATAATTATTTCTACTAATTTAGAGCAAATTTTGGGATATTTTGCTCGACGCCCGGCGTCGCCTTAGCCCGCTCCGTCCCGAAATCAACGGCGCTTTCTATGCTACTAACTGGTTTGCCGATTTCAAGCGCCGAAGCGAAAGCCAGTGGACTAGTTTTGAAAGTTTGCGAAGATGTTGACGAATTAAATTCGGAGACTGCGAAAATTTGCGAAGCAATTAAGTCGAAAAGTCGGGCCGTTATCGAATTGGGAAAAAGGTTCTATTATAAGCAAGTGCAGGTTGATTTGAAAAGTGCATATAATTTGGGCGGGAAACAAATGGTTGAGAATTTGTTGATTGAAGACGGGCGGGAAGGCATTCGCAGTTTTGTGGAGAAGCGGAAACCCGTTTGGAAAAATTAATTATTTAATAAATTGATGGAAAACAACAATAAATTAATTAAAATGTTAAAAAGTCACTTGTTTTTCAATTTTTTAGCGTAAATAAATTTTGCAAAATTAGAGACAAAGCGAATTTAAATTCTATATTTATAGATTAATACAAAACAAACAATTAAATTAACAATATTATATTCTCAGTATTATTAAAAATTTATTTAGTATTAAAAACAAATAATAAACATGTTTATAATATTGCAATAATTATCGAAATTGTGACTTTTTTAGAATTTTTATAAAGAAAAATTACTTTTTACCAAGAGCCTTCTGAGTCTGTGCCGTCTTCACTTTAGCGGCATTAACTTTCTCTATAAACAATTAAATTTATTAAATAAATAAATAAACAAATATTTATTTACTTAATAAATCTTAAATTTAATTAAATTAACTAACCTTGTTGTTCAGCTTCGCGCCGCTTCTTAGCCTCTTCGCGCTGCTGCTTAATAATCGCCAATCGGGCAAGATCGGCTCGGGCCTGCTCAGTTTTGCCCTCCGCATGCATTTTCTGATAATGTGCTTGCGATCGCTGCTTCTCGACCTCTTCGCGTTCCCGTCGCGAAAGCTGCGGCTTATCGTCCAATTCCGTTGTGGTAATCGCGGTAACTTTTTTAGTTTTTTTCTGAATTCGATTGGGATTTTCGATTTCTATCAATTTCGAAACGCCCTTCGCTTTTGACTGAAACCCACACAGTTTCAATAGTTACTAACTAAATCTAATATGATAATTACGTCTTCGTCGGTACTGCTCTCCTCCTCCGAATCGCTGCTGCCGGATTCCTCGCTGGTTTTCTTGTCGGCCGCGGGCGCCTCTTCTTCTTCGGACGAACTCTCGTCGCCCCGTTGCTGTCTCCATCGCTTTTTCTGCTCCTCTTTCCGTCGCTCCTCTTCCAATTCCTCGGGGTTCGTAAACTTGCGATTGCGGCCCTTGTGGTTTGTGAATTTTCCTTTTGTGTGCAAGATTTCATCAGATTTTTAGGTTAGGATTCTTACAAATCGACATTTATACGTACCTCTAGGCATTTTGAGTAAGCTAATTAATAATCGACTAACTAAAACTGGAATTTAGTTGGGTAATTAATAATGTGCAATTCAAATACGCAATTAAAAAATATTTTAGCAACTATTTGACAGATGTGCTAGAAACAATTGACACTTGCGTTGCCAACTTAAATTTAAAAAACGAAACTACCTTGCATTAACTAAAAATTAATAATTAATATAAAGTACTATACATTATAAATTTAATTAAATTGTAATTAAATTAAATCAACAAAAAGGTAATTAACATTTTAAGTCATAGCAGTGCTTTAATTAAAATAAAATAGTATTAGGCAACCAGCAACACACCAGCATGACAATAAATTTGAATTTATATAAATTATAGTTTTAATTATAAAAATTGTATACACTAATTAGGCAATTACAATCAATTAATCTTGTTAAAATTAACAATTTTACATAATTTTATGCTTCTTAGATGGCAAATTGTTTACCAAATATAGGTAATTAACAATCATATATAAGTGTATTATAAGTTGCCTAGTAATGCGCGAATTTCAAATAATTAAGTTCATTTTAAAGGTTTTATGCAAAATTTAATTAAACAAATAAATATGATCACCTTCTAATTAACTTGTCGAATTAAAAAGCTGTTCCTAAAGTGCGTTTTTTCAATTATATTACGATTTATATAGTCTTGAAATTAGATTAGCTGTTCCAATATACCGATAACATTACGACCTTACGAACTTTGGCTAAATGTTTATGTTGACATTTTCATATTACTGATTCTCTTTCTATGAAAATCGATTGATTAAAATAATTGTACATTCGTGTGAAGCAGTCGCATCTTTTCAAATCGAATCGAATTATTTTTAATTCTCACTTTTTTGCCAAAAAGGACTACCAAGACTTTGATGTTCGAAGAATCTAGCCAAACTATCTTTTGTTGTAAGTCTAATTAAAATTATCAAAGCAGTTTGCAAAAATCTAATTAATAATTACAAAATCGAATAAAAAGCATGTGATGCGATTACATTAATAATTTAATGAGGAGTAAATATTTTCCACAATTTAATTTTTTTATATTTATTTATTTAGCAATATTTAATAAAATTATTATAAATATTTTACAGTGTGTGGACGTATGAAATTAACCATGTCTGTACCACAAGCTGCATTTGCCGTGAAGAAAATTCGCCAAAACAATGAACGGTTCTCAGAGAAGGCCAAAAATTTCCAAAATTTTGATGGTAAGTTTTTCAAAAAAATTTATTTACCACAAACAATTTTATTTAGTAAATCTGGATGGTGTCAAAAGTAGACTAAATAGTGACCTTGTATAAATCAGTTGATTATCGCGTCAGAATTAATTGATTTTTAAATTAAAAATTATTGAGTTCAAACTTTAACAATTTTTTTTTAATTTAAAAATATTTTTGTTTTATAAAGTTGATTATTTTTTAATAAATGCTAAACTAAAAAATTGTAATATTTTCTATTTTTATAAAAGCTATAACGCCTCTAAAAATATCAAAAAATATTTTTTCGAATTTATTAACATTTTTAAAAATTCAAAATACTATTTTTTTGTCAAAAATATTTTTTTTTTTCAGCCGCCCCGGGCTTATCCCCGATGAACTACAGCAGTAAATTCATGAACAGCGTTTGGGGCATGTACAACCGCTATTCGGTGCACAATTTAAAGAAGAACTATGACTCTCTACTCCACCATCACAAATAATTCTAGAGTAGTTTAGTTTTAGTAGTGGCTTGATTGGTGGAGCTTCAAATTGTTGGAAACTGTCGGGGATGATACAAAATTTTATGTGCATTATTTATTTTTAATTTTTTTTTGGCGGTTTCCAACATTTTGAAACTCTGCAAATCAATGCTATTAGGAATAAGTGAAATAGATCTCTCATAGACTGGGCACTATTAATTTTTTTGTGATTGCAAATTAATAAAATATAATAAAACAAAAAATAATTTAAAAAAATAGTATAATTTGACTTGCCACTTAAGTGTTGCAACCGTCACCCGAATTTCCTGGTGCGGCTACGTATTAAAGGGAGACTTTATAAAAATACGCGTAGGAACGACGGATTGTGGGGGCGGCAATTAGCTTTACTCATTTATCACAAGATTAACAAAAAAAAACTATGTCGCAAACATGGGTTGAAAAGAAACAACAAAAAAAACTTTTTGCAATTTGCGATTAAAATGACATCTTTTTAGTTGCCATTTTTGATATTGAAACAGCCTTCTTTTTTTTAT
Organism: Cryptophagus acutangulus; assembly: GCA_963556235.1. Taxonomy (NCBI): domain Eukaryota; kingdom Metazoa; phylum Arthropoda; class Insecta; order Coleoptera; family Cryptophagidae; genus Cryptophagus; species Cryptophagus acutangulus. The sequence goes on from OY744571.1 coordinate 429,473, forward strand.
TGTTCTAAAAAAAGCGTGAAAAAAAGACTTTTTTTCACTCTTTTTCTACTTTTTTTCATTCTTTTTACTTTTTTTCATTATTTTAAAAATTGCTAAAAGCGTGGCAAAAAGTTATAAAACCGCAATGTTTTATTTATTAACAATATTAATTGTACAATTAGTAAGATTATTTAACTGAACAAGAACATATAAGCCACATTTCCATTAAATTTGAGTTAGCAAACACTTCTATTCGATTTGAATTATGTGAAGGAAGCTGTTTGATTTTTCGTTCCTAGGGGCGATTTCAATTGTTTTATCAATGTTTGCTCTAATTAATAACAAATTAAGCTTGAATCAAGCAACCGATTGTCATCTGATTATTAACTAATCTTTAATATTTTTTTATTTTAATTAAAAATTGCAAAAAATAGTGTATACAACACGAGCAAAATTAGTTATTTTTTCACTTGTCGTATTGTCCAACTCGGCTGACGCCTCGTTGGACAAATTTACGACTTGTGAAAAAATAACTTACATTTTGCTACTTGTTGTATAAATAACTATTATGGTTTTGACGCGCAAACTAAATTAATGCAATAAAACAACTGAATAAGATAATACTAGACCAAAAATCCAACTTGCCGCAATAATTGAAATGGTGACACTTCAAGTCTAGAAGGTAACTTTAGTAAAACACACACACGAAGATTGAGCAGTAACCCGGTGCTTTACCAATTCGGGTGTAGACTTCTCGGAGAATCACTAGGCCTCACTAGTTATCACCTGGTATCACTTCACGCTCTCTTTTATATTAATTCACTCTAAAGTTCGGTGATGATCACTCTAATGCAACACTACCCTATTTACGCGTAGGCCTATTGCCTCTCGAGTATCGACTGCCCCTGTTCGACCGCTGGAACCGTCTCTCGTTTTTCAGGTCCCATCATAATTCTCTCCTTTTTAGTTTTTTCGCATTAGCACTTTTTGTATCTCATAGCATCCGTACTCTTATCAGTCTGAAGAAAAGGAAATGATTTGTATCCCACGGCATCGGTAGACGCTACTCAAGCACATCTGATCAATGCTCATTGTACATCTATTGTCTTGTCTGTTATCGCTCAATACTCGCTCGTTGTTTCACCTTACAATATAACACAAAGTACGGCCTCAACAACAATTCAGCCGTTTACAACATAAGTAAGTTGTCAGTTTATCCAAAATCAGTCAAAATGATGACACATTAAAATAGCAAAACATTTTACTAGAGTAATATCACACATAGAATTTCTGTACAAAAAACTAAATCTAATTAGGCATTGATCTTAACAAACACCTTCGGCCGTTGAAACACCTTGATCCCACCATCAATCTTCTTCAGCTCCTCCTCAATATCATTCTTGCGCCTGCGCATGCGCAACGTATCATTGCGCACCGGCATGGAATTCAACTCCTGGATGCGATCCGCATAGCTTTGGCGCAGCACGCGCAACGTCTCCTTTCTCTCTTCCTCCGGCAGCAACACATGTCCCATCGGACACTCGATATCATTCTCACCTCGCGTATCCACCTCCTCTTCTTTGCGATCGCGCAAGTACTTCGGCACCACGCCGCGTTGGTAACCTTCGGGTGCCTGCGCCGGCACCTTACATCCAACCTCCTTCTTCGCATTCCTGGCCTTGCACACCCGCATATTCTCCCTAATAAAATCCTTACTGTCATCCAGCTCCAAATTCGCCAGACAGTCCTCCTCGAGAATATCGCCACCATGCCCTTTATTATCGTCACCCTGTCCTTTATTCGGTAGCGGTAAATGTGCACTCGGGTACTTAATGACCCCCGTTTCGTACAGTTTGTGCAAATCGTCGGTGCGTTCGGTTTGCATCGAGCGATGCGTTATTTTGCAATCGGACGAGTTGATCATCGGTTCGAGTTTCCTCGACGGATGCTTCGGCTTCAGCGACTTGGTCGTCGGGTTCGATTTGACTTTCTGCAGCGAGTTGCTTTTGTGATGACGACGTTCGGGTGTGACGTCACGCGAACGACTCATCCGATGCGGTGCAGGGGGGGCCGTGCGGAACCGGTCCTCGGTCGGTTTCTTCGATTGAATTACGCCGGCTTGTTGCAATAGGCCTTGCATTTGCCGGATTTGCTTCACATTCTCTTTGATAAAGTTGCGTCGTTGAATTGGTTCTAATAGAATTCATTGCAATTTAGCTTAAATAGGTATTATTGATTGGTTGCTTACTTGGCTCAGGAAACACTCCCCGTAGTGTAGTAGAGTTCATTTTTTATTGAATTGGTCCCATTCAAGTGGAGGATTTGTGGGATAATTGAAATTAAATCGGCAATGTCAACAAATTCAATTGTTTCCAGCAGTGCCAACTTGACTATTTGAACGCAAAGTTATACTTACGTGGATAACGTGTAGTTTGCGTTGTTTCACTATAATTGCTTCACTTGGCTAATATTTAACTAAATGCACACTTTTGCTTCAGATATTTGTTTACATACAATTGCACGGCTCAATAATTTAGCGGCAGGGATTTTTTGTTTATAATGTTGGTACTCTTTGTCGTTTAGTTACAAGGGGTCGTTCCTTTTGCAATAATGACAAATATTCGAAACAAAATAATAAGCTAGATTAAATTAAATATTAGCATTTGAAATATCAATTAACTACTCTTTAATTAAATAATCAGAGCGTAGTAGAAATTGTAGTATAAAACAAGTATATTTATGAATATTACATGTATAACTGGTTGCCTACTTTGCCAAATACTCACCCTTTTAATTTAAAATTGTCAAAAATCTGCCATTAATTGTGAGAATGACAGCTAATTGTTGAAAAGCAATTGGCATAAAATGCGACCGTCAATTTTCAAAGTACACGCAATAAATACTAAATGATTTAAATTGTTGCAAACAAGCAATTTTTCACTTGAATAAATTAGTTCAAAGCATTTAGGAATTTTACAAGACCTATCCTAATAACAATTTGCATTTTAAATAATTATCGCTTATTTAGAAACACCGCAAAATTCTTATTAACAATAAATAATTTAAATTGCAAAGCATTCTGGATTTTCCGGATGTCGCCCATTGTTTTAAAGTAAATGAACCAATCAAAGGTGGTTATATTGTCATGTGACTCAAAATGGTGCAATAATCGGCAGCTAATTTCGAGGTTAGTTATTTAAATTTAAACTTGTTTTATATTTTTTATTATTCTGTCTGAGTTTGTGCATAATCTACTAATTTGCATTCAAAGCGATGCAAATAATCATTTTTTATTGCCGTCAATTTAAATCTATCCCACTTTAACACAAGTCTATATAAAGGCTAAATGCAGATGGTGCGATCGCAGTAACTGAATCAGCTTCGAAATTAACGTGTAATACAATCAGTGCAATGCAATACGCAATAATTTCAATCTAAAATCAAATTTTAGTAAGTACAAAATCAAATTACATTATTCAAATATCAGCGGGAAATTCAAAAATTATTTCAGATCGAAATGATCCACCAAAGCGCGTGTCTCGTCGTAATCCTGCTGCTAAGCTTCAGCAACGCTTTCCCCGACGCTGTAAAAACCGGTCGCAATGCGATCCAGCCGATAGTCACCACCCCAATGGGGCAAATCCAGGGGGCCATCATTCAATCGCGTTTGGGCAAACAGATATTCTCATTCCGCGGCATTCGCTATGCCAAAGCGCCAGTGAATGAATTACGCTTTCAGCCACCTGTTCCTGCTGAAAAATGGGAAGGCGTTTATAATGCCACTGATGATGGACCGGTCTGTCCTCAGCCCACCACTGACGCCGTTTCCGAGGACTGTTTGATGCTCAATGTTTTTACGACGAAGGTATTAATTATTTTTTGGTTGGCATTGCTTTAAATGACGCGAATTTTTTTTGTATGTCTGTCCGTTTTTTTGTAAACCCGATATCTCGCGAACGGTTTGTACGAATATCATGAAATTTGGTAATTAAATTGAGGTCAATTAGAGGAAGAATTGTGTTAATTTTGAAAGCTATTGCAAAATAATTAAAAAAGTTATTAACAATTATTAGTAACAAAAATTAATTTTTTAAATTTTTTTTTAGCTGCCAAAAGGAGACGAAAAAATCAAAAGACCAGTAGTCGTCTACTTCCACCCCGGAGGCTTCTATAGCACCGGTGGTCCAACTTACTGGGGCGGTCCTAACTATTTCCTAGACCAAAATATCGTTTTGGTGACACTTAATTACCGGTTGGGCAGTTTGGGTATGTTTCCCCCACTTTAAAACCACTCAAAATAATTTAAAAAAAATATTTAGGCTTCTTAAGCACCGGAGATAAGGAAGCAACCGGAAATAACGGTCTTAAAGACCAAGTCCTCGCTCTAAAATGGGTTAAGCAAAATATTGAAGCTTTCGGGGGCGACCAGGACTCGGTTACCATCATGGGATACAGTGCTGGGGCTATTAGCGTTATTCTGCATATGGTCTCGCCAATGTCTCAAGGTACCAGAAACTAAAAAAAAAAAATTACTACCCAAGAAATTTTTTTGAACCCCAAAAACTACAAAATCCTAATTTTTAGGGCTCTTCCATCGCGCTATTTCGATGAGCGGCTCCATCCTGGGCAACTTCGTCCCCCCACACAACCAATTGGAGATCGCCAAAAAGCAAGCGCGATTTTTAGGATGTCCGGATGACACTTCCGCAAATATCGTCAAATGTTTGAGAAGCAAATCGGCCGCTGAAATGGGAGATACTTTGCCCAAATTTGCAGTAATTATTTTTAATAACTGGCGAGCATTCGAAATTTTATCCGATCTTTTGTAGGAGTTTGGCTTAGATCCGGTTTTGATCTGGTCGCCCGTGATTGAGGACGATTTTGGGCATCCACGATTTTTATTGGAGCATCCAGTCAAAACCATCCAAAACGGGTACTTTATGAAGGTTCCTTTCATTACTGGGGTGACTACTGACGAATTTGGAAGCCGAGCTTTTAGTTAGCAAATTTAAATTAAATCTTCGCGCGCCTTAACTAATTTTTATTAATATTTGTAGATATTTTAGGGAACGAAACGCAACTCCGCGAATTGAACGACAACTTTGACAAATTCGCGCCAATTTGCTTCCAATACGAAAGAGACACGGAAAATTCGAAAGTCATCAGCAAAAGCTTGAAATCTTTCTATTTCAATGACAAGCCAATCGATAAATCATCACTAACACCTTTGGCACAAGTAAAGCTTGCTGATAGTTTTTTATATATTTTACAAGTAGTAATTATTTTCAGCTGTATGCAGATGCTTTGACCGGTTTCAGCGTAAACAGAGCAGCAAAATTGATTGCCGAGAAAAGCAACGAATCGGTTTACTATTACAAATTTAGTTACCAAGGACGATATAGCCACTTTTACACCCCGAACAGCAATAACACCGCCCCTTATGGTAGGTTTAATGCGGATTGTTGGCAATTATAAGGGTGGTTTTGCTTTGCAGGAGTGGTGCATCACGACGATTTGATTTATTTATTCTACATACCGAAATTGTTCCCATTGTTTAAGGAGACTAGTCCGGTCGAAGTGGAGATGGTTGTTAAGCTTGGGAGCTTGTGGGCGAATTTTGCACGAACGGGGTTAGTAAAAATATTATTGATTAAGCAAATTAGCGCTTTCCCGCCTTTTTTTCTTTGTGCGAAATTTTGCACAAATAATTTATTTACTGGATTTTCACTTAGCAATCCGATTCCCGAACCAGTTGACAAACTAGATAACGTGAAATGGGAGCCATTTAACTTGAAAACTCAAAAATATATGGATATTGGGAACAAATTGGTGATGGGCGAAAAATTGTATGACAAACGTTATACCGAATGGGATAAGTTATTCCCTATCAACCAATATATGAAGAACAAAGTACCAAGTGGTTGACAAATCGACTAAAAAAATTAGGAAGCAGCTTTAGAATTTTTCTGGTAAGGCTACATTTCTTTTTACAATTTTTTTTATAAACGTCCTATATTTTATTTTATTTTTGGATTCTATTGTGATTTATGTAAAGTAATAAAATATGTTGCAATTATTTATTTTTCTAACTTATCCTTATCATTAATTTTTCGGAATTACCATAAAACGCAACAATAACAAAGTTATTCTAGTTAATCGGCCGAGGTTCAAATAAATAAAAAATATTTTTTAAAGTACCCACTTAACTTTCAAACCGTGAACTTACTTTTTTATGAATAAGATAAGATTACTACGTCTAGAAAAATTTCACTCGAGTTCTAAACACCCAAAGAAAAAGTCTTCAAAAATGAACCGTCTACCAACTTTTATATTTTTGGCGGGAATATTAATTTTCGGGGCCAAAAGTGATAGTGAATTAATAGTGCAAACCAAATCGGGACTAATTGAGGGCTCCATAATCACCTCGCGTCTAGGCAAAGAAATATTCTCGTTCCGAGGAATCCGATATGGAAAAGCGCCAATTAATAATTTACGTTTCCAACCACCTGTTCCCGCCGAAAATTGGACGGGAATTTTTAACGCCACTGATGATGGCCCTTTGTGTCCTCAACCGACCAGCAATCCCGTTTCGGAAGACTGCTTGCGGCTTAATGTCTACACCACAAAAGTATGTTCCAAAAATTAAATATATTTTTTTAGCTATTTTGAAGTTTTTAGTTACCAAAAACCGGAGAAGACTCGAAGACACCTGTGGTAATTTATTTGCACTCCGGGGGCTACTATAGCGTCGGCGGCGTCAGTTACATTATGGGCCCAAATTATTTCCTAGACCAAAACATCGTTTTGGTGACCATTAATTATCGTTTGGGCAGTTTAGGTACCTTCCACCCTTTTCCTAAAATTTTTGACTAACTAAAAAACCTCTAGGTTTCCTTAGCACTGGTGACAAGGAAGCCCCAGGCAACAACGGCCTAAAAGACCAAGTCCTCGCCCTAAAATGGGTCCAACAGAACATCGCAATTTTTGGCGGGAATCCAAACAGTGTCACAATTTTGGGCTACAGTGCTGGTTCAATGAGCGCGATTTTGCATCTAGTTTCGCCGATGTCTCGAGGATTATTCCATCGAGCGATTGCAATGAGTGGGTCGACTTTGGGAAATTTGGGGACGCCTAAAGACCAACTTGAACTTGCCAGGAAACAAGCGAAATTGGTTGGATGTGAGTTATGGGATACTTCTGCGAATATTGTTGGGTGTTTGAGGAATGTTTCGGCTGAGGTGCTTGGTAACTCGTTGGACAGTTTTTGGGTAGCTAAATTTTTGAAAATTTTGCAAAATAAAATATTATTTTGATTGTTTAGGAATTTAGAGACTCAGATCCGGTTATGCTCTGGTTGCCGGTAGTGGAACCCGATTTTGGACAAGAGCGATTTTTGGTTGAAGATCCTGTGAAGTCGATCCAAAATGGGAATTTTGCTAATGTGCCTTTATTAATTGGGCAAACGAGCTTAGAATTTGGATACAAAGCCATCAGTAAAATTACCAAAATATTCATAAAACCCTTAAATATTGTTTTTCAATTATTTGTAGCGCTTTTAGAAAATTCTACGCAAGTGGAAGAGTTGAACAAAAATTTTGACAAAGTGGCCCCGATTTTATTTTTGTATGAAAGAGATTCAGAAAAATCTAAAAATATTACGGATGGTTTGAAAAAATTCTATTTTGATGAAAAAATAATTGACAAATCTTCTATGGATCATTTTTCAAAAGTAAGGCGCCAAAATTTCCTTAAACTAAATCTAAATATATTTTTTTAAAATAGTTATATGCAGATTCCGTGATTGGTTTCAATGTGAACCGCGCGGCCAAACTGATCGCTAAAACGAACACTGAAGTTTATTATTACAAATTTAGTTATAGAGGGCGCTACAGTCATTTTTATCTTCCAAATACTAACGATACTGTGCCATATGGTAATTTATTTATATTTTGGCGCAAAAAAAAAATGGATTTTTTTTCTTAGGACCTGTTCATCACGATGATTTAATTTATTTATTTTATATTAAAATTATGTTTCCTTTGTTCAATTCCACTGATCCGGAATCGAAAATGGTTGAGAAACTTAGCACCATGTGGTCGAATTTTGCAACAACTGGGTAAATTTATTTATTTATTTGTACCTATTTATTTATTTAAATTATTTTTAGTAAACCAATCCCAAAACCCGTCGACCAATTAAACAACATTAATTGGCCCCCTTTCAACCTAACCACCCAAAAATATATGGACATCGATGAAACGTTGCTATTGAAGGAACGACTGTTTGAAAATCGTTATAACGAATGGGAAAAGTTATTAGAAAATGGAATAGTTGATGGTCATCATTAGAAAAAGTTATTTGGGGTACTTAATTTTACTACCCTTTTTATTACCTATTAAACAGAAAATTAGATCGACTAAGGGTGGACGCACACTAAGCGCCACATATTTTTAATTTTTTATGCAAAGTTTTAATAAAAATATTTTTTTTAGCGGTTTGCGGCTTCTGCGCTTACTGTGCGCTTGACTTTAAGAGTTGGCCGCTTAGTGTGCGCTAGCCTTAATTAAATAAAACTTATTTTTATCCAGTTTTTAAGCTGTAATAAATTATTTAAAAATAAATTCTCAAATATATCAATAAATCATGATTGGGGGTGGTTCGGAGAGAGCAAAAAAATTATTTACGAACAGAATTTTTATTACTAAATAACAATAGTTAATAATATAGTAGTGAAAAAATGTAAATAAGTACAATTCCTACATTTGTTTGTCTGTTTTTGAATTTTGTCGCGTGTAAGTATTTTATTTTCGCATTCAAATAGGAAAAAATGATTGATTACAAATTTATTGAGTTTTATTCATTATTAATTAGTAATTATTTCGTGCACCAAAAAATGCACCAGAAATATGTACAAAAATATATACGCATTAATACTGAATGATTAATCGAAATCGATCCAATACGGCCCTTTCACTTTTCCCGCCAAAAAAGTTTTTTTTGATTATTAATTAGTTTAATGCAAAATTAAGGACCCACGTTATTGCCAAATTATTATCTGTTCATTTTCTGCCCGGCGACCGGACTCAACATGCTGAAGAGCTTATTAAAGACGTGCGTAGGGGGCGGCGGGAGCGGCGCCAGCCGACACTTTGCCTTCAACTGTTCGTACCGCAACTCAACCGCCGCCATCAAAGCATCCTTGAATTTGTACGCACTTTTGTCGACGGTGGAGGCGGTTTTGATGCAATCGTCGCCGCCAAACTCGCAGATGCGGTAATGGTGCAGGATGGCGGCATCGGCGGGCACGTTTAGCGTGCCATGACCCGGCACAAATTCCCAGATGAAGTGATTGCCCGCCTCCACGACCAGTTCGGGCCGACAAATGTATTTCGAGCGCTGTTTGTGCGGATGCAGTTTACTTTTCCGGCGCGTTTTTTTTAAGGTGATTAAGTTGGCGGCGACGGGGTTGTTGAAGTCGTACACGGCACCGTCGTCGCCCCATTGCAAGTAGAAGAAGGCGTTTTGAAAAGAGTAGGAACCTGTTGAACGGGTGTTTAATCGATGGTTTAAATTGCTGCAACAGACGCATTATTTTTCCTAACGATTTCCGATATTTTTGATTTATTGAGGTGGATTGGACATTAGATAATGGATGGGCGGGTTTGAAACAATTCTCCATTAATTTAATTGACGATAAACTGAAATAACTATTTAAAAAAAAATTAAAACGGAAAATAATCGTTTTGAAAATTTGCGCGGGAAAAATTTAATTATATATTTCAACCTAGAAAAAATTAATCAATGATGGCTAATTAATTGCGATATGTTTTGGAGGCCGTATAAAAATTGTTGCAATATTCCCAAATGTAATTAGTGAAAAAATTAATTAATTACTTTTTATTTTTATTTTGAATTTTAGCATTAAATTATTTTCCGGCGAATTCTATCGCGATAATATCTCAACCATTATTTATGTTTGTTTATATGAAATAGATAAAATAAACGCGAGTCTATTTCAGGCCGAAAATATTTTGTTTTTCAACTTATAAATTAATTAACAAAAAAAAATATTTTTTAAAAATTAAAATTTTAATTTTATTTTCTTTTTAGAAATAAAATAGTAAACATGTAAATAAATTATATTTTAAAATAAATCACTCTCAAAAGAAGCGAAAAAAGCAAAATTATCTAAAATTTAAATTAACACCCGATTTTCTTGTCGCAGGACAAACTTTACCAATAAATCTGGGACCCAAAACTTTTGTAATAGCATTGAAAAGTTTAACAACCAATAAACTACTAAACAAGTTTTCCGTTAAATTAAACTTAATGAAAATAAATATTTTAATGCCGCAGAAGGAAATTTTAGTTCAAAATATTATAAATAAATAAATATATAAATAAATAAAAAAATAAATACACAAATAAATAAATAAATGCGCAAATAAATAAATAATATACCATAAAAAAATCAAAAAAATAAAATATAGTAAGCAGTAGCGGCGCATAAATAATTTTCCCAACAGGGGCAATTTTTTTTCACTTCCTAATAGTATTATTATTTAAAAAAATACATAAAACTCACTCAATAAGTTGCGGCAGCGTGTCGTTGTAGTTCGGGATAATGTACTCGTCGAAATCAATGAGAAGAACATGCGAATACCGGTACATAGAGCGATAGAGACAATCATTTAGAGCGGCAAACAATCCCTCAGTTCGAATTTCCCGTTGTGACACCATATCCAACTGCCAAGGCAACAAAGTCACCTGACCCTTTTCCATGTAGTCCCGCAGGATGCAGCCCACTTGCTGGCCCACCGTGTGGTTGTAGAAGGTGAAGTGGGACACCCCCATAAGACGATTTAGTTCGATGAACTCTAATATTTGCAGTTCCTGTAAAAAGTTTTTTTTTTTTGTTAAAAATTAAATTAATTTTCAAAATATTCTAAAAGCCAAATAAAATTAAAATTATTTTAGCGAAAATTAATGAAGCCAAAAATAATATAATAAAATTAGTAAAAAAATCAAATCCACCGGGAGCTAATTTAACTCCCCGTAAACTTTCTGGCAACACTCAAACTTTGTCTGTAAATTATAGAGTAAAGGATTACATCGATAAATTCATCCAGCTGTATTAGTCTAACTTGCCCCGATTACAGGACCTCGACAGTTAATTAAATTTCCATCAAAAAAAAATTATAAAATATCAAAATCATTTTTTTTTTCAATTTTTATGAAGTAGGTAAATCAAAAACATGTTCACTTCACTCGACTCTATAGCACAAATTGCAGAATAAACACGTCGGTTAATTAATTACCGTCGTCTCACTTGATGAGTTTATTATTCCAAGCAATGTTGCTATGTAAACATTTACTTTATTCACCGATTTGCTTGAGACGAGAGAAAAGTTGACAAGTGAAAATTGAAGCCGCAGGGAAATTATTTCTTCAAGTAGCGATTTTATCGATTTTTTTCGTTGTTGAATAAGAAAACCCATAAATGGAGTCATAAAAGAAAAATCAGCTTAAAATATTTTTTTTTTTGGAGTTTAATAATTTTTTTAAAAAATAAGCAGTGGCGGCGCATCGGGCAGGATAAAGGGGTCAATTTAAAATAAAATTTGCTAAAAATTTGTTGGTTTTAGTTTAAATATTTGTTAAAAAATTCTACAAAAATTATAAAATTGTAAAAAAAATACAAAAAATTCAAAAAACTTTTTTTCAACAAAAAATATATTTTTTCTAATTATAAATTTATTTTAATAACTCATGCATCCGTTACTAAATAAATAAATAAAACATACTAAGCAGTAGCGGCGCACCCGACCAACAAAAGGGGTCAATTTCGCAACAAAATTGTAATTTTTTTTAAGTAAAAAAAATATTTCTTACCCGATTATAGTCGAAATGAAGCGGCTTAATGCAGACGCCAAATTTGTTCGCCTTGGAAAAACTTTGACTAAAGTTATTGATGACTGCCAACAGGTTGGTCGGTGGATCTTTAGCCTTTGCCACCACAGTGACAGCCGCTGGCACCGTTTCGTTCGCTTGCAAGGAACATAGCACGAAACATGCACTGTATTTCAAGTTCCAATTCTCACGAATCACCTGCATAATTAAAATCGATTAATGCAACATTAATGCGCAACAATTCAATTTAGTACTTTGATTTTGCCGGGGACCGTTTTCGATGTGTAATGGTGCTGTGAGGTGCTGGAATTTAGGGATTCGGTGCCATTGCGGTACCATAAGCGGCACCAGACGCGTTCCGGTCCGCGCGTTTTTGTCGCGGCGATTATACGGACCGCGCGCTGTCCTTTGCGGCGGTCGTAGAACGCTGAGAAAACGAAAAATTTGTACCTGCAAGCATTTTTTATATTATTTTTACTTTCGCAATAAAAAAACACTCTAAATTAATTAAATTAACTCTTAATCCTTTAATCCACCCGCTTTAATAATAGATTTTTGCCTACCTGGTGCCATTAACATTTTGCCACGAGCCATCGCTGAGCGTCAGATTTTCGGGATATGGTGGTAGTTGATTTTCTGCATAAATTTTGGAAGACAAAGGAACAATGTTGTCCATTACTGGAATAGGGATGGCGGGATGGTCGACCCCGACACCGCCTCCGATCAGCAGTGCCCCCACCGTTTCGTCATTCATCATAGCCGCCCCGACCCGAATTGATATGTAATCATCATTCTGCAAAATTTATCTAGTTACCATAAAAAAAAATCCAAAAACAAAACACTAACTAATATTAATTTCTGTCATAAACGAAATAAAATAAAATACATCTACGAGAGAAAAATGATGGAAATGTCGAGCGAAACTAAGCAGCGGCTGGAAATTGCGCTGGATGTGATGCGAAAGGGTTTCCATTATGGGTATATTCCCTTTGTCATGTATTTGGGGTGGAAATTGGGACCAGACGCTGGATGCAGGCCCTTTACCTTCAGCCATCTCCTGTGGCACTATTAAATTCTGAAATGGTTTGGTAGTTCACCCCTTTTTGGCTTGGAACTTGGAACACGGTGCAATCAATGTGCAGATGAGCGCCTTTTTTTATTTTGGATCAAATATTGGCATAAATTATGTTTTTGCTGGTTAATAAATTTTTGTGAATCGCAAGTTTTTTGTTTTTTATTTGAAATTTTGTTTATTTGTTATTTTTAAATTTATTTTATAAAAATTAGTTTTGGTATTAAAAATCACTTTTTTAATTATTTAATTAATTTGATTTTAAAAATTATTTTTAAAAATTATATTTTGGTTTTGAATTCACTTTTTTAATTATTTAAATAATTTATTTAATATTTTTGAGTTTTAAATTTAATTTAATTTAGTCCAGAGACTATTTTTTCAACTTTTATAATTTTTTTTAAATTAAAAAATGTGTAATTTAAATTTCAAAAACCACTTTTCAAAAGAAAAAAAAATATTTTACCTGAAAAGCGTCATCGTAGTCGTGCTCCACATGCTTCTGCTGGTAACTGAGCGATCCATGGCGCACTAAGACGCCCGCTCCACGTCCACGTTCGTCAATGAGGAAAATTTCGGTAAAAACGATAATGCCGAATACGGCAAAAAACATGACTACTATGAAAAAGCTCATATTAGCACGTTGCCGACTACGGAAGCTGATATACTTCTTTTTGCCGCCGCTGCTCGATCCCATTTTTGATTTTTCTATACATTAGGGAAAATTGAGTTAGATCACCGAGAATATGAAAAAGAAAATTGGCTGCATGAATTTATTATTTTTCGTTCAATGAGTCGAACGCGACTTTAAAAAAAATTCGTTTAAAAATTCATATTTTTGAAAGTGTTTGGTATTTTTTTGAAAAACTTATAGTGGATGAAAACTTGGTTCATTGTGCATTTACCCAATTTTTTTTATATTTTTTAAACTGTCACAAATATATTTAAAAAAATAATTTGTACAAAAAAAGTTTTATTTTTTTAAAAAAAATTTAACTCAAAAGCAATTTAAATTATCGATTGGAAATTAATATGACAATCAAATTAATTCGAAACTAAAATTTACATTGTGCAATGCAGTAATATAATTTATTTACTGGGTATTAATAACTCTATTGAATTTATGCAAATAGCCTCGACCGCATATTTAATATTTATTAGTTCGTTTAAAATATTTTTTTCTATTATTAGCTACATTAGGTATATTAAAAACAATAGCCTCTTTCTAGAGACACAAGTTTCCAAGTGTAAAAACCCCATTGGGAAATCCACATTCTACTTGCAGCATTTTTTTTTTCCAACGAACAAATGTGACATTTTCTTTTTATCAAATCAAGATTTAGCGTTTCTTCAAGAACGAGGACAAAAAAGTAAGTAAGTTGGAAACTTTTAAATATTTTTGATTTATTTAGAAAAAATATTTATTGCTTTAAAATTGCCTCAGAAATAAATTACAGCAGTATATCAATAAATTATAAATTGATTTTTCGAGTACATTAGTAACAAAACTATTTATTTAAAAATAAATTTAGATTGTTTTTATTCCGCTATTAAATTTAATGAGATATTGATTATGCCACTACAGTTAAAAGACAATTTTCCTGTCGACTTTTAGAAAATTGCTCCTCACAAAACATCCCACAATCGATTATTGCTTTTTGTTTCAACAATTTTCAATTGTTATTGATTATTATTATCGAGAAAGTAACTTTTTTTAGTTAAATGCGGTCGAAAAAAAAATAATTTAAATTATTTAGTCACCTTTTGAGGACCTCTGGTACAATAAATATTAATACAAAAATTAAAAATGTGCCCTTTTGCAGGAATAACGCGATAAATTCGTAACACATGTCCATTTTAATAAGATTTCAGGAAATACTGCGACATTTAAAATTGAATTTCCAAAGTGTACGATTTTAATTAAAATTAAAAACGCGTGGTAGAATTAATTTCAAATACAATTTCAACCTTTCCTACAATTAAAATTGACACGTTGACATTTTCTAATGCAATCTTCGACTGGCATTATGGTATTATCGATGACATATAAAATCTAAATGACATGAAGACAATAGGAAATCGGTTTGTTATTGTTTTGCTCAATATTAAATTATTTACGAACTTAATATGACACGAATGAAATTTTTATTAAAAAAATTGATAATTTATTTATTTATGCACAAAAAAAAATATTTTTTACAAAAAATGAGCAAAAAAATTAATAAATTCGAAATTAAACTTGTTTTTTCTTGAAAATCTATTTGAAAACGAAATTTTTAATTCAAAATATTCAAAAATTAATCAATAAAAATTAAATTAACGTTAATTTAAATTTTTAAAGTTAATTATTTTTTATATAATTATTTTTTTAATTTTTTTTGCGCTAAATAATAATAATATTAAAATTAATTAATTAAATAATTTATAAGCAAAAATCCACAAATTAAATAATCCAAAAATAATTCAACATAACCTCCAAAATTTTGACACATTTTTCCCCACAAAAATTGCAACAAAATAAATTCAAATCCAGCTAGCGGAAGTACAAAGGATTCAGCTGAAGCGACTCAATGCATCAAAACAATCCCCATTATCTCCCAAAATCAACCCCGCAATTTGCCCAAAAATTAAATCAAAATCGCAAAAAAATATAAAGGCACTTACTAGTATTTTAGAGGAACACAAATTGAAACCATCTTTCGCGTACCATGTTTACTAGAAAAACAGGTGTGTTCGCACGACGATGCAACACTCACTCGTCCACTCCTGCCGCCGGTCTTGCAGGAACAAGGAACAGCTGACAAAAACTAAGGGAAGCGACGACGCCGAGCGTCCATGTCAAGATCGCACTTTCATTTATCTTGCAAAGAGGCACTTTTCATTTACTATTAATCAAAAAAGTATTTTATTAAAGCTTAATACCTTTTGTGAAAGATGCGAACAATATTTTGGGGTAGTTTTAATGACGACGCTGTATATTTAAAGAGGGTTGAAAATTGAACGAAGTCGCGCGAAGTTCCCCGACGGAAAGTATCCGGTGCTTGCGCGGCCCCCGTTTGCTGTTAATATGGTTGCGGCGAATTCTAATCGATATTATGTTATTTGAATGGGGTTCAAATTATTTTAAATGGGGTAGTTTGCAATTTGACGAAACGCAAATTATTAGAAATGTGCAATTTTGTTTAAAGTTTTGAATGTGCGCCTTGGTTTGATTTAGTTACTTTTTAGTTTGTTATGTTTATGTTGGTAGACATTCAGTAAGAAGAATTGATGAAGTGTGGTTGTAAAATGTCGGTGTCTTCAAATTTTAAGTGAAAAGTAATGTGCAGTGATTGTTAAACAATGGTAATTAATAATTATACGACTAATGGCAGTACGGACAATTAGTAAGGTTAGTAATTGCATGAAAGTTATGTGAAAGCAAATCGGGCACCTGTGAATTTGGACGTTAATTATTAGATAAAGTAGATGCCTTTCCGCAGCGTATGTTTTATTTTTTTACGAATTGATGGATTTGTAACTCAAATCCAATGCGGAATTTAGAATGCATAACTTTTGTTTGCTTGAAAACGCAAAAATTAAAATAATTTTGCGATATTATTTGCACACTTTTACGCCCACATTTATGCCACCATGAATACAATCAATCGCGTTATATTTGAAATTGAACAAAATTTATGCAATTTAACGCAATTATGCTTAAGATTTAATTAGTTATGAGTATTATTATTCAAATTTAATTACTTTTCAATAAGGAAAACGTAATAAATTCGAAAATAAAGAGCGCCAACTGTTTTTATTGGATAAACATTTAAAAATACATTTTCAGTTTGGTTCAACATTTAACAAATAATCTCAAAAATGTATATTATAATTGACATTTACACGAACATTGATATATAAATGTTTGGTTTACATAAAATAGTCGTTTTGGTTGTCGTTGAAAGTAATTGCAGGGGCGGATCTCGGATTTCTGCTGAACTTGCAAGTTAATCGTGGAATTTTATAGCGATATTGTTCTCCCAATGGGTGCATCGCTATGTCACCTTCTTCTAGCGATTCCTTTTGAAAAAAATATCAAATTAATTCCCGACATATTTTAAGCTATTTTTTTAAAAAAATTTGGCGCAAAAAAATGTTTTAAAGAAATAAAATAAATTATTTCTTTCAAATTTAATTTGAAAAAATAGAAAAAAAACTGGAAATACTTGACTGTAATGCGGATCACAAGCCATGCGAGCCCTGTAATGCAACTGCAACACAGGACAGGATGATTGAACCGACGGCGGCAAATTGAAATCGCTACACATCAAGTTTACTCCAGGTCTGCGCAATAAATCCGGCGTTTTACTCAACCCTAAAAAAATCCAATAAAACTTGCAATAAATCTCTTATTTGAAAACTAGTTATACTTTCGGAGCTAATACTGCTGAATAAAGTCGAACCGACAATTTCTTCTCGAATACGTGCCAATCTCTGCACTGGATCTTCTCCAACAAGCCAATACGTATGCATTTCACCCTTTCCCTTTAATAATTAAATTATTAATTACGCTCTAGTAGATAAATATATATTTTTATAAAGTTACTTTGATCGGTATAAGTCCACGGTCTTCGCACATGTATCCACCAAGTCCCTGGAGAAGTTGAAATGTAGCATTTGATATGTGAATTCGGAAAGCATCCCCTGAGCTTTCCATTCTGGACGCAGTATTTACCGTATCGCCGAACAAGCAGTATCTGGGCATTTTTAAACCAACGACACCAGCCACACAGTGACCTAAAAATTTTAAAAAATTTCAAAAAAATTTCCAAAATTTCTCAAAATAATTTTCAAAATTTTATTTAATGTGCAAAATAAAAAAAAAACCTGAATGGATTCCAATCCGCAATTGCAAAACTTCCCCTTGCCGATGTTTGATTTCAAATTTTTTGATTTTGCTCAAAAGGTGCAAAGCCATGGACGCTATTTCACCAGCATGTCTATCACCATTCCGAATCGGGAGACCACTCACCACCATATACGCGTCTCCAATTGTTTCAACCTAAAAAAAATATTTTTGAAAAAAAAATTGCCGATTTTTTTTTTTTTTCAAAAAATTTTTTTTTTGCAAAAAAACGCTAAATACCTTATAAACATCATAATGCGAAATAATGGAATCAAAACAAGTATACAAATCATTAAGCAGATCAATAACTTGCAGTGGCGTACTAACAGCCGACAATTCCGTAAATCCCACAATATCGCTAAAATAAATCGTCACACAATCAAAACTTTCAGCTTCCACCCGATCCCCTTTTTTCAACGACTCCGCCACAGATTTGGGCAACATGCGATGTAACAACGCGTCAGTCTTTTTCTTCTCTTCCGTTAATTGATTAGTACGCTCCTGGACTAACCCCTCCAAATTGTAAGCGTACTTTTCCATTATTGCCAACATGTTGTCGAAAATATTCGGCTTCAATCCGGCTTGCATTTCTTTCAGTCGAACTCGGACGTACCGGATATCCGGCCGTTGGTCCGGTTCTTCATGCCAGCAAGCTTTGATGCATTTTATGATGTAATCGGCTGCGCCCAAATTGTCTAGTCGAGGTCTGAACGGTTTTTCCAGACCCACTTTTTGCACTTCTTCTAAAACTTCTGTTTAAAAAATTAATATTTGAATTTCTCGCCAAATTTTTATTTTGCTTACCACTAATTTCCAAGTCGGTTTTACCCCAAGGCCCTTGCCGCCCGATTATTTCGTATAGTACTATAGCAAAAGAGTACACATCCCCTTTTTGGGTGCCGCGTAGTGGTGGGGTAGAATCACGGAGCAGTTCAGGAGCGCGCCACAAAGAACGCCGGAGTTCTTTAGCTCTCCATTCAGGACCATCGTGACAATTTGCTTTAAATTCGTGGAGGCCAAAATCGGAGATTTGGAGCACCCAGCGACTGTCGATCAAGCAGTTGCTGGAGCGCAAGTTTCCGTGGGACATTATTTCGCTGTCGTGTAGATGGATCATTCCCTGGAAAAATTTTTGAGAAATATTTTGACTGAATTTTTGACTAAATTTTTGTAAAATGTATGAAAAAATATTTTTTAAAATTTTTGACAATGTTTTTGATACAATTTTTGACTACATTATGGACTAAACTGATAAGAAAATATTTTTAAAAAAATTTGACACTATTTTTGAAATAGTTTTTGACTAAATTTTGGATCAAAATTGATGAGAAAATATTTTTGACAATATTTTTCATATAATTTTTGAGTAAATTTTTGATAAAATTGATAAAAAATTATTTTTTTAAAATTTTGAAAATTTTTTGGTTACTTTTAAAATATCGGTGACTAATGAAGAAACAAACATATTGTCCAAATTGAGGTCCTCATTGGCCAAAACGTCTTCTAAGCTCCCTCTAGCACTATAAGCTGTTAAAATTGCGACTTGACCATGTTCGACACTGGCGCCAATAAATGGGATCAGATTTTCATGACGCACTTCACGTATCTGGAAATAATTTTGTGGCTTTAGAAAATTGTGGAAATTTGTTCGCAATGTTTTAACCGGCGCCTTAGCCATTTTTTAAAAAAATTAATTAAATTTGCATATTAATTGCTAATTCCCTAATAACGAATAAATTAATAGGTACCTGCTTTAATTCCTTGCGTATAGATCGAGTTAAATCCACGGATCGTTTATGCAGATATTTAATAGCAACAATATTGCCTTTGTACAAACCAATATTGGTATAAGCCCTCTTAGGCGACTGCTCCGATATCTCGGCAATACTGCTACTAGTTGGTGCATGGAAAACACTATGTCTGCAAACCCTTATCTGCAAAAACAAAATGAAAAATTCGACGTCGTAGCAACATCCCCAAGTTACCATATTTTTATTTTTGTTCGAAAACTCTGCAGGCTCCGTCGGAATAATCGTCACATCTTTCATATCAATTTTCCATAAAAGACACGCCAACTTTTGCTCGTAACGGTAATGTCTGAAAATGCAGTTTTCTAATTTGAAAAATCTATTTTTACATTTTTTATTGCAATTACTTGAGTGCAAATAAAATTCCCACAATCACAATAGTCGACACTAAAACCATGCTCGCAATTAACTTCCAGTCGATTTTGTAGATGCACTTTTCTCCATTAAAGCCGCACTTTGGCTCGGCTCGTGGCAATCGGCCGCCCACCCACTGGATCGGTCGATCTAGGTCCAAATATTTAAACTCCTTAAAAAAAATCTAATTACAAAATGCGAGAAATAAAATTTGATTTTTTTGTTAACGGGCAATGCATTGCTTCCATTCGATTTGTATTGAAAATAGCCGACGGGTTGCATGCTCATACGCAAAGTGCCATTCATTTCCTTGTCGTCCAGAAGCGCTACGACGGTGAAGTTGCCTTCGGCGTCGCCGTTTCCGTCGATAAATACCTAGATTTGTCAAAAAATATTATTAGAACATTTTTTTAAAAAAAATTGAAAAGGTTTAGAAATTTTTTAATTTTTTTTTGGATTTTTGGAAGAATTTTGAACAATTGGAAGAATTTTTTGGAAGTTTTTTAAATAAAATTTTGAAGATTTTTGACAGAAATTGCAATTTTTTGTTTATTTATTTTTTTTGCCGATTTTTTACAAAATTGTGTTAACCGGCACCTTCGCCATTTAATTCCCCGCTTAAAAAATTAAATTAAATTTGCATAATTCAGATAATAATGACGGTCCATTATTTCCCGTTTGTACGTGCCCGGAAAAATCCGGAAAACGCAAAATCTAATTTTCTAGCACCATAACGAAAATAATCTAATTGCGCGACCCCGAAATTTTAATTAATCCGATTAAAACTATAGCAATTTTTATAATAGAAATAAACTTACATCATATCCTTGGATCGAGTGATAGGATCGGTTGACAATTCTTCGGAGAATTGCCGTGCCATTCCGGGGATCTTCATTATTTTCAAACACTTCCGTTAAGGCTCTTGCATAAATCATTACTGCATCGTACAAATACGCCGCCTGAATGGGAACCTGATGGTGCAAATAAGCACATACACAGTTATATGCAATCTGAATAAATAAGGGTATGAAAATACATAATATGCAAATAAATCATTCTTATACATAACAAGTTTATTACGCTCTACTTACTGAAATGCTATCAAAGATTTTGTGATGGTAAGGCACGCAGAACGGCGGCTTGGCTGAGGATGCCTTAATCTTTTCACAAACGTATCTAAAAAAAATTATCAAGTAATAGTAACGCAGCGAACGTTCGGCGAACAGCTAAAAATGAGCGCCCGCTTAGTGTGCGACAGCCTTAACATTATTTTCTTTATTATACAACGAGAAAGAAATTTATTAGTCTGCGGCTTTCAAATAAAAACACAAAATTCACAAAATGTTTTTTTGATGGTATAAAAAAAATAAAACAAATTGGTTTACATACTTGTAATTTGGATTTCTCGGATGCGAAGGGGTGAGCTTGAGCACTGAACGAAATCCCATTACATCACTAACATTGCCCCAGGTTTCCCGCAAAAACGGGTCCAAATAATCTGGAGGAAACGAATTCTCGCAATATAAAATGTAATTAAAGATTAAATCAACAAAATCAAATTTTTTTTCAAGCTGTTTGTAAAAGCGTTAAACTAATAAACGCTTGGCTTTTAGTAGTGCTTTTCAGGAATTTTCCGAATCACAGTGGCCTAGATTATTATTATTATTCTTAGAAAATCGGGGCTTAGATAGGAAATTGGAAACTTTTCAATTGTTTCAATCAATTCAAGTGGTTATTGCTTGAATAAAATTTTATCTTTACTATGAAGATGTCTTGTTCCGTTGACCCGTCTTCCGTGTTCAATTTCATTTTTATTGGCGGGAAAAGTTTACGATTTTATTCCAATTTAGATAAAAATATTTATAAAGAGCTAAATTTTTAAAAAAATTATATTTATAGTAATTAAAAAAGCAAAAATTAAAAAAATATTAAAAAAGTCAAAAAAAATTAAAATTAATTTTTTTAAAAAAAAAATAAAAATAAAAATTAATATTTTTTAATATAAAAAAATATGCACATTATGTTAAAATTTATATAACATTGCAGTAATAAAATTTCCGAACATTTCAAAACAAAAATCCAAAATTTTTTAAAAAAAAAATCAAAATTTTTTAAAAATTGGTTTTTTTAAAAAGTAAAAATTGTCGAAAAATACCTTGTTTTAGATAGTGATTGTAAAAGAAATTCTCAGATTCATCAAAAACACTAAAATAATAATTTTTTTAATGAAAGTTGCAATTTCATTATTTTTTTTTGATTGCTAATAAAAAGTCGCCTTTTTCCTGGAAAAGCTACAAAATGGAAAAATGGGTTACTCACCTCTACGGATTATTTTTATCCGTCTGTTGGGATCGTAAATTTCATCATCAACAGATATCACCACGTAATCCCCGGTGTCCAAAAGCTTGCGTCGCTGCAAACACTTGATGAAGTCGATTAAAGCAATGTGCTCGCCGACAAATACATACACTGAAAATAATTTCGTTAACATATTAATTTGTTTTGCCGGCTCCTTTTCACTAAATTTAAATTACAAAGCCACCACATTGCAATTTTCAACCGGCGCGGGGTGCGAATGAATGCAAAATATTTAAATGCGATGCATCATCTGGTCTTGACCTAAATTTCTAATGCAATTTAGGTCAAATGACATTTCATATACATTAATCAAAAACCACAAATTTGTACGATGTCAGATGTTATCGAAGGATTGCTAGTTGATTTTGATGCATTATTGCAAGGTGAATGTTAATCGATTTTTTGCATTTAGTATTTTTTTTTTAATTTTTAAATTAACTTTTTGTGTGAATATTTGAAATATTATTTGGAGAAATTCATTTATTAATTTTTCAAAAAAATTTGAGGCGTTTTTGAATTTTTTTTGAGCGTAAAAAAATATTTTTTGCAAACCTACAGTATAAAGAAAATAAATTTAGACAGAATTCTTTAAAAATAATTTAAATCTTCTTTTTATAAAAATTATTTAAAAATTTTGAAAAAATATTTGACGTGTTTTGAATTTTTTTTTGACGTTTTTGATTTTTTTTTAAATATTTAATTGCTTTCCTAAAACTATTATTAGACATCAACCCTTAAAAAATTAATTAAGGGTTGTAAAGCTAAATTTACAAAATTTTCCGTTATTTTACAAATTTATTTTGATTTTTTTTAATTAAAAAAAAAATTCCAAAAATAGAACAAATTGCCTAACTCACCCCTAGTGCGCTGATAGGTGTCAGCAACAATGTTATCCATTTGTTCAATATACCTGGGAATGTAATCCGAGTATTGTTTAGTATCAGTCACCGTTAATCCGTGGATAATTGAAAGTTCCTCATGAAAAAAATTTCATTATAAAACTTACTAGTATAATAAAATAAAAAACATTAAAATACTTCGATAGCTTCTTGAACCTCTCTTCCGGAGGCGGGATGTGATCCGGAAACGACGACAAATTGATGCCATTGGAATGCCCTTAATAAGGCGACGACACTTTTTGAAACTTTGCTTGAAGGTGGAAGTGTGCGAGCGAAGGTGAAAAACACACGTTTGTCAGACACGCGAGTATCACTGCAAC
Organism: Cryptophagus acutangulus; assembly: GCA_963556235.1. NCBI lineage: Eukaryota > Metazoa > Arthropoda > Insecta > Coleoptera > Cryptophagidae > Cryptophagus > Cryptophagus acutangulus. Next base: position 453,061 of record OY744571.1, read on the forward strand.
GCTGAAATTTAATTAAATTCATTATTTTTTTTATTAAAAAAATTAAATTAATTAAAAAAAGCAAAAAAAAAATTTTTTTTACTTTTTTCCATTTATTTTTAATTTTTTTATTAACTAATTTATTTATTTACAACTACATATTTATAAATATTACTTATTTATTTTTATTTTCAATTTTTTATTTTTATTTTTTTATTTAATTTTTGTTATATTTTTTTATTTGATAATTTTATACAAATTGTATTTAAAATTTATGCAACAAAATTTGTCTCATGCATAAATTATTAAATGCCAGAATTTAATCGTTCGCTCATAAAATAAAAACAATATTTTTCATCCCACGTATTGAAAAATATTAAACCTTTAATCAATTTATTCCACTCTATTTCGCATTCGCTGAAACACAATAAAATAAATATTTCCCAAAAATAGTCTTCGTGTGAAAAAAATAAATTCCATAACTAATAAAAAAAATTTCTTCTTAAGCCTTAAAGCAACGGAAACTAATGGACTTGCAAAGCTGACAGACTTATTGTCTTTTGCAAACACGCGCTATTTTTTCAGTTTGTTAAACCAAATTCAAACACAATGCTGTACATACATCCAAATCGTTGCCAATTTTTTTTTTTGCAAATTTATCGCTAACTCCAGAAGTCTTGGCAATGGCACGTACGACAAACAGTATTTTGATAGCAGCATATCATTTTTCTTTTACTGGCAGATATTTTTTTTTAATAAATATAAATATTTAGTCAAAAAATAATAAATAATGCAAAGTTTTAATTTTTCAGTTTTTTGACAATTTTTTGTCAATATTTTCAAATTTTTTGTTATAATTTCGATAAGAACAAAAATACTTTGCAATAAAAAAAAATTTAAAACTCAAAATCGTCAATTTTTGGCAAAAAAAACCGCAATAATTGTGGCCCGGAAGTCGGACTTCCGGTCCGGCATCCGAATAATATTGCAATCAAAATTGGAAATCGTATAACGCCAACCGGTTGGAAAATACTTAATATATTGACGTTTTTATGACAATGGCTCTATTAACTTGGATTCTGCGGTATACACAGCGATTTAATTATAACGTTGTAAACAAGCGAACCTGTATTGTTAAATCCAGTCAATCACAAATTTATTTATTTTTTGCGCCTTATTTTTAAATTGAATTATTCTTCAAAAGGCGAATGAACCAAAAATTGATTTTCGTCAAATATTTACGCTTTGCTAAAATATCTCGTTGGGTATTTTCGTTAAGCATTTATAAGTAAGTTGCTCATTATTGTGAACGGCTAAATACACTCACTTTGGAGGAAGGAATAAGTGGCTTTTGTTTACCGAACAAGATGCGTACACATGATCCGACATAATTTAAATTGGATGTTTACTTTTGTGTTATTAAGTGATACAGTAGGAAAATAGCAAAAAAAAATATTTTTTAGGATTTTTTTCGGAAATTACTGAAATATTTTAAAACAAAAAAATATTTTTTTTTTAAATGTTTTTTTTTTAATTATTTTAAAATTTAAGAAATTATTTTTTTAATAAATAAATAATTAATAGATAAACAAATTAAAAAACAATTTAATTAATTTAAAAAATAAATTAAATTTTTTATTAATTTTTTTTTTCATAATTATTTTTTTTTTGTTCAAAACAAGACAAAAAAAATTAACAAAAAAAACCATATTAAAAAACTGCGACCTTTTTCACATTTTTATTAAAAAAAAGCAGACTTTTTCAAAGGCACAAAAAAAACTCATTTACTCACAAACACTAAACAGCGAGCAACTGTAAATAAATGCAATTCTTCCTTAATTAATTAAGAATTCAAAAGTAGCATTTTTTTTAACAAAGAAAAAAAATCCTTTGCTTTATTATAATATTTTTTCATTTCATGAAAATGTCTCCATCGAAAATATTATTTTTGCGTGCGACTT